>JARHVA010007166.1:0-247500 GCA_037957365.1 Torreya grandis
CCTCGTTCATTGCCTAATAGACAAAAATATTCTATGCTACAAGAAAGATAATATATATATATATATATATATATATACACACAAACAAACATTTAAAAATAAGTGAATATAGATAAAAATTCAAATAAAAACACTTAGATCATACAAATAATGCACACAAATATATACACATTAAGAAAATAGGGTCTTGTTTATTGTCTAAATGTACAAGGATGGGATCAAGGAAGATGATAATTGATGCCAATGAATAAGGATAGATAGACTTGCATTTATTAGGATTAGGATAGAATGAGGTTGTAAATAGGGAGTGACTAAGAAAATTTCAACTTAAACATAAGGGATAGTTGACTTGTGGATTGACCGTGTTTTAAACTTAGATGAGAGACTTAGGACGTATCAGGCTAAAGTGGGACTATATTTGCCTCGATTTGGAATAGGGGATGAAAGGCAATAGTAGGATGGATGGATATGAATTAATTATGGAAATGGGAGGCAAAGGGAATGGAGATGGATGCAAATGGAGGAATAGGCATAAGACAAGAAATCTTGGAATATTTTTGAATTTTTCTATACTTTATGATTTTTTTGGATTTTGAAGATATTTCAAAAGTTTGGGCTTTTTTGGAATACAAATATACACTATAAAAGTGGGTTACTAGTAAAGGGAATACCATGCCTATAAATTAGGATGAGGATGGATGGAATAATGGATGAGATGACAAAAGGATGAGGGTGATGTTAAAAATGGGATAAGGACCAAGGAAAAATGGACTAGTGATCACCAATGACCACATCATGAAGGAATTAGATACACCGAGATGAGTCCAAAAAATTTCCCAAGACATCCTCCACTCCTTTTATGAAAAAAAAGACTAGAGAAAGGATGGATATAATAGGATGCAAAATATGATGACATATGATGGCTAGGAGAAATGGACTAAGGGATAAGATAGAATATGATGACATGGATGGGATTGATAAAGGATTGATTTTTTCCCCCAAGTGTTAAGGTACAATGTGAATAATAGTTTATTTTATCATGATGTTTTAAATTAGTTTTCATCATGGTACTTGCCCAAGACACCAAAAAACTAGTTTTCACCATCAAATGAATTGTGTGTGTGTGTGTGTGTGTGTGTGTGTGTGTGTGTGTGTGTGTGTGTGTGTGTGTGTGTGTTTGTGTGTGTGATTTTTTGGGCATCAGTTTATTAAATATGTAGATGAGGTGCATGATACAAACATGTTCATGATCTTCAACCAACACATATCCTAGAGATGTGTGATGCTAGGATCATGTTGTAGATGTTGGATGTATTGATGTCCTTGTGACCTTTGTTGAATATTAATTTAGACTTCTCCAGACATCTAGACTAGGTGTCTTTGTTATCCCTATGAGAGATAATGTTGCCCATGGATTTGAGGTATGGTATGGATGGGATTATGTATTTATTTTGATGGTGGGGTATAGGATGTGAATGAGTGATATGGTTATGATGAACAATGTGACAAGGAGAGCATAAATGGGGTCCAATAATTGCATACACCATTGGATATAGTAGATGGGACATTTTTTATTGGTGTTGTATGCTAAGTGAGGTTAAGGGGTCCAAGACAATCTGAATTATTTTCTCTTTGATCCAAATATTAGGAGGATGATCAACCACATTAATTTTGACTTGTTTGACTTGTGTGGTAATTGGTGCCATGAATACTTATTGGTTTACTAACTTGATTATATTTTTATTGCCACCTAGTGCATATAAATAGGCTTCATTAGGGGTATTTGACTTTAGACTTAGAGGATGATTATTTGGACTTAGATAATCCACTGGCACCTTAAGGATGTTTTTACTAGGGGATGGCACTTTTTGACTTGGCCAATTACAAAACTCTTCTTGACTTTGATTGATTAATTTTAGACCACAACTAACTTTATTATTTGGCTTGAATAATTGATTATTGGATTGGATCCTTGTAGATTTGACACATGAAATTACATGTTGAGGGGAACCTAATGATGTGTGCTCTTTTTTGTCCCATTTTAGGAGTGGGAAGGAGGAATTATTAATAAAATATGGATTATTAGGGATGTGTGGTGAAAGGGGTAGATTAAGGGATAATAGGAAACATGGTTCTCATAAAAAATACTAGGAAACCCAACCTCAACATCAGATAAAGTGTCCTCAATAATCTCAAAAAGATCACTAAGACTCTTCATAGAATTAGCATATAAACTTGAGTCACATTCATCTTAATGATCTTCTATTGATAAAAACATCCAAGAATTGTGTTATAATATCATCATCTTGAGATGGATCAAGAGTCATGTCTTTTGACTAGTTGACATTTGAATTAGAGAAATCTTGAAAGAGATAAGTATCAACATGACTTTCATTTTATGTAAGGGATGATGATTTTGACATGGATTTCGATTCATATGCTGGTATTGAACATGATCTAGAGGCAAATGACCATTCTAATGATGAATCTGATAAAAATGTTGATGAGGTGATACTAGAGATAGATGGTAACTTGAGAGTGGCCATAGAGAGGGCTCTTTGAATAACATTTTTGTCTTCAAGTACCTTTTGCACTTTTGGTTTATGAATGGATGCCTTAGGATTAAGGGATTTATGAAAATAGGGGATTCAATATGGATGGGATATGGGAATGGTTGTGGCATGAAAAGAATTAGAGTCATGACCTTGGTTGAGAAGGGAATAAGCTTGATCATACTTACGAATAAGTTCTTGGCATACCATTTTTTACACACTCCTAGGTATATACACATTAGATTCAACCTCAATTTCAATGTCATCATTATGAATTAAGTTTTGGACATAATCTCTAAAAGGGTGACATCTATAAATAGAATATCCAATGACTTGTTGGTACAAAATCATGATTATGTTTGAACCCTTATAGAGGTTTTTTTTTGTGGGTAGAAAATCATGCTTGTGCTCTCTAGTTTCTGAAATAGGGCTTTCATAGATATTAAGAGAGGAGTATCTTGCTTGTCTATAGTTTTGGATTTAGGATTGAAATAATGTGATGTTGATGTCATGATATTGGAAGATGATGGTGTGTGAGATTGTTTAGGAGATAAATGGGAATTAAATGAGGTTGACAAGATAAGATTACCTTTAGTTGTAGGATGGAAAATTTGTGATGGACTATGATTGGTAAATGGAGGATTCAATTGTGGATAGGTATGAACTAGAGGTAAAATTAGTTGAATAGGTTTGAATCCTATGGGAAGTTTGGCACCCATTTTTAATAGACACAAGAGGACTACATCTTTATTGGCAATAAGATATTTATTAAATAAGGCAATCTCTTTATTATTATGTTGATGAGAAAGGTCATGACCAAGACTAGGACTAGTGCATGGGGGATCAGAATGGGATTGGTTATCATAAGAATTGGATGTGGATAAGGGTTAATGAGGCACTTTTTTGGTAGGTATCCTTAGGTTTAAGGGTTTAAAATAATTGGGAAGGTCGGCACCCATCTCCAATATCCATAAAAGTCACTCATCCTTATTGTCAAAGATATACCTATGAAATAAGGTGACCTCATTAATTTTATATTAGGTAACGTTATGACTATGGTTATGATGAATGAACAATGTGGCTGACCATGGTGGGCTAACATAAAAGCTAGGTGTAGATGGAGATTATTGATGGGAAAGGACATGGGATATTACTTTAGCCTTGATGGGTTTGAGGTGTACAGGTAGGCAAGGACCCATTTCTAGGACCCACAAAAGGATCTTGTCCTTGTTGTAAAATAAGTATTGTTCTATGACAACTGGGTCCAAATTCATGTGGAGTATATGATGAATGAGTGATGGTATATTGAGGTAAATATGGATAAAAATATGGTCCTTAGAGAAAGTAAGTCTAAATGATTGAGCTAGTATGACAAGTGATGGGCAAGGATGAGATAGACTAAATAGATTATGATATTAGAGTGGGATCAGATTTCAAACTGATAGTATGATAGGTACTAATGATCTATTGACAATGCCTAGTTTCAAGCTAGAAAAAGGATGGGGATTTGACTAGGCCTAGATTCAAACTAGTAAGACAATGATTAGATGGGTGCTAGTTATAAATAGGTAAGATGACTAGATTAGAGATGACTAGATTGAGGATGGCTAGATGTTATATATAAACTAATAAAGTGATAGGTTGTTAACAGAGTATTGACTAAGTATGAAATCTGACAAAGTGATGGGTGGTGGAATAAATCATGAACATAGTGATAGGATGATATAAATGGAAAATAAAAGGAGTAGTTCAAGCCTTAGATAGGATATTGGTTGAGATGGATATAGGATTATGTGATTAAAGGATAAATGGGGATGTGTAAGTGCATTAAGGGTGATAATAAAGACAAGTCTATGATGATAATTAGTGGTATGATTTGGACAAGGGTGTGAGCTAAAAATCCAAATAGATGTCTTGTAGGATAAAAAGGCAAGACAAAGTGAGATGGGATATACCTAGTCAAGGTAAGACTAGATTAAGATATGATAAATGAGATGAAGGATGATAATAATAATATAAGGATGTACATGATAAAGATATAAAAAATGATATGATGATGAAGGAAACTATAAAGGATAAAAATATTTAATAAAAGTATATCAAAAGACAATGGTTTAAGATTTCATCTATAAATTTTTTGCTCAACAACTAGAATTAATAGCAGATGATGGAAAAAATGGAAGTCTTGTTAAAGTTGTGTCTACTGCTAAAATTTTCTAGAAGGACTTATTAACTAATAGGATCACACTATAACTGATGATTTTCTAAGTACACTACCATATCAGTGCCATTTTTTCCAATGACATTATCCTATATAACTCAAGAAAACATTTTCTTTCAACATGAAATTATGTTATCTTCCCATGTTTTCAAAACTATAATTTAGATATATTAAAATCATAGATAGTTATTAGGAGAAGATTATCAATAGAATGGATATATTCAAAAAGTAAAATAATAACTTTTTTTTAATGTTAGAGAAAAAGATAATAACAAGAAATACATAATATTGCAAGAGGGTCAAACAAATAGACAAAACATAGTGGTCTGGTTAGCTTAGAAACAAATCATTATTAAATCTAAAACTTATACCAATTTTTCCATAACCAATTATAACAATCGACAAAAGCTACCAATAATGTCATGGATCCCAAATGATAATAACAACCCTACATAGAAATGCAAAAGAAAAAAAAAACTATTTCCAGTCAACCAAAGATAGAGGTGGAGATGTATTAGAATCATATTAGTAATAAAAAATCATTGATAATTTAATAAATAGTCCTAGATAACAAAATCGATTTAATAACTAGATGACATAAACTTATCATATTTTAGTTATAAATGAGTTAATAATTAAACTAACAAGTTTTTATGATCTATGCTATAGAATAACTAAATGAGGGCCTTGTAGAAATGGATTTATAAATATGCAAAGCCACTATGCCCCTACAAAGTTATAGATTTTGTTTAATTACAACTTGCAACTTGCAACTTGCAACTTTGAAGATAATCCTACAAAAGATAAGTTAATATAAAGTTATAGATATTGATATAAAATAACCAATCACTTGGAACTAAATATGGATAGAAAAGTTGATGTTTTCCCCCATTTATTCTCCTTATTTCAGACCTACAAGTTTTCTTTCATACACTAACAACTCCAATAGGTTAGAATCAAGAAGATGCTCCCACTATGGTCACTAATATATCACTTAAAATATGGATAATCAAATTAAACATGCATAATAAGAGTTAAACTAATCCAAATTTGAGATAAATCATCAAGGAAGATGAGATGAAGGTAATAAAAAATAATATTAAAACAATTATACCTTTATTAAGCATGCATTCACTCCCAGATTAAGATAATATTTTGCTCAAAATGATATTGGTTGTAGACTCAGATTTTCATGAAGAACTTAGATTTGGCTATGGAAAATAGATTATGTTGATGGCATGGATAATTTACTAGCACAAGATGAGCATTAAAATTCATTCCCTTCCCCAAAATGGAGGAATTGTTTCGTTTAAATAGATAAAATAGATGGAACTAAAGGAAATAAAAAATTTGAAAGAATTATCTAGATTTAGAGGTTTATAGAGAGGAGGGATAGGATAGTGGAGGAATATAGAATTGGAGAATTCTAGAATTCATTAGGGGGTGTAATGATTATTAGAGGGAGTTTAGATTAGTTTAGAAGAGGGGTCAGTGAGGATTAGGGGGTAGGCTTGTAGAAAAGTCTAGGAGTAGGTAGGTAGGTGGTTTATGGGAATTTTAAATTCCTATATAGTGGATAAGAAGGGGTTAGTTGACAAATAATACATGATTACAAGAATTAATTGATTTTTGGGATGATATAATGTCAGTGAATGGATATGAATAATGAAATGGATGTTAAAATAATGACTAGGAGGATTATTAATGATAATTTAGATGAAATTAGATGGGATTAGGGACATAATTAGATGAAATTAGCGATGTTGGTGTAAAAATTAGCAAGCCAACAAAGATGAATAAATTTAGATGCATACAATAACATATAAAATTTTATCTGAGTTCTTTATTTCTTGCATAATGAATCCTTACCCTATACATTTAATAGTTTGGAAACAAATTATGACCTATAAATTCTTGTACATATCTTATTTTCTATATCTTAATATTAAATTCATTATTTTTTCTTGAATTTATTTTATCTTTCAAACTCTCCATTAAATATAGAGCCTAAGCAACAAACATCAACTAAGAACATTTAATTAATGCTATTAAAATTATGACTCATTAAGTTCTTTATATAAATTATTTATTCCAACACTTAGAATGGTTGAAAGCTTATTCTTATTTAAATGTTAAGTCCTAAGCCCATAATGTCTTAGGCATAAATATTTTCCGCTAGATATCAAGACAAGAAGACCACTTTCCTTATCTTTGAACAATCTTTTTTTAAATATAAGTCATAAAGCATCATATATTCCATAGTTTAATTCAAACACGATATTAAATATAACTCACCATTTCCAAAGTTTAAGGAATATATCTTGAAGCATAAGATCTTAGTACACAGGTATCTCAATCATGTTTCAATTGAGGAAAAATATTTGAAACATATTGAACAACCTTTCATCAATAATAAAAGATTAATTATGTTTTATTTCATAAAGTTCCATAAGAATAAATAGCCTTAATAAACATCAATGACTTATCCAAAAACATTAATTCTTTCACAAAGAAGTAATTTATAGTTCAAGTCTCAATTGAATAAATTTCACATTCTTTCCTATAATTGTTTCATAGTATATTACATTAAATAATGCAATATTTTCACCCATTATTACAACATGAAATCAATGTTCCACAATTGATAATTAAAAAATAACATAAATATTTTATAAATCACAAATTCATGCAACATAAATTCAACATCATTCTACACAGTAACTAGTTGGAGTCCAAGTATCACCAGAATCAAATCATAATCAAGGAGTGGGCTAGATGAGCCCATTCATTAGTGACACATGATACCTATAGACACCTAAATCTGGCCACCAATAAACTCCAATCAAGCTTTTGGCTAATTTCCACCCAAAATGCACAATTCGGCCTAAAAACACTAAAACATGCTAAATGATGTGAAACTGATATATTCAAGTGCTGATTTTGGCTAGGGTATCCCTAAATGGGGCAATGTAATTTATGGGCCAACTAACTTTGATCAGATCATTTTGAGTCAAAATGCCAATTTTGCATGTAGGTGCTCTGAATTGCTCTTTCCTATCAAATCTTTTACACAAAATGCATGCCTTTGTTATTTTTTGTCAGTAACATCCTGAATGGGATAACATATCCAATTCATTTGACATCACATTTCAATTCTAATCTAGTCAAATTTTGGACCAATAAAAAGACATTCTGATCAATTTGAGTAATTTGTGCACCAAGTGCTTAAACATGCTTAAGATCTAATGAACCCAAATCAAGGCATAATAAATAATTATATGGAAACTTGTTGAATACTTGTTTTTATAAATAAATATTGAATATATGCACCATCATGTGACCTCATTTATTGGAAAGACATCCCTAGGACATAAATGCCATAAATATCAAGATTCATGCCCTCCATGCCTCTTAATTCCCCTTCTTCCAATGAAATTATGAGGATAATTATAAACTTAATTTCAAAAATTAAATTAATCCTCAACCACACATTTGTATCTTAGGATGGATGGTTTAGGTTAATTCTAGACATTCTCAAAAATATATAAATAGGAGGCCTTACCACATCATTTCTAAGTCTTGATTATGCAAACTTGTAATGCACAAATGGTTCCAAAAGCTTCAAGAAACTAATGTTACCATGCCAAATTGATTCCAAGCCAAGACAAGACATAAGCCAAATGTGCCAAGGAGAGATGGAGGTATCCAAGCCTCCATTCCCAAGGAATTCATGAGCACAAGCTGAGCAAGCCACTACAACAAGCATTTTGGAGCATCCAATGAAGGTAAAAGAGGATTTCTTTTGCATTTTAGTTGTGTGTTTTATTCATGTTTATTAACTAAACTCTCCCTAGTGTCTATGCCTAGAGATGTTATGCTAGTTAGTGTGTTTCTTTCATTTTGTTTTCATTTTGGAACTAATACCATACTAACTATCCTCTCTTGAGTTAAATTCCTAGATCACATAATGGCAAGCCTGATGGGACTAGATGCATCCCACACATGAAGAAGATCATTTTGAAGATTTAAAATTTTCATTTGGATCATTAAAACTCTTGTAAATTGATTTTCTAACTTTATTTTGCCATTTTTTGTTTGCTACGAGTTTACACAGTAACCAACATCAGCTAGTAAGACCGACATCAGTTGGATAGCTTAACTGACATCAATTAGTAAAACCAACATCGATTGGATACATGTCATCAGTCACATTGGTATAACTAATGTCAATTAGATAAACATCATCGATTAGAAAATATAACCATCATTGGTTATATAACTGACATTGATCACTGGTTTTTCTTAAAACACAGACCTGAGAGCTCTTTTTCTAAAGTTCATTATTTCAAACCAAAAAGAGCTTCAAGCATAGAGGACATTCTTACATTTTTATTGCAGGATGAAGCTTGAAATTTGCTAAAAACATGTTTAGATCACCTTTTACATGATTGAAATTAATTAGGAACATTATTTTGGGTGCTTAAAGTAATATTTAGGTGCTTAAGTGAGTTTTTAGCATTAGTTTTCAAAGTTACAACTAAGACCAAGGGGTCAAATGAACACCACGTCATTTTACATTTGGGTTTAAAAATGAACTCACCTTTCCAATTTTTTGTATTTACTTAGTTTTTTAAGTTAAATCTTTGTTTGGCAAAAAGAGGGATGTTGCGTGTATGCTCTTCCATTTATCCCATTTAGGGAACCCTTGGAATCAAAAGAACCATTTCTATTACAAGTAGCCTAGTCTAAGGATTAGAAAGATAGTCATCTAAAACACTCCCCAAAAACTCATCAAAGTTTGGGTGATCTTGAAAATGACCCTAAAGTCTTACTACTTTCATGCTTTCATTATTTTTATGCAAACTTGGCTTATGAGGGGGACTTCATTGCCTCCCATGATTTCTTTAGGAAATTTTTGACCTGGGTTTCATCTCCCAGCATTGAATTCATTTGGCTCCTAATTAGAGTTGCACATGTTATGTAGTGGCACTTTGGAAATCGCACTAAACTAAGCAAACAATAGGATGTAGTGGTTATAAAAAGGACTAGACCTTTATACAACAAGCCAAGTTATACAAACCCAAAATCTATGCTTTTCTTTTGTATTTTTTGGCATAAAATTCATTGTACAATTAATTCCCCTTAAATGTTCAAAAAATTGTTAGATTTTAGACAAATCCCCATTTGCCATGGAAGTATTATTGGTGCAAGGTGCACCTCAAGGTCCATGTTGTAGTACTATCATTTGAGAGAAGGGGGTATAAAAAACCTACTATATAATGTGTATTTACTTTTGGATGAAAACTTAAAATCCTCTCAAATGACGTATATTGATGGATTTTAACAATACCAAGCAACCTTGTCAGTTTAGGATCTAAGAGCAATTAATTAGTTGGTCTCATCCTAGATTAAAGTCTTGTTTGAAGTCAAAACTTGGTGTAAAAAAACAATTCAAACCAAAGCACATGGTCCTAATTTTCATTTGAACAAAGAGGCATTATGCTGCCCATGTGAGATCATCAATTTTCCTTGTTTAAAGTTCATCAAAATCTTAGGAGTCATATCATCCACTTTGGCATAGTTATGCTACCTAATTCAGTCTAAACATTTACCAAAGTTGTTTAAGACCTTCACTTATAATCTAAATTTGAAATTGTGCCTTTATAAGTTCATAGGGTTGATGTGTTAAGTGGGTTTTCCATTTACACTAAACTTGAGGGAACTTAGGTTCAAATTCCAATTTGGGTTGAATTCCATTTTTAGACTCAAGATCATTATCACCACTTGATAGACTTAAGCCATTTTGTCCTAAACACTTGTACTTTGAGTCTATGTACCACAACATTTTGAGTCAAGAAAAGTAGTGTTATGCTATAAAAATTGTGGGAAATTATCTTTGCACTATAAAGTCTTCGAACAAATTTTTTTGTCACGCCTTTTGAGAAGTGTAGCATCATTACGCTACCCCAAAACATTTCAAATATTATTTCATATACCCTCTTGCATAGAATTTGAATTTGTTCCTACATTTTCAAACCAATCTAAGTGTAATTTTGTGATCTTTTATCTATCACAATTATATTATTCACATTTGTTTAGCTTATTTGTCAAAAGAACCAAGTTTTATACCATTATTTATGAGAAAATAAACTATCTCTAAAAGTGCCTTTTGTTTCATACATACCTAGTTGATCAAGTTCATGACCAAGAATCAAATTCCTAGTGTTTGTTAGAAGTGTTTCAAATCCATTAGATTATAATTTTCATCTATTTCAAATTCTATCTTTTGACATCATTTGGCCAAGAGTCCTAGTGCATGCCTTGTTTGAGCCTAGCTTTTGAAGCCGCATTTGGCCAAAAGACCTAGCAAAATTTAAATTCCTAGATTAGATTGATTTGAAACACTTCGACCTTAGAGTTTGGAATTTTTATTTTTGGTCCATTTACTTTCTTATCTTTGTGTGAATAGTTAAATGTTATATACTTCACACTAGCTTGTTTCCTCACAAATATTTGCATAAACCTTTTGATCTTTTTGATGAATCTAGACCAAGTTGGAACATCATATGTTTTAGATTTTGTCCTTTTAAGAATTTGAAAAACTCTTTAACCTTTTATCACAAAGCATTGACTATGGATCCCAACATGTATTCCTACACTCATAGTGGACTCATGTACAATCTAAGGACTAGTAATGTGGTTGTGCATGAAAAAATGGTGCAAAACCCCTACATAGATAATATTCCTTATGAGATGGATTCTTATCCCTCTTATAATACTCAATTAGGGGCATAAAGCCAAGATCCATTGGTTAACTATTTGGTTAACACACCACCTTATTCAGAACAAGACCAAGAACAAACCACATAATACCTAGCTTCAATATCCATAATAAATGAGCCAGTTCTCCAACAGTCATATTCTACTAATATAGCTTCCACGTATGATCCATTTTTATTTGAGAAACATTTCTTAGAGAATAAAGATGAGATTTTGGTTAGAAATATAGAGTTAGGGGCTAAGTTTCTAGTAGACTTCCTCCATGAAAATTTACCAAATCTAGTAAGAGTGCCCCATAATATCATTTACGATCAACAGGCTTCTTCTAGAAATCCTATGGCTCTAGTCCAAACAACATATCAATACCCTAATATATCTAATCAAGGAAAAAACATCATGGAAAATCACTTTAACCAAATGCAAATAACATATCAAACCCAACCTAAATCTAGCACATAATTTCAATCAGATGAACATGGTGAGTAAGCCTCTTATTGGCCTAGTTCCTTTAACAAGAGTGTTGATAGAGTTAACTAGATAAGAGAATTTGAGTTTTGACCCATTCATACAAATTGATTTAATAGATAACTTGATGCATATCCCATTATTAAAGAATTGTCTTCGACCTCTACACAAAATAGTGAGCCAAATGTAGTGGAGAATGTGCAAACAACATCCAATCCTAATCAAAGTGATACTAACACACAAACAACTATCCAACAACATATGCCTATAGTTAATCCCATGAGTAGATCATCATACCACGAATAAGACTTTTTACATCCCAAACTCAATTAGATGCTTCTTCAAGTGTACAAACAATGAGATTAGGTAATCAAATAACAACCAATGTCATGCCTCAACAATAGAATGTGATGAATCATACTCCTCCTCAACAAGTAACGAGTAGTATTCCAAAACAACTAACACAGTCTAGTGTATCAATGCAACAAAGGACAAATACATTTCCACCTTATTTAGAGGAAACTAATGTTCCACCTCACTAGATAATGATAAAAATACCTCTTTAATTACACACTAATATGCCAATCTAAAACCAAGCAATGACTAATCAACAATGTGCAAATATTGGTCAGCGACAAATGCCAAATTTTCAACCTATTTTCACTTCCCCACAAGGATTCATGCAATAAGGAGGTCCCCATGTTTCTCAAGTACCTACTAGACAACTATTGGTTTAAAATGTTCCACAAATTTAGAGACAAGGTCTTGGTCCACAAGTTCCCACTCAACAACAAGGTTTGATTAGTCAGCAACATGTCCCTTTTCAACCATAGTAGGTGTAGTATAGTTATATCCCTCTATCCCAACCATAAAATCCTCCACGTCAAACCTTTATTGCCAACCCAAACTAGAATATCACACAACCAAACGTGCAATTTTAAGTACATCCCAACCCACGTATGCGTATTCTTGGTCCATTCCCCAATCAAACCAATATATCCCAACATGTATCTCCATCATACCCTAGTCAAAGTGTCCCACTTGTGACCTCCTAACCATCTACCCAAACCAATATTCTCCCTCAAACCAATGTTCCTTCTATTTTCCTATCCCAAGAATTGTAACAGATGAAGGATATAATTACTACCATTCAGGCTAGGAAATAGACTAAAAAGTTCAAATTGGATGATGTGTGTTCCTATCTATTCAATATGGAGTATTTGTAGATACCATTTCCTCCAAGATATGAACCACCAAAATTTGACATATACAAAGGGAAAGGTGACCCCAAGGGCCATTTAACTAATTTTTTTGTCGCATGCCAACCAGTGGCATAAAGCGACATATACCTTTTGTTTTTATTTCTAAGGAGCTGGCTGGACAAGCCTTGGAATGGTTTTTAAAGTTTCCCAAATTTTTAATGACAAATTTTGATGATATTTTTGATAAGTTTGTGTAACACTTTTCTTATAATCTCGAGCATGAGATTTCATTAGTGGACTTAATGCAAGCAAAATAAAAAGTTGGTGAGAGTTTTACAAGTTATATATAGTGATGGAGAGCCCTTACAAGCTATTTCACCCATAGTTTACTAGATAAATAATTAGCTACTATGTTTACAGAAAATTTGCATAGTGAGATAGCTTATCATTTAGAACTACAATGTGCACATACTTTGAAAGAGATCATTGATAAAGGTTTGTTGATTAAGTGGGTGCTCATCAATAAAGGAGTCATCAAGCTTAATTCAACTAATCAAAATCAACATACCAATTAGGGAAATGACTAACATCAACATCCCATTCAAGTGTAAGAATCACAACCATCACAGGCCAGTAACCAAGAAAGATTGAAGTAGTTCAACCACAATAGGAATGTTGTGGGAAATGGAGTAACCGAATCCCATCATGTCCCAATGGTGAAAAAATCATCTGCACCACCATTTTAGCTTACTCCTACCAAAAAACCTCTCTAACCAATACCACAAGCACAACAACCAAGACTTGCACAACAAATATAACAGCCTTTACCATTGCAAACCCCTCATCCTAAGAGAACTGTGCTTGCACATCATGTCTTTAGTGACCTAGGAAAACCTGTTGAGTCTATATTTCATAAGCTTGTTATTGCTATTATGATTAGTTTACCTATACCAAATAATTATCCACAAAGTATTCCTTATCCTGATTGGTACCATGAAAATAAATTATGTAACTATCATCAGGTCAACGAGCATAATCTATGAAGATTTGTCCAAATCAAGCATTTAATGAAGAATTTGTTAGAGAATGGGGAGATAATATTATATAATGGTGCTTCTAATTCTAATAAAAATTTGGGGATTTATCAAAAACTCTTTCTTTGACATAACAATCAGTAGCAACAAAATAATTAACAACAACAACAACAACAACAACAATGGACAGTCCAACAACAAAATCAAAGGCTAAAATAGCAGAATCAACAAAATCAAAAATAAAACCCAAAATGATAGAACAATGGAAAAAACCAAGGTCAGAATAGTAAAAACCAATACACCTACCATGTAGTTGCACATGACTACAATAGGTTTATAGGTCATATTGCAGGGGTAACATTAATACCATCTCCATTTATCCTAGACCACGCACTAATCAGCCTAGATCATTTCTAAACAACAATATTTAGTGAAATTACATGGATAATACTTCTTTGACCTAGGAGTGCATACAAGCAAACTAATAAGTTAGGGCTTCCCCCTTTGGACCTTATATCGACAACTCATCCTTACCACGTGACCACACATGAGTACACTAGCAATCGAGACTTGTTTTGTCTGGTCCCACACCATTCACAACATTTGTTAGCAATAATGGTCCAGTATTTAATCTTGATTGTGTAATAATAACTCAGATGTTGAATGTTACTATCCTAGGCCCATAACCATCTGCCACTTTTCCTATCATCCAACCAACCATTCAATATTAGAATAAACCATTCACTACTAACCAAGACAAGAAGTTTGATATTGTGGAACAATTGTAGAAGACACCAACATAAATTTATATTTTAGATTTTTTTGTGAACGTCAATAATCTACAAGAACATCTTGAATGAGTTTTTAACCCAATCCACTATTGCTAGTGACATATCCCCTAATAAATTTCAAGATTTGGTTGGACACTTAGCTCTAGCCCAACAAGCCACATTAAATCAAAGTGATATGTCTCCCCTTGGCCCACTCCATAATAACCCATTATACATAGAATTTTATATAAGATGACATAAAGTGAAATGTGTCCTTATAGACAATGGATTTGGCCTCAACATAGTGTCTCTAAAGCTCATCAAACCTCTTGGGTACACAATGGAAAATATCCAACCAAAAATGATAACTATCAAAGCCTATGATAATTAGGAAAGAGAATCACAAGGCACCATTAGTTTTCTAGTTATTATTGAGCCTTTGACTCATGATACACTTTGCCATGTGCTTAATCTTGAGTTATCATATAATATGCTTCTAGGAAGGCCTTGATTGCATGAGATTCATGCAGTTCCATCAACACTGCACCAATGTATCAATTTTTCCTACTCAAGGATGGAAATGAATATTTTAGGAGATTTACACCTATATGAACACTACAAGCATCTTGAGGCTGAATTTCAAAGCTATAATTATCAGTACGACATGAATCCAAGTTTTAAGTAGGATAAAGGAAAGGCTATACTTATTGATCCTTCATTGAATAATTACATAGATCCTAATACCTTAGATTCCCTTTCCCACATGCCACCTTCTGAAGCTTATAATCATTTCACCATTTTAGATAATAAACTGGGAGAGTATGTGACCCATGATACATTTCATATTGTCAATCTTCCTTATAATCTGAAAACCTTTAGGCAACCTAAAGTCACTCCACATATGCATTGGCAATAAAAGAATAAAGATAAGGGACCTATCACATTTGTACTAGCATTTGGCCTAAAACTCAACCCTCTTGAAGGGGAAAAATCATGGTTAGACAATGACAACTAAGCTGATTGTTATAAAAGTGCAAAGTATCCTATTCCCAATAAGATCATAAAGCATCACAATTATAAAGGAAAAGGCCTCAAACTAAATTAGCAAGGAACCATTGAGCCAATTTCCATGACTAAGTATAAAAGACCTTATCAACTCAGATTTAAACCATATGGGGGTGACCCCACATATCTTATTCAAACTCCATAACCAGTGACTAGTGATGATGATACCAACAATGAAGTAGAGTTTGATCATAGCCTCACCTTTGATGACCTAGCTGAAACTAACCTATTTGATAACAATGTCATTCATACCCTTACCCTGGCCATGCAATGCAACCCATTACCATTATATTATCCCCAACTAATAGATTGGGACCAAAAAGAATCTATTCTACTGATTGATGAGTTCTAGAATGATGATACATTCTATGACTTTTTAGGTCTTAGAGACAACATTACAAGGGAGATCACAAGTTAGGATTCTCAATTACATTGGATCCTACAGCCTATTTTTGAAAGTGATTGAACACCCTTAGCCACAAAAAAAAAAGGAAAACATGGAGGTCCCAAAGTGAAAACCTCTTTGAGGCACTTTATGACCAGGGAAAAAGTAAAGATAAAGGCCAGTCTAGTGGTGAAAACCTGTTTCAAGCATCATTAGATAGGGGTGTTCATTCTTCTTTACCTTTAGACCAGGAGACTACCAATGATAAACTTGCATATGGATCTAAGTTCAAATTTGAGCAATAACAAGTATTTGATCAAATTCTTCAATAATTTATGATTTTTTTATCACATGGATAGATCTCCCATTAGGGGACTTAGATTCATCATGCCTAGGAGAAGTTGAAGAGCAAGTCCTAATGGAGGACCCTAACATAATCCAACAGTTCAAGTCATTGCCTAATATCCTAGAATATGGTGTGACCCTTCTATTCAAAGATGTAATAGAGGTAAATATTGGGACTCCATCAAACCTAAAATGGAAAAATTTAGGTGCATCCCTCATTAAGGAGGAACATGACATATTTATAGCTCTATTAAGAGAATTTGAATACAAAATCAGACTCAATCCAAATAAATGTGTGTTTAGTGTAACTTGAAGAAAATTTATTGGCTTCATCATATCTTGCAAAGGTATTGAAGTTAATCTGGCTAAAGTCCATGATATAGCCGAGATGCCACCACTAACCAATTTAAAGCAAATTTGTAGTTTACAGGGTAAGATCAAGTCAATCTGATGCTTCATATCTTAGTTACCAGACAAGTGTCATCCATTTACACACATTTTAAATAAGGGAGTTGCATTTCATTGGGATGATCACTACCAAAAAAATTTTCAATGACTCAAAGACTATCTTGTTAATCCATCTATTTTATTACCTCTTATGCCAGGAAAGCCATTCTTGTTATACCTATCAGCTACCAACAATGCTCTGGGGGCACTCTTGGCTCAACATGATGACAATAGAAAATATCATATCGTATATTACCTAATATGTACCTTGGTTACATATGAACATAACTATGCACCTATTGAAAAAGCTTGTCTAGTCATGGTCTTCACAGCTTATAAACTACACCATTAGATATTGAATAATAAGACCATGGTCATTTCAAAAGTAGATCCACTCAAGTATCTACTATCTAAAATAGATTTTCAAGGTAGAATGGCTAAATGGATCATGATTCTTATTGAGTTTGACATAGAGTATGTTAATCAGAATCCAATCAAGGGACAAGTTCTTATAGATCAACTTGCAAAATCACCTTTCATAGACACACAACCTCTCATATTTCAATTTCTTGATGAATCCATAATGAACATCATTGACACACCCCTTAAATATCAACCCTATAAGATATATTTTTATGGTTCATTTATTGCACATGTATGGGGGTAAGCCTATTGTTTATTACACCACAGGGGATCTAATCCCTAAATCATTTAAAATTAGATTTCCTTGTACAAACAACATGTTTGAGTATGAAATGATTATTGAAACACTTTGACAAGCACTGCATTGAAATATATCTCATCTCCAAGTTTATAGTGATTCTTAGTTAATCATCAATCATGTCATAGATCATTTTCAGACCAAAGACGACAAGTTGGTTCCATATAAAGCCATAGTCAACACTCTTAAAAAACAAATTACCAACAATCAATTTGAGCACATACCAAGGGATAATAACATAACTATAGATGTCATGGCTATTATTGGATCTTTGATTCAACAAATAGATAAATCTAAAGTATCAGTTCTTCATCAAGAATTTGTCAGCACCAACTCATGAACCTTCAAACATTGTAATGATTTGTGATATTATTGGTCCTAATTCTATCTGGTACTCAGACCTTTACAACTACCTTCATGACTAAATTATACTACCTAACCTATCTCAAAAATTAAAAAAATATTTCATTCATCATTCTACTCATTATACTCTACTTGGATCTACCCTTTACCATCACAATTTTGATAGAACTCTGCTTCATTGTTTAACTTCAGTAGAGTCTACACCAACATTAAGAGAAGTTCATAAAGGAGTATGTGGATAACATTCTAAAAATCTAATCCTATCCAAAAACATCTTACATACTAGTTATTATTGGCCTACAATAGACGTAGATGCCACTGCATATGTAAAAAAGTCTGGCAAATGTCAATGGCATGCTAATCTAATTCATGTCCTAGTAAATACTCTAAAACTATGTTGATACTATGGCCATTTTCTACATGGGGACTTGAACTCATTGGGAATATCAACCCCACTTCATATGATGGCCATAAGCATATCCTTACCATCACTGAGTATTTCACTAAATGGGTTGAAGCTATACCCCTCACTTACATGACTAGAAAACAAATTTCCAAATTCATCTTCAACCATCTAATTTGCTGCTACGGAATCCCCTCTCACATTATATATGATAATGGAGGATCATTCAAGAATAAGGATGTATATCAGCTATGTACTAAATATAACATCACAAAACATTTTTGTATATCATATTACCCTCAAGGTATTGGCCAAGTTGAGGCATCCAATAAAACCATTATCAATACTCTCAAAAATATTGTCAATGATGCTAGTCATGATTGGCACTTACAGATATTCCCTACCCTTTAGACATATCATACCAATCATTGTACCCCCACAAGAGCCACTTCATACTCATTTGTTTATGGTACTAAAGCCATCCTTTCCATTGAAGTTGAATTTCATTCACTACATATCTCTTTCAAGCATGTCTTGGATGATCATGACTATCGAGTAGTTCACCTACAAGAGCTAGACTTACTTGATGAGAAAAGCATAGTCATGCTCAAAAATCTTCAAGCATATCAAAACCAAATCAAAGGTAACTATAATTGGCATTTTAAGTATCAAAAATTTGAAATTAGTGATCTTATTCTTAAATAAAACCAAAAGAATACCACAGTTAAGAAGAAGCATAAAGGAAAATTCAAACCAAACTCGATAGGACCTTTCATAATTACTATCGATTATGGATCAAGAGCATATAGGCTTGCCACACCAGAAAAAGATGAACTTCTTAAGTTGATGAATAATATTCATCTCATGTGGTACTATGCTTGACTACTAAGGTGTATTGTCTATAAGGATTGTTTCAATTATGCCATTTTATCACTATTATTCTTTATACAAATATCATCCTTATCCATCCCCTTAGCCATATCCACTTTCCACTTTTGACCTATCATCCCAATGTGTTCTAAATACTATCCTGTTTGACCTTAGTTTTTGCCATTTGTTATGCATTTTTAGCATCAAGGTATCTGATCAATTTCATCAGTTGATTCAAGTACTTCAAATAGAGATCATATTTTGGAATAGTGTGACAAAAGTTTTAGTAGTTGTATCATTCGTTTGTTATTCCTTTCTTACCATTGATATTGTTACTAATTATAACCACCTTTGGGTAAATTAGTACCATTTATCTATACTGTTGTGTCCTAGTTTTAACCACCTATGGGAAAACTAGGGGCAACATTAAGCCTTGACGTACAAACTTTCCACTTCCTATGTTGTATTATGCCTTTTTACCAACTATGATTGTTTTGTTTGAATTGAATATTACACTAGTCAAATTCCTCCACTGTAAGGGTGGAACTATAGTGACTTAAGGTCCTACTTTGGGACTATGTAGGTATTGCTCAATACTTGTTGAAGTTAGCTCAATCACCCTAAGCCACGCTCTCACCATTTTGTGAGTAACCTAAGCTATGCTCTCACTTTTTTTTTAGCAACATAAGCCATGTTCTCATTATTTTTTGAGCACCCTAAGCCATGCTCTCACCATTTTATGAGCAACCTAAGCCACACTCTCACCATTTCATGAGTAACCTAAGCCATCCTCTTACTATTTTGCAATCAACCTAAGCCACACTCTCATCATTTTATGACCACCCTAAGCCACGCTCTCACCATTTTATGAGAAACCTAAGCCATGATCTCACCATTTTATGAGCACCCTAAGCCACACTCTCACCATTTTGTGAGCAACTTAAACCATGCTCTCACCATTTTGTGAGCAACCTAAGCCATGCTCTCACTGTTCTATGAGTAACCTTAGTTTAAATGCTCTCACCATTTTGTGAGATTGAAACTTTTAGTGTCTCATTATTCTCAATTGAGTTGAGATACTCCAAAATAATTCCAAAAATACATTTAAAAAATCATGAGAAAAGAATAACAACATTGACCACTTCTTTGCCTTAAGGATTCTAGGAACCCTTAATAAGTTTCAAGCAAACCACTTGTCACTTACTTTCCCCATATTTTTTGGCCTTTTCTCTCATGCACTTTCCATTTTTAAAAACCATTAATATTCTTCTATCACATTCATTCTCTTTGTTTTCCTCAGTTATCATATTCTTCCCATTCCCTAGGAGAACTACATTTGGCCTAAAGTTTTTTATTAGATATTACATCCATGGAAATATGTAGGCAATGTCCACTTACCTAGTGCATATAGAGATAGCTCGGCCACCCCATTACTTTTATTCTATTCCCCCATATTGTTCATTTGTTTAGTTTTCACCTATTTTCTAGGGGTAATGTTCATATGTTTTCTATTTTATTGTTTGTTTATTTATTTATACTTATTTTATTTTTTTGTCTACCTGTTTGTTTGCTTTTAGCACTGTTTCTTTGATTCAATTTATGTGTGTTCATTGGGTGATTCTTTTCCCAAAATTATACTAAAATCCATCCATATTCATATGTTTACATTGTCATCATGTTTTCTATCATTGGTGCATTGTTTTCTATTGAGTATTAAATTACAGGAGTCAGTCCTTATGCATATTTTAGCCAAGTCCTCATGATGTTATACTATGGTACATACTGACACATGCTAAAACAAACCTCAAATTCAAGAAGTCTATTCAATAATGGTGGCATCTCTTCAGCACTGACATCCTAATTCCATCCTAATCATATCTCAAATAGAGTAATTAAAAACAAGAAAAAAATTTGACCTTTATTAGTTTGGATGAGCATCTTCTTACTAGTAGGTTGTTCTAATTTATCATTACCCTCTATGTTAAGTTATCATCATCCTCAACCAAGTTTATCATGTTTTCCATAATCAAGGTCTAATGATTATAACCACCTATGGGCAAATCATTATACACCGTCCCACCTACATTTCTCAATGATTATAATCACCTTTGGGAAAATCATTATGTTGTCACCACTTTACTTTTTCTATGCATATAGAGGCATGCTATTATCTTTTTTGTCTATCCTAATAAGGGAAACTCCATCTTATCAATGATTATAACCACCTTTGAGCAAATCATTGTGTTATCATACCACATTGCCACTATCAGGGTACAATGTTTATAACCGCCTTTGGGCGAACCATTATGCACTGTCCCACTTGCATTCTCAATGATTTTGACTAATTTTTTAGTATAATTATTTTTTCACCCCATCATATTTGCTTTATTTGGTCCCCTCATTTCACTTCTTTATTTTTTGAGGGACTGTTTTCCAACTTACTTGTGCCAACCATTCCCTCGAGGGGGCATCATACAATTAGTTTATCATCATTGTAGTTTTAGGAATATAAGACACTTTTCATTCTTTGAGAAGATGTTAATATACTTATAGATTTCAATTTATTCTCAAATAGGGGCAAACTATAGACACATAAATCTGGCTACCAATAACCTCCAATCAAGATTTTGGCTAATTTCCACTTAAAATGCATAATTTGGCCTAAAAACACAAACATGCTAAATGATGTGAAACTAACATATTCAAGTGTTGATTTTGGCCAGAATATCCCTAAATGGGGTAATATAATTTATGGGATAGCTAACTTTAATTAGATCATTCTGAGTCAAAATGCCAATTTTGCACGTAGGTGCTCTAAATTGCTCTTTCCTATCAAATATTTTGCACAAAATGCATAACTTTATTATTTGTTGTCAGTAATATCCTAAATGGGATAATGGATCCAATGCATCTGACATTGCCTTCCAATTTCAATTTGGTCAAATTTTGGACCAATAACAAGACATTTTCATCAATTTTAATAATTTGTGCACAAAGTTCTTAAACATGCTTAAGAGCTAATTAACCCAAATCAAGGCATAATTAATAATTATATGGAAACTTGTTGAATACTTATTTTTAGAAATTAATATTGAATATTTGTATCATTAGGTGACCTCATGTGTTGGGAAGACATCTCTAGGCCATAAATGTCATAAATATCAAGATTCATACCCTCCATGCCTCATCAATGCCTTCCATGATGCCCTCCATGCCTCTTAATTTCCCATTATTCTAATGTCATGATGAGGATAATTATAAAATTAATTTCAAAAATTGAATTAATCCTCAACCACACATCTACATCTCAGGATGGATGATTTATGATAATTCTAGACATTCTCAAAAATCTATAAATAGGAGGCCTTACCACATCATTTCTAAGTCTTGCTTATGAAAAGTTATAATGCACAAATTATTCCAAAAGATTCAATCAACTAGTGTTACCATGCCAAATTTATTCCAAGCCAAGCCAAGCCATAAACCAAAGGTGACAAGGAGAGATGGAGGTAGCCAAGATTCCAGTTCTAAGGACTTCATGAGAACAAGCTAAGCAAGCCATTACAACAAGCATTTTGGAGCATCCCTACAAGGTAAAAGAAGATTTATTTTGCATTTTAGTTGTGTGTTTTATTCAGTTTGTTAACTAAGCTCTCCCTAGTGTCTAGGCCTAGAGATGTTATGCTAGTTAGTGTGTTTCTTTCATTTTTTTTCACTTTGAAACTAACACAATACTAACCATCCTCTCTTGAGTCAAATTCCTAGATCACAATACCACATACATTGATCCCAACTTAGTGAAATCATCATACATCCCAATGCTAATTCATAGGTTTAGATATTGTTGGAAATAATTTATATTTTTATGATTCTTTTAGTTTTTATATCAACTTTCCTAACATAAAGTGACATAATCTTAGAACATTGGAGAGATCACCATGGTATAATTGATTTTTTGTTGAAATTGAGAGGGGTATATCCCTCATATGATAAATATTTTTTGTGGGTTTTGAGTAATTTTGATCATAAATTACAAAAAGGAAATACAAATGGAAAGGAAAAGGGAGAACTAAGAAATAAAAATGGAAGAAGATGGAGAAGGGCAAGAAACCCACAATAAGATAAATGCAAAGAACCACTAGGATAACTTTATTATAACCCCTTCAATCCTACTCTTTTATTTTTTAATTAGGTGTTACTAATAAAATATCAGATGCATATAATTTTTAAATCATCCCATTAGCTATTTGTAAGTATCCTACATATATGGTAAGTATTAGTTTTCTTGATTAGATTAGTTTAAATAGAGAAATTATGCAAGAGAAAGAGCATCTATTGAATCTTTTGTATTGGGTTATTCTAAAAGTATGTTTCCCCCTCAAATATAATATGACACTTTCTAGTGTGAATATAATATTTCAATACAATATTTATATCTTCTTCTAGTTTAAATGCATATTTGTTATATTTTTTTTGCTAGATTAATCTATGTGTAGGCAAGTTCCTAACAAACTCAAGTTGGAACAAAAATAATGAAAATATTTTATCTCATGTGAAAATGGAAATAAGATCAATCATCAAAATTGGATGATGAACTAAGTGAAAATCCCCTAAATCCAAATACCCTTAGTAGCATAATTAATAACTCCTTTGTGTTCAACCACAATAGAAGATAAAATAATAGAATTTTGAGTCTTGTTTGAATAACTAATCTGACTTGAACTAAGGGAAAATTGTAGCTTAAATTAGACTTATTATTTTGAATATCACTAGTCTAATCTAAATCTATATAACCAATTAATTTGATGTTGATAACTCTTCCATAATGAATCCTAAGACTATGAGTAACTTGAATGTAGTATAGAATCTAATTAGCTAATTTATAGTGCAACTCATATGGTTCTTGCATAAATCTATAGACCATACCCACTTATATGAAATATTAAATCTAGTGTGCATAAGGTAGATGAGATTGCCAACAAGTTGTCAATATGAAGTAGCATCCACTGAAGGAGATAGATAATTAGCCTCAAGCTTCACATCAGATAAAAAAGTAGTTAAATCTAGCTTATAATTAGCCATGTTAAACCATGAAAATAAATCAAGAGCATATTTGGATTATGAAATAGTGATCCCAAAGTTAGACTAATATATTGCAATCCCAAGGAATTAGTGCAATAAACTAAGGTAATTCATTAAGAAACTATCAAACAAATAATTTTTCACTACTATGATGGTGGATCAAGAACTCCTTGTGATCAGTAGGTCATCCACGTAGAGAACTAGAATCAATAATGAATCATCCTATCATAAAAAGTATACTTTTAGATCAGAATGGAATATGGTAAACCCAACCAAAATAATAAAAGAGTCCATCTTGGCATACCAAGCTCAAGGAGCTTATTTGATGCCATAGAAAGATTTTTGAAGTTTGAAAACTAAGGAGGAATCTTCCACAAATTCTTATGGTTACTCCATGTATATTTCCTCTTTGAGTTCACCATGAAAAAAGGCACTCTTCACATCCATATGATGAACATCCCAATGATATGTTGTAGTAATGGTGAGAGTGATTTAGATTGAGTTCATTTTGGCAACTAGGGAAAACATCTCAATATTGTTAATCTAGGTACTTGAGAAAAACCCTTTGCTACCAAATGTACTTTTAACTTGTCTACAGACCCATATGTTACAAATTTTGTTTGGTAGATCCACCTACATTGAACAAGTTTTATTCCCTTACAAAGAAGGACTAAATCCCAAGTTTTTTTCCTTATCAAGGAACCATATTCCTCTTCCATAGTAGTATCCCACTCAATAGTCCATGATGCCTCATGAAATGAATGTGGATTAGAAGTAGATGTAATGAAAGCATGTGGGGCATTCTGACATTGTGAATGGGTTCACTTGGTGTCTAATGCATCTCTAACCCATTAGTTGTCAATTTTTAGAGTTTGTCTATAATAAAGAGGACTAGTCCTCAAAGAGATAAGAGGAGATTCATCATCCTCTAAATATATTTTGGGAGAAGGAGGACATGAATCCTCATCACTACTCTCTTCATCAAAACTAGAACAAGAATTTAGATCATCAGGAAGTGGCTTAGGAAAATTTGAATCACCAAAACTATCATCAAATACCAATGCATTTAAGAAAGGGGGAAGAATGTCATGTGCAGAGTCTTGAGGACCTTATTGAAATCAAACACTCTTCTCAATGAATAGATCATGAGTGGTGGGGTGGAGAAGCATGTGCCCCTTAACACCCTTAGGATATCCAATAAAAATGCAAGGCTAACTCTGAGGTTCCATTACCTTATGTATTTTCTTAAAAATTTGGGACACAACAAAAGATCCAAACACTCAAAAGTGATTCATTATGGGTTTATGATGACTCCAAGATTAAAAAGGAGTGACTCCCTTCAATGTTTTATGAGAAATTCATTTTTAGATATAATATGCATAGTTGATGGCCTTGGCCCAATATTAAGGTGCAAGAGACTTGGAATATAGCATAAAATTGGCCATTTCCTTCAAGGACCTATTCTTGTACTCTAAAACACTATTATGTTGAGGATTATATGGAACTCTATGTTGTAGTTCAACCCCCTCTGATGTATAAAATTTCTCAAAATGATTACTAACATACTCACCACCATTTTTAGTGTGCAAAATCTTGATGGATTTACTTGACTATTTTTATACAAGTGGATTTATGTCTTTAAAATGATCAAATAACTTTGATTTATACTTAGTAAAATACACCCAAGTATGCCTTGAAAAGTAATCATGTAGTTTGTCCTGTTAACATAATGTTTTGAAAATAGGCCAATAATGTCATTGTGGACAATCTCCAATATCTATTCATCTCTCTGTGATTTTCCCTTATCATATTCCTCCTTAGGATGCTTATCAAGTATGTAACCTTGGAAAAATTTACTATAAAACTTGAATTGTGGCATCCCTAAAACCATGTATTGATGACTAATTTTCTCTAGGTAGTGATAGTTGAGATAGTCGAGTTGCTCATGCCATAATTTACTCAACCCATATAAATGAGTGATTAGTGTATTAGAGGTTTGATTAGGCTAAAATTTTGAGAAATTATAAAATCATGATCAGTGATTTGCCTTAAAAAATTCATTAATGGATTCATTATCTACTTCCCTAATAGCCTTTAAATTAGGTGTGAACTCAACTTTCTTACCTGAACTGATGTGAGTGATCTAATAAATATATAAAAGATTGGTGGATAAGGAGGGAACACATAAAACATCATGAAATGTCCCATAATTCACTTTAATAGATCCACTCCTACTTATTTATATTGAAGTATCATCACCCAACAAGATGGAAGGAATAAAACTATGCTCCAAAGATGATAGCATGTCTTGTGACAAATCCATGTGGTTCAATGCACCAAAACCAATAAACCATGTGGAAGGTTAGGCTACAACTACAAGAAGTGTTTTCCCCTTATCTTTGACCTTTTTATTTTCTTTGGACTTAGAATATTCTTATGCTGATGAATTATGATTGGAAGAATTAGGGACACTAATGTTATGCTTCTCGAGCATCTTAGTTAATTAGTCAGTTTGCTTATTTATACATTTGATTCATCATGTCTAGATTTATTGTAATAGCCACATGTGAGTCACTCTTTCTTGGGTTTCCCTTATAAAGAGGAGGAATCTTGATGCTTTATACTTAGCATCATATTTATGACCCTTTCCTTGTCGTAGTCCTTCTTGTTATGTTTCTTCTCACTAGTAGAAAAGAAAAATAAATGACCTTAAAAACTACTAAAAATTGCATATAAATGACTAATCTTGGTCATGTGACCATTAGTAATTTATTGTCAATCATTTATAACTTGACCAAATTTATGACTAAACCATTTTTAGTCATTTATTGGTTGTTTTGATTGATCAATTTGGTAGTATATTTAGTCCTTAATTTAGTCATTGATTGTTGTTAATCAGTCATTTATTTAGTCATGGTAGTCATTTATTTAGTCATTATAATTATTAATTACCATTAATTGGTAGTATATTTAGTCATTTTTATTCACTGATTTCTGCCCATTGGTAGTATATTTAGTCATTAGTATTAACTGATTTTCGTCCATTGGTAGTATATTTAGTCATTTTAATCATTATTTTGCCATCAACTAGTCATATATTTAGTCATATTTATTCAATGATTTCTGTCAATTGGTATTATATTTAGTCAGTTTAATTATTAATTGATGTCAATTAGTAGTATATTTAGTCATTTTAATTGATTGCATTCCATTAATTGGTAGTAAATTTAGTCAGTTTAATTTTTAATTACCATCATTTGGTAGTTTATTTAATTTTTTTTGTTCACTAATTTCTATCAACTTGTAGTATATTGATACATTGTTTATTAATTGCATAATCATTATATTTACTACTAATTTAGTAGTAAATTTTCATTTCTATGATATGGATAATTAATTAAATACCATAAATTGTATAATGCAAAAACAAACATATTATTTAACTTGAATTAAAACATAAAATCAAATAAAAATACAAAAATAAACATATTATTTAACTTGAATTAAAATATAAAATCAAATAAAAATATTACATATATGAATAAGCTACAACATGCTAAAAGTTAAAATATCAATTCAACATCATGATAAAAAAAGGTAATCTGTAATAAAAAATATAATGCAATTTTGATGAATTGTAAGATGTTCATATATATATATATATATATATATATATATATATATATATATATATATATATAATCAAAAATGTCAAATTCTAAGAGTTTCCAACTCTTGCAAATACACTATGATAAAGATCTTTGAACAATACATTCAAACTACTACATAAAGTAGTGGGCCAAGTTGTCTAATAGTGAATACATGATAAACATCAACTATGTCATTTTTTTCAAATATTTAGGTGGCCACATACCATGTGAAGGTTCCTTCTTTCTCTTTCAGATGGACAATTCCATGTATTTTGTCTTCATAAGCAAGAGGTATTTGTGACCTTTAAAATATTTACATTGCATCTCCCATTCCTTTCAATTTGACTCCATGTACAATAGATAGAGAGTGAATCTACCCAATGCCCATAGTAAAACCATCAAACGGATCCAACACCCCAAATTTATCCCCTTCTTGGAGTTTATCAATACATTTTTGTAAAAACAAAAAAAACACATTATATTGAGATATAAAACATTCAATAACACATAGATAAACATTTGATAAATATTTATAAGAAACTAGAAAATTATGATAAGAAATTTGAAACCATGCACCTGACATATTAAAAAAAATAACTTCCCACTATTTAATATAGAATGGATGTTAGATACAGAAGTTGTCAATATGTTAGCAATCATGTGCCATGAAAATGTGGATGCTACAAGGACAACAAGTGTCATTTCTCTAATTTATATGGGTTATTATATAGTTGTTGTGGGCACATTCTTCACCACTAGGCACAACTTTGCAGTGGCTATGAGCTTAACCTATAGTTACTATAGGTACATCCTAACCCTTATATACACTTCTCTATTAGTTGTAAGTTAATTCTTCACAAATGATGAGCTATGGCTTTGGCTATGGGCTATTGATCAATTCATGAAAGACACCAGACATGCTAGAGGAGTGAAGGAAGATCAGAGAAAAAATTCAAACATTGTTAAGGAATGACCATACCCCTGAATAACAAAGTAAGTGCTACAACAAAGACATACACTTCCAATCTCCATTTTGAGTGTTGCAAACTAGAATTTATGACTACAAGGATAGAAAAGAACCATTTTCAACTTTTGATCACTTCATGGAAAATAATTTCACTCTACTAATAGTAGAGATTTGAGATCTTTTATAGAGCACAGGTCCCAAGTTTGATAAACCAACTGATTGCCAAATTAAAAGTTCACTAAACAAAGAATCTATCAGCAAACATCTTCATTTACTAGGAGTAAGACATAAGAGAAACAAACCATCAATAGGATCATATAGAGGAGCTCAAGAGAACCAAATGCAATCACCCATCCTCTTCCATGATTATAAAAGATCTAACTTGGATAACAAACAAATATTTGCAGCAACTACCTTGTGGAAGGATGGCAATATTTTCTCATACCACTACAAGACCACTTCTCTAGTGCTTTACAGATCATAATGATTACATGTAGGTTATTGAGGGCATAATTAAAGGATATGACAATGTGATCACATAATTACCCAAAGGTAATAATATAGCAAAATCATGACTACCAGGGCAATAATTTCATGAGAAAAAAATAAGCTAAGCTTCCATTCCAACAAACACTCACATACATATTTCCTATGCCACAACCCTAGGAACAAATGGTTATAAAGGTACAATGTATCTTTTAGTCATACAAAAGAACTTTATTTTTTAATATAGCATATATTATATTTAAAAATATATTTAATCATTAAAACATCATTCATCGAGTCTTATCATGAGTTATTCCAACTCACCACTCAAAACCCTCATTATGACCCCATCCTATCTTTTTGCATCCTACATCTACCACATCACTCGAGAACAAGTGACACTTCATGTGGGGGGTAAGAATGTTATGGATAATCAATCACATGATAATCTATGCATATGGATTGAAATCCAATGATTATTCCATAACTACACCCATATTCAATTGGGGAAAATAATAAATTTTATTGTTTTTCACTTCAAGATCAAAGATCATTCACAAAAAGACCTAATCAAGACATTGTTGCAGCCTATAACCAGAACTACCATTATTGAAGAAACTTGCTTCACTATAGGTATTAATTTGAAGGTAAAAATGGTTGTTTTAAAAAGATCTATTTGAAAAAAATTAATAGAAAGATAAACTATCCAGAATGGGAGGTTCAGTAGTGAAAAGGGAACCCTCAAACCATAGGTAGTTGCAAGGAGACCTAGACAATTGGGCCATCTTCAACAAGGTTAGATGGGTTACCTATTTTAAGAAACTACAACATTTTTTAGAACATTTCACTAGAGAATTTATAGGGTTTTTAATAGGAGAATAGGTGATAATTTTGGCATCACATTTCTAGTTATAGAAGAAATGGTAAGCTAGGTTACTGGGTTGCTAAGAACTAGAGAAATTTGGGAAGATAAGCCTAATGGCCAACTAGCTAGACAACAATTTTGTCAAGACAATGAAAGGCTAGTGATTAAGAAAGGAGGTGTGGAGAGACTGAGTCTACTCCTAGTTTGGAGAGAATTGACCTCGTAAATCATCAAATATCTAACATGTGAAGGTAGGTACTCCTCAATCTATAATCTCCAATTCAAATTTTTAAATCATTTAAGGCATGGTAGGACTATTAATGTCTTAGATCACTTGTGAAATATCTTGAAGAAAATGTCTAAATAATACCTGTTGGCCATTTTGGCCCACATACCAAGCTTATGCCCACATGAATAAGTTGAGTAAAATTCTAAAGCTCGAAGGTCAAACAATAGTTTCATGAACAAGTCTGGAAGGGCTTATAGACCTTGGGAAAGCTAAGTACAAAGTCTTTTTGGATAAGTCTTTACTTTGAAATTCTTTCAACCTTTTCATTGTTGAGATAGTTTCTTTCAAGAGCCCCTTTTTTTGGCTAAGTGTTGAATTCTTTTAGACAAGTTGTCAAAGACAAAGTTTTCAAAGGGATAATTCTTAAGGACAAAATGTCTGAAGCAAAAGATAAAGACTGAATTCTTCCAAGGAAATTATTTTGCAACAATTTCCCTAAAGACTTATTTTTTTTGAGAGATTTGTTTTGGGTCTTTTTGGCTAAGTATCAAAATTATTTCAGACATTTTTTTTGAAATAAAAGGCTTGAAGGATTTTTCTCTTAGAAAGTGTACCAGCAAAAGTTTTGAAGGGTATCTTTTTCAAAGCGAAGTGGCCAAGACAATTTTATTGGGAAAATGGCTCGAAATAAAAATTTTGAAGGATATTTAGCGAGAAATCTGAAGGTAATTTTTTGGGAAGAAGTTCCCAAGGACAAAAATCCAAAAGTTATTTTACAAAAATCTGAAGGAAATTGTTTTGAAGGAATTCCTTTGGGAAGAAGTGTTGAAATAAAAACCTGAGAGACCGTTTCCCAAAATTCTAAAGGGCACTTTTCTCAGCAAAAATGGACCTTTTCAAGTTTAGAATGGCCAAAACACTTTTTTAAAAGAGTCATTTCCATGCCAAAGTGTATTATACAACAATTATGAAAGGTATATTTTGAGGAATTAGACCTTTTCAAAAGTCCCAAAGACTTTTCTTTCAGGAAAGTAACTGAAGCAAATTTGTCCGAAGGGTCTTTTATAAAACAATATGATGGTTCATTTCAAATAACCAAAGGACATTTACAAAAGTTTTGAAAGGTACTTTCCTTTTGGAAAGGGGCATTTTCAAAATTCGAAGGGTCATTATCAAAAAGTCTGAAGTTTAATTCCTTTGGGAAAAAGGTTCACAAAAATTGTTCAAGCAAATTGTTTGAAAGAAAAAGGATGAAAGGAAAGTGTCTAAAGGAAACATGATGTTCACACTAATTTCAAAGTTTAATCTCAATAAATAGCCATTGGGATTCAAATATCTCATGCTAGGCCCACAAATGTCAAAATATGAACCTTTGCAAGTAGTCATTTAGATTTGTATGGACTTCCATCGACATAAATGGATACAGGAAAACCAATGTACTTAGATTGGTTTTCCATCTATAGGAAATATTTGGTACAAGTTTCAAAGCAAGAGCTGTTATGTGTAATTAATGGAGAGGTCCTTGTCCTTTAACATGGCCATCATCTTTGACAAACAACTACTTAATGCAGAAGTAGCATGACTTGGTCTAGATTCAAAGATATGGGGATTTCATCCTTATATATGTAAGACATGCAAAATGAAGGAACATGTCAAGTTTTTAATGTAAAGATCAAATCATGCACACTTGGTGGAGATAGGTAGCTACCTTTAACATGGCTCTCTCAACTCCAAAAAAGGAGACTTGAATTCATGAGGGGATTTAGGAGATTTGCAGTGATCTTGGATGGTTTATCTCATAGTCAGGGCAGTTGCATGCTTTGAATGCAAAAGATCTCAAGGACAATAATGGTGGTTGTAGCCATTTATGTCCCCCCTCTCCATTTTCTCATTAAAACCCCTTCTTCTCTCATCCCTTTATGTTATATATAGAGGCTTTTGAGTCTAAAAAGGGATCCCTTGACTGGTGATAGAATTACTCTATCAAAATCACTTTGTAAACACTCTCTTGAATAAATAAGATAAACTTCTCTGATTCTAGTTTGAAGTCAAATATACATTATTAGAGTTTAAATTGCAGATGTATGTCTCTTTTCATCATATGTAGATTTTCTATATATCTTGATTTAATTCTTTTAGTTCCTTCCAAGTTGTGTGAAGTGTTAGACATTAGTGCCTTTATTGAAGTGTCACAAGTTTATAGTGTCTCATACAGACCTATTTCTTTCTATCCTTCAAATTTTAGGGTTTTCCTTCAATCTCCACACAAAGTACTCATGATTGTCACCTTGAGATAAGATCAAATTAGTCTATATTGGTTAGGTTAATTAGTAGTTGTTAAGGTTTCCAAGCTGAATGTGGATCATTTCATATTTTGGTGCATCACCATCCTTATCTTAGATTTCCCTTTCATGTTATCTTTCTCTCCCTTTTTGGAAATAAGCCAAAGTGAAGCATCTGGGGAGTTGGCCTCATTAAAAATCCTAGATTTTCAACCTCACTATAGGATACCCATAGCTTGAGGTTGTTCTAATATTGTAGCTAGGAGTGAGAGAGTTTGGAAAACTATCCCATAAGGGTAAAATTCTAGCCTACAATAGTTTTTGGCATTCCTGATGGGACCGCTTTCAAATAGGATTAATCAATTTTGATGCTAATTTTATTAATTATCAGTGGTTATAGCTTTCATCTTTTAGTATCTAGTGATTCTGAAGAACACTCAACAATCTAGTGATAGAATAGTAACTATCTTTCATTTTAAAGGTGACTACAAAATCAGCTTCTAGAGGTATTCCTTTTGAGTTTGTTGAACTCCCCTTAAATTTATCCAAAAGGTTAAGGTTGACCAATACTCTACCATACATAAGTAAACATTTCCCTAACCCAATCTCAAGGCCTACCCTTACAAGCAACCTCTTGATAGTTCCCCCTATTACCATGATTCCCCAAAGAGCTTTTTAGGTTTTAGTGGGCAAAGTCCTTTGAATCTGCCACAATGCGATCCTATGCTAGTAGCAAATCTCAAAATCATCCCATATTTTATAGGAGACCATGCCATAACCCCTAATAAACATATCAATGACAACCAAATTTTTCAATATCCATAATGTCATTGTAGAAAATATAATTATTAGACTGTTAGATATATCCCTTAAGGGAAAAGCTTTAGATTGGTATAGAGGCTTAGCTCCTAATTCTATTCAATCATAAAATCAGCTAAGAGTGGCCTTGTGTAATAGATTTTAAAACAAGAGTGACCATTTTTCACTAGCATAATAGCTTGCCACAATCAAGAGAGCCCCCCATAAAGTCATGCAAGACTTCAACACAAGATTACAAAAAGCTTAGGACAGAATTCTAACCTCTATTAGACCATCCCCTAAATTTGTGTTCCTATACTACTTGAAGGCTCTAAATAGTGATATATCTGTAATTATCCAATCCATGGGAGGGGACATATTTCCATATGCTTATGAGGTGGCTATTAAAGCAAAAAATTGCCTAGTTCAGGTTATCAAGCTTACTCCTAGACCCCCAATGCCTATTTTTATTGAAATCAAACCACCCTCTGAATTTATTTATCCACTTGATGTTATTATTCCAACTCAAATAATTTATACTATACCTTCACCTAATTATGAAAAGGCCTCCACTAGTGGATCAAGTGATTCCCAAGAGCAAAAAAAACTACCTAGAACTTAAGAGCATGCTCCAATTCTCGGGAAGTGATGTAGTAAATGTTAAAAGGTAGCAATCTCAGTTTAATAAACCTTATCAAGCTCCATATCAACCTCATCAACAATATTATCAAGAAAATAGGCCACCCTACAAGGAAAGTTTCCAAAGCCAGAATTATGAGCAAGGGCAAGAATAACCTAGCTGCAATAAGTAGAGCAACTATAACCCAAATACCATAGGCTCTTCCAACTCCTTGGTTCCTGTTCAAAATAATATGACTCAAGAGGATGAAGGGACCATACCTTGGGATCAATATTATGGGAAATCCCTTATCCCAACTAAAGGTTTTAACTAGGCTTTTAAATACTAATGGCAACAAGTTATTGCTTATGGATATAATCAAGCCCTAATGACTTAAAACATAGATATCCCCATAATGACCAAATCAGGATAGTCTTTATAAGACCAAGGATATGATTAGGTACCAAACCATATGGATGCTATAATGGTCATCAGTGAGCAAGAAGAATGTTATGAACTCAATTACTAGGCTAGTTCTAGCCAAGCATTCTTTCTAGTGGCAGCTAATACAAGGTTCAAAAGAAGGAATATGGATGGTAATCAAGAGGTGGTCAAAGATCCCCCTACTATTAACCCATTACTATCAAAGCCAAGTGGACTTACTACTACTCCAAATGTTTCAATAGCTCTAAAGAATTAGAATCAAGGTACCATTTTGATCCATAAAACTTGTAGATTCAACAAATAACAGTAATGGCCCCCAAAGCACAGGTGAAGGTTGGTAGTCCACCAATCAACATTGTTGAGAAAATAAATAAATCTAGTGTGAGTGTATCAATGTGGGACATGATTTCCATGCTCAGTCAAGTGGATATCCTTCAAGAATGTCTATCCAAGATAGGTGTTACAACAACTACAGGCAAACAACCAAATAAAGAAATTGAGGTCCTCACTAATGCAACCCAAGGTCATATGGGAGAAGGATCAAGGAAGGTGGTCAAACCTCCTCTGTTATACATTTCATTAATCATTGGTGACTCCTTGGTACATAAATACATGGTAGATAGTGGATCAATTACTTTAGTGATGCCAAAGTCAATAGTAGACCAACTTGGTTTAAAGTATGAACCTCAATCTAAGGGAGTTCGGTAGCTTGATGGATCTTCCACTAAACTAGTTGGTATTAGCAAAGGTCTCAGCTTAACCTTGCATGCTTGTCATAATGTTTCAATGGTTCAAGATGTGATGATTTTAAAGGTGGCTCTTTGTTTTGTGTTATGCCTTTCTAGAGAATTCACAACAAAGATAGGAGTCTATCTCATAGTAGATTGGTCATACATGGTATTTAGAATAAGGTATGGAACTAAGGTATCAATCAAGGCTAAGCCCATGGCACAATTTCAAGTTAAGCCTCATCAACCAAATAACATAAACCTCAATTGTATTATCCTTTATGAAGATGAATTTACAATTGGTCAAGAACTAAATACTTATCCTAAGGAGATTCCAGACTTATTCTTGGATGAGCTATGAGGGGATAATCAATTTCTCAACCCTTTGGAAGGTATGGAAGAAAAATACATGGGTGTCTATTTCCTACATGAAGAAAATCAACTCATGTCTTCCCTCACTAGACCTAAATAAGACCTCAATGGTATGTGGAAGTTATTCTTTGATGGTTCAAGAAGAAAAATGAAGTAGGTGCATGGGCAATGTTGGTTTCCCCTTCAAATGATAAGTATTTCTCTTCTTATAGGTTCCATTTCAGTTTCTCCTCCAATGCAATAGAATATGAAGGCCTAATCCATGGCCTCCAATGGGCTAGTAAGAGGGGAATCAAGTAGTTGAAAGCATATGGAGATAGTGAGCTTATAGTGAACCAAGCTAGGGGCATGAACATTATGAAGAATCCTTTGATGATATCTTACAAAAATAGAGTATGGGACCTAATTGAAGATTTCAAAGCATTTAACATTCAAGCTATGCCAAGGAACTAGAATTAGCATACTGATAGGTTGGTAGCTATGGGATCCTAATTTGATATTCCAAGAAAGATAAAAGAGGCCAAGGTTTAAACACATGTCAAGGTGGTGGTGAGGCCACTAGATAATGAAGCCCACTGGTAGGTCTTCAAAAATGACAAAAAAATTGCTTATTTCTTGTAGTAAAAAGCAAAGTTTTCCTTAATGAACCAAGGTAAATTTCAACATCAGTATGAGGATCAAATTTTTCAATTAAAGTCTAACAAAATTCCTAAAGGGCTGGTCACCCTTGAAAGTCTTTTCCATGAGGGAGACCATATGAGGAAAGACAAGGTAGTGATGCCAATTGATGAGGAGAACTATGAAAGAGTCATTATATTCAAGGACAAGGTCCTCAAGCTTGGGAAGGTAAGAAATGAGGTAGAAAATCATGATTTCATTAAATGTTGTAAGAATATTCATACATCTTTGCTTGGGAATATAGTGACCTGAAAGCTTCTTATCCAAAGTTAGCCCAATATGCTATATAACTAGAGGTTAATGCTAAGCCTGTTAGGCAAAAACAAAAGCACATTAAACTTAAAATAGAAGAAAATATGAGGAGAGAGTTGACCAAGTTATTTGAATCCAAGACCATCTTTCCCATTAAGCACTCATCATGGGTAGCCAATTTGGTGCCTATAAGGAAAACGAGTGGGGAGATTAGACTATGTGTTGACTTTAGAGATTTGAATAAGGTCTCCTTAAAGGACCATTACCCTTTACCATCCATGGAGTAGCTTCTTCAAATGGTTGTTGGTTTAGAATGCTTCTCTCTTTTGGATGGGTACTTGAGATACAACCATGTATTATTAAATAAAGAAGATAAGTACAAGACTACCTTCACCACCAAATGGGGCATGTTTGCATACCAAAAGATGCCTTTTGGCTTATCAAATGCTAGGGAAATTTTTTAAAAAGCCATGGACATGGCTTTCCAAGGGTTACTAAATCAAATGGTGTTGTTCTACTTAGATGACATCACAATTTTCTCCAAGGATGCCAATGGACACATGGACCACCTGAGGTTGATCTTTGAGAGATGAAGATAGTATGGGATCTCTTTGAATCCCAAGAATTATGTGTTTTTCATGCATAAGAGAACTCTTAGGACATATTGTCTCAAAATAAGGACTAGTTATTTATCCTGATAGAATAAGTGCCATCTTGGACTTATCTTTACCCATGCATAAGAGAGGAATCTAGAGTTTCCTTGGGAAAATAAACTTCATGAAAAGGTTTATACCTATTTTTGCAAACTTGGTCAAACACATCACTACCATTCTTAAGAAGACCCAAGTGTTCACTTGGTTGAATGAAGGTAAATCAACATTTGAGGCTATCAAGTAGGCCATTGCCCAAGGACCCGCACTCATGAATCTTGATTTCTCAAGAGATTTCATATTGTATGCCTTTGCCAATATTAAAAATATATTAGCTATGCTGATGCAAATGAATGGTGAAGGACTTGAGTATCTAATAACATTTTTTAGTCAAGGTCTTGAGGGGTATGAGGTGAGGTATAATTTCATAGAAAAATAAGTCCTTGTAGTGGTAAGAAGCCTTAAAAAGTTCAGGACAATGCTCTCCAATATCAAAATCTATCTTATGGTGTCTCATCATGGAGTGAAAGATTTCCTTCTTAACAAAGACTTGAATGAAAAGAGGGCTGGTTAGATTACCAAGGTCATGGAGTATGATGTGGAGATCAAGTTCACTATATTAATAAGAGGTAAAGGCTTATGTGAGTATATGGTTGATGACCTTCATGAGGATAAAGAAGTTTCCATGGAGATACACGAAAACTCACAGGTAGAGGCACCTATATTTCATAAGAGCTAGCTCCATGATATGGCACATTTTTTGTTAATAGGAGAATGCCCTTAAGGTCTAAATAAGGTAAAAAGAAGGTATTTAGACTTCAGTCCATACCTTATGCATTAGTATATGGTACTCTTTTTAGAAGAGACCTAAATGGGGTACTCCTTAGGTGCATAGATAATGACCAAGTAACCAAGATTTTGGATAAATTCTATGATAGACTTGTAGGAGGTCATTTTTCACCTAGAACCAAAGTGGAAAAGATAATGAGGGCTAGTTATTACTGGCCCAACCTCTTTAAAGATGTGTATGTATGGGTAAGAAAGTTTCAAAAGTGTGCTTTCTTTATGGGTAAGCAAATATTGGTAGTCCTTCCTCTCAACCCAATTTAGGTAGAGCAACCCTTAATACATTGGGGGCTAGATTTCATAGGAATGATCAACCCTCCATAAAGTATAAGGCATATATGGGTGATTACTACAAATGATTACTTCACCAAGTGGGTGGAAGCCATTGTATTGAAATAATCTAATGAAGGTGCAATCCTAGACTTCTATGATAACATTGTGACCAAGTTTGGTGTTTCATCTACTATCATTTTTGATAATTCATTAACATTCCTCAGTCTGAAGACAAGTGAATGAGCTCTCAAGATGGGCATCTACCTTAGTTCCTCTTCTAACTATTACCCTCAAGGAAATGGACTCGCTGATTTCATAAATAAAAATCTACTAAGAATCATTAGGATAACTATGGAAGAGAGTCAGAGGACATGGCACACTAAACTAAAGATAGCCTTATGGGCTGATAGGGTGACTCCTAATGCTGCCATTGGTGATTCTCCATATTTCTTAGTATATTAAAAGGAGTCCAAGTTACCCATTTCTCTTGAGCTGACTGCATTATAACTAGCCCATCAACTAGAGTTGATGAGCCCATGCATGTGAGACTAGCATAACTAAGGGAGATTGAAGAAATGAGAGACCATGTAATGAAAACACTAGATTCACATTAAGCTCAAGTCAAAAAATATTTTGACAAGCGAGCTATAGCAAGGGACTTCAAGGAAGGGGATCTATTTCTCAAGTGAGATTCAAATAAGGCCAAACTAGGCAACCATACCAAATTTGATAGCTTATGGAGTGGTCCTTATTTGATCCACAGATGCAAAAAACATAATGTTTTTTAGTTGGCCCAACTATATGGAGAGGTATTACCCATACCAGTCAATAGGATTCATCTAAATCCTTTCTATTAGAAGAGTTTATAGCCATTGTATATATTGTACATTTTGAATAATTGTTTTATGTTTTTTCCTAAGCACCTTGTATACATATTTTTGTTTCCCTTCCCTAAGTGTCATGGGAATAGTGTTTGTTTTATTATTATTGTCCTTGTTGATTCAAGAGGAAGTTCTAGAAAGGGTTAGCCTTGTATCCAATTTTAGACCAATTTAGTTGCAAATCCTAATGACTCCATGCCCAATGGACTAGACAAAGCAAGTGGTTTAGGTTTCCAAGCATAGTAGGCATGCTTCCCTGAGAGTCACCAAAGATGCTAGCCATTTTTTGGACCACATACCAAGCTTGTGCCCAGATGAATATGCTGAGTAGAATTCTAATTCTTAAAGGTCAAATAATAGTTTTTTGAACAAGTTTAGAAGGGCTTATGACCTTGGAAAAGCTAAGTACAAATCCTTTTGGGTTGTCTTTACTTTGAAATTCTTTTGGCCTTTTCATTGCTAAGATAGTTTCTTTCAGGACCCCCTTTTTTGGCTAAGTGTTTAATTCTTTCAGACAAGTTGTCCAAGATAAAGTTTCTAAAGGAATAATTCTTTTAGACAAAATGTCTAAAGCAAAAGATAAAGACTGGATTCTTTTGAGGAAATTGTTCTACAATAATTTCCATAAAGACCTTTTTTTTTTAAGAGATTTGTTTCGAGTCTTTTTGTCTAAGTATCAAAATTATTTTGGACATTTTGTTTGAAATAAAAGGCCCAAAGTATTTTTCTCTTAGAAAGTGTACCAAGGAAAAGTTCTGAAGTGTATCTTTTTCAAAGTGAAATGGCCAAGATAATTTTACCAAAGGGATTTTCTCAGGAAAATGGTCTGAAACAAAAGTTTCGAAGGATAATTAGCAAGAATTTTGAAGGTACTTTTTTGAGAATAAGTGCCCAAGGATAAAAATCCAAAAGGTATTTTACAAAAAATTGAAGGAATATTTTTTGAAGGAATTCCTTCAGGAAGAAGTGCCAAAACAAAAACCTGAGAGACCATTTCCCAAAATGTCAAAGGGCACTTTTCTCAGCAAAAAGGGACCTTTTCAAGTTTCAAAGGGCCAAAACACTTTTTCCAAAGAGTCATTTCCATGCCAAAGTGTCTTATACATCAATTTTGAAGTGTATCTTTTGAGTAAGTGGACCTTTACAAAAGTCCTGAAGACTTTTATTTCGAGAAAGTGGCCAAAATAAATTTGTTCGAAGGGTCATTTCTAAAACAATTTGATGGTTCATTTCAAATAACCAAAGGACATTTATAAAAGTTTTGAAATGTCCTTTACCTTTTGAAAGGGGAATTTTTAAAGTGGCTGAAAGATACTTTTCCTTCAGAAAGAGCACTTCTCCAAAGGACTTTTCAAAATCTAAAGGGTCATTCTCAAAAGGTCTAAAGTTTAATTCCTTCAAGAAAAAGGTCCATATAAATTATTCAAGAAAATTATCCGAAAGAAAAAGGCCCATCGGAAAGTGTCTAAAGGAAACATGACATTCATGCTAGTATCAAATTTCAAGCTCATCAAATAGCCATTAGGATTTAAATATCTCATGATGGGCCCTTAAATGTTAAAATTTGAACCCCTATAAGTAGCTATTTGGATTTGTATGGACTTACATCGACATAAATGGATACAAGAAAACCAATGTCCTTAGATTGGTTTTCCATCTATAGGAAATATTTGGTCTAGGTTTCAAAGCAGGAGCTGGTAGGTGCAATTAATGGAGAGGTCCTCATCTTCTGACATGGTCATCATCTCCAACAAATAGCTACTCAATGCAAAAGTATCATGGCTCAGTCTAGATTCAAAGTTATGGGGATTGTTTCCTTATACATGCATGACATGTAAATTAAAGGAACACACCACATTTTTAATGTAAAGATCAAATCATTCACACTTGGTAGAGACATGAAGCTACCTTTGACATGGCTCTCTCAACTCCAAAAAGGGAGACTTGAATGCATTAGGGCCTCGAGGAGATTTGTGGTGATCTTGGATAGTTTATCTCATGATTAGGGAAGTTACATGCTTTGAATGCAAAAGAGCTCAAGGACAATAATGGTAGTTGCAGCCATTTATGGCCCCCCTCTCTATTTTCTCATGTAATCCCCTTCTTCTCTCATCCCTTTTTGCTATATATAGAGGCTTTTGAGTCTAAGAAGGGATCCCTCAATTGGTGATAAAATTACTCTGTCAAAATCACCTTGTAAACACTCTCTTAAAGCAATAAGATAAACTTCTTTGATTTTGGTTTGAATTCAAGTATACATTATTAGAGTTTAACTTTCAGATGTATGTCTCTTTTCATCATCTATATATTCTCTACGTATCTTGATTTAATTCTTTTGGTTCCTTGTAGGTTGTGTGAAGTGTTAGACATTAGTGCATTTCTTGAAGTGTCACAAGTTTATAGTGTCTCATATAGACCTGTTTCTTTCTATCCTTCAAATTATAGGGTTTCCCTTCAACCTCCACAAAAAATGCTTATGCTTGTGGCCTTGAGATAGGATCATATTAGTTTGTGTCTTGGTTAAGGTTCATTAGTAGTTGTTAAAGTTTCTAGGATAAAAGTAGATCATTTCATATTTTGGTGCATCACCATCCTTAGCTTAGATTTACCTTTCATTTTATCTTTCTCTCCCTTTTACTTAGTCAATAGTAGATTTCTAGTGTGGGAAATAAGCCAAAGTAAAGCATTTGAAGAGTTGGCCTTATTAAAAATCCTAGAGGTGCAACCTCACTATAGGATACCCACAACCTGAGGTTGTTCCAATATTGTAGCTAGGAGTGAGAGAACCTAAAGAATTCTCCCACAAGGGTGAAATTATAGCCTACAACAATACCAAAGGGGGGTAGAGAAATTCTTGTATCATCATTGTTTGATTTGGTTGCTGGTTAAACAAGGAATAAGAGATGCTAGACCTTACCTTAATTGGGAACCATTTTTAACCTTAAGGGTTGGTGAACCTCAATAAGAGGAGGGAAATGATGAGGGGGAATCTCCCAAGGAATATAACTAGCAAACAACACAAGAGGATACTATAGGCACTAGTGCAACTAGTCAACTATAGGTACTAAAGTCTCACCTATAGTTACTACAGATAAGAGAAGATGAAGAAAATTATTACTACCTCCTAAAGATATAGAGGGGGAACATCCACCAAAACAAATTAAGAAGGATATTTCAACTATTTCATCACAAGAAATAGATTCTTCCACCATAGCTCCTTCAAAAGGACAAGAAGCTCTTCTATCACTAGTTACATAAGAAGGGGATGCCACAAAACTTGATCCTCAATAATAAGTTCTTCCATCACCAGCTACATAGGAGAAGTAGGTTTCAATCACTCCCCCTCCTAAAAAGAAAAAAAATACTGAAAGGAAGGAGCCCTCTGCATCAAAGAGAAGGAGACCTCTTCCTAGGAAGTCTTAGAGAATTAAAATACAAAGGTCAACCCTAACATCCTCACCTATAAACATCAGAGGATGAAGAGAAGAAGGAACCTAGAATTCATAATACTTCTGATGGGTTTGAGATAGTACAATGGTCTACTGAAGAAAAGCCTACAAAGGAAGAGGAAATGTCGTCACTAGAGCAACCTAGATTGGGAGAAGAAGACATGGAACTACTCAAACAAATAGGGTATATAAAAGAAGAAATAAGAATGCCATAACAGCCTGTAAAAGAGGAAGAATTACTTAAATAAATAAAGAGATATATAGGTTGAGGAATAAAATAGCAGGGTTAATAGGTAAAAGATGCTTGCAAACACTTTTAGGGGTAGCAAAATTTCTAAATCCATATATGGAAGAAGATTTAAGCAAGGAAAGGATATTGGAGGAGCTTGTAGTAACTCCCTTAGAAGTGCATGTATTAGCTTCATCCACCTTACCTATAGATGGCATTAGTGTACCCCCAAAAGAACTTACAACAGATAATGCTTTGGATTTTATACCATTCGATAATAGGTTTTTTTATAAAGACCACTACAAAAGTACCTACAATATAAGAAGTAATTGATGTAGACCTCTCAGTTGATAGGCCAATATAAACTAATTACCTTTTGAGATTTTCTAACGAAAATTTTAGTGATGATGAAACTTATCATAAGTAGTTGATACAAAGGTTTACAATATATGTTGAAGCAAGGGAGCAACAGGAAGATTTAAAATAAATCCTAAAAAGCACTGAGACTAGTACCACTTATTTGAAAGAGAAGATCACTAACATGCATGAGGCCAATGAGATGTTAATGGAATGTAGATCACCCTCTAGGGTCTGATTTAATATATGACAGGATATACAGTGATTAGTCCTACATGGCATGTGATTATAAGTCTTTATTTGAGGTTTATAGGCATGTTGACCCTGATATTTAGGCATAATTGAATGAGTTTTATATGCATTAGTATGATGTGATGCATGACACAAAGTAGAATCCTAATATATACCTAGGGGATGTCCAATTGAATTCCTTTACCTCATACATCCTCAATGAAACAAGAAGACAGAATAGGTTGAGGACTATTAATAGAAATAAAAAGAGGTTACCCTAATGATTAGGGTGAATATATTGACTCAAAAGCTATAATAGAGGAATGGATTACTTTTATGAATAAAAATACTCCATGATCATGGGTCACAAACAAACAAGTAGAGGTCTAGAACCACTGCTTGAGCCTCATGAAGGGAGATGGAAAACAATTTTTTGTTTTCTATTTGCATAGATGGGTAGAGCTTTTAGATACCTTGAAATGAAAAAAAACTTATTCCCCTTAGAATCTTAGAGAAGCAATACATAAAGTATATATGTACATTAAGCTTGTTAGGAAAAGAAGGATAATTTGTTTAGGGTTAATTTTCATCCACCTATGTTTTGGTTCCTAATTATTGATTGGGAAGGGAATGTGCTAGTTGACAGAGAGGCAGAAAGGAAAGGTGGAAAAGCATAGATGATGCTAAAGGTTTTATATCTTCAAATGGATGGGTTGTACTGAGCCCTTAGATTTCAAAAAATATTGTGGATTCAAAATACAAAGAGGGCTTGATCGAGGACAAGAAAGAGGTTAAGTAGGGGGGTGTGATGAGGCCACTAATTATTCTATTTATAGCCTCATACATACCCAATTGTATATATTTTTCCTATATGAATCCCTAGAATTATTCATGACTCATGTAAATGAATTAATTAATTAATGATTATATGTGTGCATTAATAAATACATGTGTTATGGATTAATGATGTTTTTTCTTTGATTAGATTATACTTTTGTAACTTTATTTAATAGATGTTTGAAGGGTAGAATAAGACTACAAGAATTTTACTTGGTCACAACACTTATATAGAAACCCATAGAAAAAGGGGCTTCTAGCCCGTAGCTTCTACCAACCTATAGGTTTCCACCTATAGGTTGCCCATAGTAACTGTAGGCTTTCACCTACAAGTTGCCCATAGTAATTATCAAGCTACAGGCTTTCCACCTACAGGTTGCTCATATCAACTACATGTTTTCACCTATAGGTTGCCTATAATAACTACAGACTTTCACCTACAAGAGCCCACAACCACTACATATAACCAACTATTATTGTGATAATAAGTAATTGGTTTTTAAGGACACATCCAACTATCTTAGAAACAAAGTAAATGATTGAAGAGGATCTTCCATAGCAGCTATACGGATCCCTCACACACATAAAAACTTGGATGTGTTACCAAAAGATAAATAAGATAAGGACAATGGAAAGGAGAAAAGGCAGCAAAATAGAATATATTATCCTTTACCTAGTCAGGGCTAAAAATAAGTAACTTTAAGTTACTAACCACCTGAAGGTTGACTAGGTCAGTTTCAAAGTATTTGTACCTTTCCTAGTTTAGTGTCTACTTATATAATTAAAAAAATTCAATTCTTATACACTTGCTACAAAGGGTCTTTGTGAACTTACCCAACAAAATAATAGCTACAGAGTCTTCCTCGAACTCCCTTGCCTCTAGTATGCTAAGTTGTGTGAATGATTACAAAAATGGTATTGAATCCTAAGTATATTTGCAACTGAGCTTAGTCACCTCACTATTAATTTTAATTCCTATAAAATATTTCATAATCTATCCATATTTTGAGTTTGAATACATGCCTTTGATTTTATAAAATTGAACGGTTCATGTTTAGAGGTGTAATCATTACCACTAATGATTTAAATGCTTTGATATCTTGTATCATAGTACCTCTCTGTCATATCAAGATTGAAATAGGGTGGTGGTATGGTAGATTTAGAATTTTACTCTCCCCACTATATTTCACACCTTCACTTTGCTTACTATGGGACAACGGGTCAAACAGTCTCATACCACCACCCCATGCACACCCCTTTGAACTCATGTGGGAAAGTGGGTTAATTCTAGCAGTTGAGTGATTATTCACCGCCATACCACAATGTCACTGTTTACCCCTTGTATGGCTATAGTATTGGATTTTTTATGTATTTTAGGTGGGAATATAGGGGTATATTATGAATGCAGTATTTTAGATATCATTTTATTGAAAAGATTGAATAATTTTCAATTTTTTAATCTCTTAGTTTTAGTTTTCAATGTTAGTCAGACCTAAGAGATCATTTCTTTATTTGTAATGAGGAGGCTTAGTCAAGTAGAGAGACTTTTAGTATAGGAATCAGGGCTTTATTCATTGGGCTCAAGGCTAGTTATGATAATGAAACTAGGCAAATTTTGGAGGTTCTAATATAGGGGTTGTCATTTTTCAAAATTTTGCCTAAGTATGGAACCCTTGTACCTTGAGGATTTTGGTCTTATAATTCATCATTGACTTCTTATTCTGGTTGTATTCTTTTTAAGTTCTCACACTACAAGTTGATGAGGAGATTTAAGTTAGGGGGTTAATTGACCAACACATTTTCCATTGATGTCAAAGGAGGAGAATTGAAGCAATAAAACATAGCATGATCCAGAACAATATGATAGTACCAAAGTTAGGGGGAGCATAATAGTAGGGGGAAAAATGGCAGGGAATTCTACTTGTCTTGTCACAAAATTTGTTTAATAGTATAGGTTAAATATTTTGTTCACCTAATGTTAAGATATTTATATGTATTATTAAATCATAGATGTTCATTATTTTTTCCTTCACACAAACATATTCAATGCATGTGGAGGCTAGAAATTGTATTACAAACTAAAGCTATCCAAATATTAGATAAATGACTACAATTTATTTCTAGGATTTTAAATAGTTATTTACTTTCACAAGTATCTTGTTGCATTATTTGATACCTTTAGATTGCTTGCTTCTTTTCAGATCCAGCGGTTCTAGAGAAGTTAGAAAAGTTTAGCATCTATAAAAAATATAGGGCATATAAGAAATTATATTCTAACTAAACAAAATTAATTTCAACCGAAGTAAGAAAACTAATAATAATGATTGAATCTAACTTTAAATGCACTTCAAATCAGCAGTGAATATCTCAAATTTTGTATACAATGTACCAGTAGAATAATGATGATTACATTCATAAATGTATCAGTAAAAAAATAATGATTAAGCACACCTATAGTAAAATATTTATTACATTCAATAATAAATTACATCATACATATAACCAAATTTTAGGTGACAAGCTAACAAGTTAAGGTGATAGGCTAGTTAAGGTGAAAAAAATCATCATAATCATCTATATTGCCAGCAAGATCAGAATCTTGATCACTCATGTCCTCAGATGCTTTATTTTCTTATTCATCCTCATATGTGACATGCAATACATTATCTCTCCTAATCTCTTCATTGGTAATAAAAATATCTTCTTCAAACACTCCATCATCATCTTCATCCACTTCTTTGAATGTTTCTTATAAATTAACATATTGCCCATCAGGAATTATATCGACAACTTCCATGAATTTTCATTTCAAATGAGACTTTATCTGAATGACATATGACCATCCTAGGCTTCTTGCATCATCAATTATAAATGATTGGTTAATTTGAAGAAGGGAAACATACGTCTCATCCATCTCTGATAAATTTTTTTATGTATTTATGCACAAAAATCCATACTCATCAAACTGTACTATGGATGGTCAAATACACTTACATTTTAATAATATAGGACTATTTTCACCAAAATCCACTTGAACAATTTCTTGGATGAATCCAACATAAAATTTCTTCTTAGTTTCGTGAAGAAATCCAACACTAACAACACAATCACAATTTGTCTTTCCTTTGTATTTTTCTTCCGCTCTTAAATGACTACCATAGGCCCACATTCCACTAAAATTCATAGCCCATAAATGTGGAGATTTTGAAATCTCACTTTCCTTTTTTTAATATCTCAAGCTTCTTCTTTTGCATCATTGACTGCATTAGCAATCCATTCTTCAAATTTTGGAAAAGAATTACCTCTAATCAAATCGTGGCATTTGCGCTTTTGAGATTGATGTTGCATCCAAGTTTTATTCTCTTCTTCATATTTTATACATAGAATATTAACGTAAAACTAGTAAGATTAATAATATAAATGTGTAAATTCAATTGAGTAAATAAAGTATTGTGTAAAATTTGTTTTACCTGCACCACTTATCGAATAAAGATGTGTTTTGAAGAATATATGCATGTATAGCACTTATTTATTGTTGTGATAGCTTGAAGTGAAATCCATTGCCTTCTAATATTTCACCTAAAACTTTCTCATCTTCATCATAATACTATACATGTAGATTGACATTTTTTAAATCCTTCGTATATTCTATGCAAAATCCCATGGCCTCTTGCATTGAATATCCCTCAGACATGTTGCCTTCTGATTTTTCCCTAGTACAAACATTTTTTTGTCAAAACCTTCATATATAATTCTATAGGATACATCCATCTTGTTCTTATTGGGCCACAATGCTCTAGTTCATATTCTAGATGTATCAAAAGATGCATAGAAATGTTAAAGATTGTTGGTGGAAATTATCGTTCCAATAAATAAAGGACTTCAACAACCTCCTCCCTCAAACTATCAAAGTTTGAAGGATATAATAAATGTAAACTCATTCTCTTTAATATTAGGCCGAACCTTATAAATGCCAATCTTGGCCCCTTTGCAAAACTTGCTATATTTACCACAATAGGTAAAATGTTCTCGATTATGACATAATAGTCATGAGTCTTGAGGACTCTTAAGATATTAATGTCAGTTTGGCTTCTAATAATACTACTTACATATCTAATTGGAAAGTGAGTCTGAGACATCAACTATAAGAAATTTTCACATTGTTCCTTTGTCCAGACATAAGGAACACTAGGTTTTCTATATTTTTCATCATCATATATTTCAACCCAAAGATTTCGATGAATATTTAGTTGTTGAAAGTCTTCACGTGATGAAATAGTATAAAAATCACCAAAAAGAGTTTCTATAATAGCATAGGCTATATTTTTCTCAGTATGCATGAAGTCAACAATATGCCTAATAACTATATCCTTAAAGTATGGAAACTTAAAGAATATGCACAACCATTTTACACTACTTTCATTATATGGATCATATCTACTACCAGCAATCCCATCATTTTAAATTATAAATGACATTCTTTTTTGTCCATTCTCAATAATGTAATTACCCATTACTACCAATGTTGCTTCATGATTCTATTCTTGACCATTGAAACATGTTTTTTTGTTAATGATATGGATGATCCATTTTAAGGTAAGCACGATGTCCATAATAAATACACTTATGCAAACTTCTTGAGTGCCTCAAAAAATCCTTAAAGTTACAAGTATGACATCCATAGTATCCATGAATAGTGAGACTAGCCAATGTGCCATATACAAGAAGATGATGAATCATAAACAATAAGGAAGCTCTTAAAGTGAATTTGATTGAATGACCATCCCTTAAAGACTAAATTGCTTCAATTCCTATCCATAATTCTATTAGCTCATCATATAATGGCTCTAGATAAGCATCGATTGTATCTGAAGTCACACTTTTCTTTCTTGGTATAATCAATGATAGCATTAAGAAAAATGGTTTAGTTGCTAACCATGGAGGAAAGTTATAAATTATTAAAAACACTGGCCAAGTTGACCATTTAGTACTTTGGTCTAAGAATGGGTTCACCCCATCGAGATCTAAACCCAACCTTATATTATGCAGGTTTTGAGAAAAATTAGGCCATCTGCTATCAAATTCCATCCACATCTTAGAATTGGGCACATGCCATTGTTTTCCATTGGTGCTCTTATTTTGGGCATGCCATTGCATAAGTTCAACAATGTATTTACACCTATACATTCAGAGCAATCATGGGATTATCAAAAAGTAGAAAATAACCTTTCTAGGAACCACAATTGATTTCAACCCTTGTCTATACCTCACTTCATGACATTTCAAACATTCACTCTCACTTTCAAGATTATAGTGTAATAATATAGAACCATTCACACATGTGTGGATGTTTTCATACCCTAAGCCTAGCTTAGTGATTTGATTTGTAAACTAACTTCATTTGATTGGCAATATGGATTCAGTTGGTAACAAAAAACTTAATAATGCCAATAAATAATCTACACTCTCATTTATCCAACCAAGCACCACTTGCAAATTAAGAATTTTAAGGATTGTTGTCAAATGACTTAACTTACAATTAGCATACACAAGCTTTAAAGCATCCTCCATTGACTTGGACCAATCATAATTTAGACCCTCATTCAACATTCTATCAATTTGTCTAGCATTATTGCCTCTTCATCTATGTTTGGTACCACTTCATCTATATTTTTTGCCTCTTCATCTCTCACACTTTGAAATTATATCATATCTTCATAATAATTGTAATCCCAAGGCTTTATACCACTATGCCCATATCTTATAATATGTCGATAAATCACATTTATTTTTTTCACCTTTCCACCAAGACAGTCATTACATGCACATGGAGTCATTACATGCACATGGATATTTATCCATGTCCCTCTCATTGGCTACTCTCTCATCATATGCATGGTATTGATCCATAGTCAACCTTCAACATTGATCCATCTGTAATATTTTGCATTTTAGTATTAATTTAGTTTCCTATTTCAAGAAAAAAATAGAAATATAAAAAACTCAACTTACTCAGAATCTAATACATGTAAACTCATTCTCTTCAACACTCTTCAGCACTTACCTAGAATTTAGAGCACTTCAAAAAATTAGGATACAAAGCGCTCTACAAGATATAGATCACTCTGTAGGATACAAAGCAATCTATAGTAATTCAAATTCAAAAAATATAACTGGGCATCACTCTATATAATTAGATGTTCTTTTTATGACTAAAAATAAACAAATGTTATTTTTATCCATGTTTTATTGAGGGCCTTCCTTGCCTAGATGATAATTAAATAAATGCTTTAGCAATGAAACACATAATTTATGCTTGTTCTATTGATGAACCAAAAACATTTAAACATATGATAATCTTGTCAATTTTAATGAATACACGAACACTAATAAATAAGCTAATGAATTCTTTGTTGTAACTTTGAGCATTATTTACTAGCATAAATTATTAACATGTTGAGATAAGATGACTTGTCTAACAATTAATATAAATTAGAGCACTCTAAAAGATACAAAGCATTATACATCAATTCAAATTCAAGAAATATAGATGGACATTACTCTACATAATTAGATGTTCTTTTTATGATTGGAAATAAACAAATGTTATTTTTATCCATGTTTTATTGAGGACCTTCCTTGTCTAAATGATAATTAAATAAATGATTTAGAAATGGAACACAGAATTCATTCTTGTTTTATTGATGAACCATAAGCATTTAAACATATGACAATATTGTCAATGTTAATTAATACACAAACACTAACAAACAGGCTAATGAATTCTTTGTTGTAACTTTGAGAATTACTTACTAGCATAAATTATTAACATGTTGAGATAAGATGACTTATTATAACAATTGATATACTCCCATGTGTGGAAATATAGTATAAATTAAAATAGCTTGGTGACCACATTGATTTGATGAACTAGCATAACTTTCAACTATGCCATATGAGACCATCTTCTAGGATTCTATGCAATTAATAGATTAGGCTTATACATAATGTTACCCAAGCATTGACGTCTAGGCTAGGGGCATGAGCCTATGGTTTAATGGCAAAGTGATCAAAGGAATTGAAATTTAGATGCATGTTACAAGTTCAATTCCCATATGCTCCAAAATGCATAGAGGATAATAATGAAAAAATAATCTACTAAAATTAGAATTGTCTGTATGGTTATGGTACTCAGTTGCCTATGCAACTAATATAAGTTACATCAACCAATAACAAACTAATTATGATGTACATGCACTACCCATGCCATGAAGACTTAGTGAAAAAGAGCCTTAAGGATTAGGTTGATGAATTGGTTACAAAATTATAAATTAATACCATACCCATGCATGATAACATGGAACACAAATAGACAACTTAAAGATATGCTCACTAAATTATATTGATTATACAATGAATAAAATCATCCAATTCTTTCATAATCTCAAGAACTCTAAATTGTTACATGGTAGTCAATGTCCTATGACAAGATACCCTCCTATTTATGTAACTCATCTCTTATAATAAACTAATTTTGTTCTCCTAGATAGATACAGTTTCCAATAATAAATATATAGATTTTGTGTTTAATGTAATGAGGGTTTCAAATTACCTATAAATTTATTGTAGATGGCATCCCCATATTCAACTTCATGGTAGAGGGCCTCATCGACTTCAACTTTGTTGTAACAAACTCTAAATTTCTTACCTGCCTTTACAGAAGTCTCTAAGTCCTCTCCAAATAAGCTTTATCACCCATGAAAGTAGCTACTATCTTATATGCTAAAACCCAAAATTCTCCATGCCATCAAATTGGCACACAAAGCCTCTCTGGTCGGCTCTGGCTCCATTAATAATTAACAAACCCTCCTATTTGTAGAGGCACATTGCATAAATAATGCCAATTGTACTCCCCACTCCCCCATCAAATTACCTCTATCAAATTTTGAACTCTACTATACTCACCACTCTCACCAATAATTTCCCAATTCGTTATTAACCCTACATGTGTAATACAACCCACTCCTGCTAATAATGTCCCAATTCATTTCTTTGTAAATTACCCACTTTAATACCATATTATTTAATTTTTATTTTTGTGACTAATTATTTAGTTGTGTTTTTTACTTGATGATCAAATTAAGTATTTATAGATGTGTTACAAAAAATTAGTAGAATTTAGTCATTTTTAGTTGGTTTTAGTCATGTAGTCATTTATTTGCCAAATTCTACTAGTGTCTCCTTGCTATTAGAATCCTTCTATTTTTCATCACTCACAATCAAGGCATGTGATTCAGATGAATTTAGTGTACTCATTTGAATGAGATTTTATTGCTCCTGAGTCAAGTCAATAGTAAATTCATCTAAGGATGACATGGTACATGTAGCTCTAAGGTCACACTTTGTGTCATGAAAGATAGAAATAAAGACAAAATAGTTAGAACCAAATCGAGAAGGAATGGAAAGAATCAATTAATCATCACTTTTTTCAATGCCACATAGTTTCAACTATAACTTGAGTGATTTGAACTTTGTGAATAAGTATTGTACCATATCAAAATAACCTAGGCTCAAATTGATGAGCTCGTTATTAAAATCATGGCCTCTTATTATGTCCTACTTCCCAAAGATTTTTTCCAATATGGATCAAAATTAATTAAGAGTAGTGGAAGATTCAATATGAAAGAGTAGGTCAAAAGACATAGATAGGCATAGAAGACCATAGGCTTCATCACTTTTGATGTACCACTTTACCTTTTCCACATTATGTGTCAGTTTTTTTTCTATACCCATAATGATTCAGTGTAAGCCTTTGTTACTCAAGAGGATTTTTAATTTTAATTTACACTCATGATATTTGAATGGTGTAAGAATCAAAATAGAACTTAGATCCATGGTGTAAAAAGGAATTATGTGTTAAAATACATGTACTAAAAGACTAGGAACATGCAACCCATTGAATATGTAGATGTTCAAATTTACAAGGCACTAAAATTTTACCAATTGTATATCTTGAAAAAACTCACACTTTAAAAAAATATCACCTCAAAAAGAGTATCAGGTTGAAAATCATGAGCAATTGAAGTTCTATATGGCAAGAGCAATCTCCACTTTGCAAAATTTTAAATTTTTTGGGTGTGCAAAAGATTGTTTGAAATTTTTTGAAATCAACTTCCCACAAAAAAAACTTATTCCCTTTTAGATAATTTTTTTTAAAAAAATTGGGTTGGAAGTGACCAAGGGCTTAAATCCCATGTGACTAGGGGCTACCCTTAGGAAATAATCTCCCACTCTTATTTGGTAAAAGCACACCACCAACAAGATCCATCAATACCAATGTCAATCCATATATCTCCTCTAATGCCATGCAAACGTATAAGCCTATTCCATAATCAATTATAGGGATAATGTCCTCCCAAAACACTCTAGCTAGTGATACTACATGTGCAATCTCCCTCTAATAAAATTTCACATCCCATATCAGGATGTGAAATATACTCCATACATCTTCCAACATCACAATAATCTCCCTTGTTGGTAATAAGAATGCGTTGGTCTCTAACTTCAAGTGCTCTACCAAAGTTATAATTAGTGCCCTATCTGCATGAATCTTATGCATATTTGTAATATATGTTAGTCCTACTACCTCTAAGTAGGGTAAATTTTAAGATCCTTTATCAGAAAACTCATTGGATTTCAGTGGTGAATCTATGGATAATCATTTCATAAGCATGGAAAATTTGATGTGTGTTGGTAAATCCATTAGGAAGAGAGGCAAACATTTTGGTTTTTTATTTTTCTGTACAACCATTCGACTGCATTAGGAAAATATTTATGAATTATGCAACTAAATGGTGCAACCAGATGGTGTAGCTGAAATGTTTAACTGAATGCTATAGTTGAATGGTGTAACCAAATAATGTAGTTAGATGGCCAGTGTATAGTTCAATGGTGTATTTCAACTGGTTGATTGGAGTTATCGGTTAGTGTGGTTGGACGACATGGATGGTATTCAATTACATATTGGTTATTCAGTGCATCTAGGTTGTCTATGATTCCTATATTTGGTTGCCAAAAATATAATTTAATGGCTACCTATGGCATCATGTTTACTATATATAAACCAAAATGGATGGCTAACCATGAAATTATTGTAAATTTTTGGTGAGTCATCTTAGGAAATATCTTACATTACTAATTTTTAGGAGACCCTATCCTATGTAGTGTCCCTCTAAATTTCCCAAAACAAATTTAAAAAATAATAATATTCATGAATTAACAAATATTCACTGCTAAAATTTACCTTGCCTCTAAGACACCCACCTTGTAATCTTTGAACCTATTCATCAATTATAGCACACCCGATCGCTTCTTCCACATAGTAAGTATAGTTTATCTTTATTGCAATATTCAAAAATCAAAATTTTATTATTTTCACATCATATATTAAAATGTCCCAATCATTCATATCTGATGACACTTCTATCTCTCATTCCATCTTTCAAGCTAATACTAAAAAAATTGTCAAATTATGATCAAATTCTCTACACCTTTTAATGAATTTATTGAACTTTTTAATGAATTCATTATTTTTATTAACTTTCCATAGGCTTATAAAAACTCACCACAATTTTCACAAATTTTCCACTATGTTTAACAAACCCACCATTATATCAAACCTACTAAACAATCTCACAAACCCACCATTTTTGCCAACGAAATTGCTAAAATTGAATCTAAAACCATTGTTTTAAGAACAAGGTTTTCTTTAACCTATATTTACCTATAATTAATGACCCTAAAATTATATATATATATTTTTAAATATTACTTATTGGATCCTTTCTCCCGTCTAGCCCCTAGTAAATTCAAACTTGCTCATTGTGATGCCTATCAATTGGTATATGCTACATTATTCTCTCACAATTGAAAGTACAAATAAACACTAGGTGGCTAATCACACAATAAACCTAATGAATTTTCAAATAATCACATGTCCCTTACCCATATATATTTATTCACCCCATTCATCTCATTTACCCCAACGTTAAGCTTATTTTATCATATTTTACACTTTATTGATTTGTTTTTTTCCCCATCATACTACCCATCTATTTAGGGAAAATCTTATTTACATATGCCTACAATCATGCAATAATTTTATTAAGATATATAATTATGTTAAATTGTGGTAATTACCTATGTCATTTATCCATATATCTATATATCCTTTATTTTGATAATTTATTCTCATATATTCTCATGTTTGAACACTCAATGTGGCATCATTTGATCATTCAATACCACTTGGGGTATATTTTATACATCTATTTCCACTCTAATTTTATTTATTCTTTGAAAGGTATTGCTTCTTCTAGTCACAACACTATTTCAAAGCGGAGCAATGTAGACACCTAAATTATTCCATATTTAATGTCATAATTAACTTTGATCAAAATCATCATACTAACTCCACTACCACCATATATTTGAATTTATCTTAAACATCACTTCCCTCCCTTTTTTAAATAATTAATAAATTATCCATGCACACGTATTCCATAAAACTAATTTAAATACAAAATTTTCACCTCATCCAAACATCTTCTACACTTCTCTCAACCAAGTGTTGAGTCATCCAACCACTTCCTTAACTTCCACAACTAGTTGTTGAGTCACAATTAAATATTGTTGGTGAGTCAGTCAACTACCTTGACTCATTTATGATGAGTCATTCAACTACCAATTAACTCTCCCCCTCATTTTTACACACATGGGAATTAGTCATCATCTATTGAGATGATGACTCAAATCCAACCATTGATAATTATCATTATTCAATAAATTTGGATTTATCCCAACCTTCTATTTTCTCATCCAAAATCATATAAATATAAGTTTTATCATCCATTTTAATCATCCACATTCAAGCTATCAAATTTCTATCTAAATTATCTTATGCATCCATTGAAAAATCAAGCTTATGCACCCATATGATACCCAATTTACCTTTGTTTAGAGAATGAATTGATCACCCACATTCCAAAAAGCAAGAGAAAATAAAAAATCACAATGGAGAAAGTGATGGTGTACTCTAGTTTTATGGTTTTATAAGTATTTATATGTTTAACTTTCTTTTGTTATATCGGATCTATTAGAGGTTTAATTTATATTTATAATAGGATTTATCTACATGTCATTTTCTAGTTTTCTTAGATTCTAAATGTTAGCTATCACATTAAGATTTTTTCATAGACCTTGCTCACACACTATCCAACTCCATTCTATTTCCTTGAGAAAGAGGAATATTATGTCATGGTAGATGATGCCATGAAAATGAGATGGAAAATAGGATTAATTGATTTAATAAAATAGGTATATTTCAAATTCCATGGATTTTTTCATTAGAATAAGATTCCCTGATTAATTGAGATTAATTAACTAATAAGAAGTAATGTGAATTTGGTAGGATAGAATGTGAAAATAGAATAAAATATTAATTTATCAAGGGGGGATCAATAGTGAATTGACTAGAGACATTAGATGGGTAGAAGACTTGATTAGATGATTTAGGTTGATGTTAGTGTATAGTTAAGGTCAACACAAGTTGTCTAGTTTTAAGTGTCTGTAATGGGTAAGAATACTAATGTTAACAAACCCATAGGTGTAAATGAATAAATGATAAGCTACAACATAGGAAAGACAAAATAGAACACTCAAGAAATGTTACCTCAAAATAGTATAAACTAACTATAAACATGCAAGTAATACGTACAGGAAATGCAAAAGCATAATTAAAAGGAAACTAAGAAGGACATAGTCAAGTATAATACTTCTTCAGGAACTGAGTGTTATTCAATTCCTTAAATATATGTCATTTTTTCATTTTTAGTCTATAATTGTTAGGTTCAAAGATGTCCTTGACAAGGTAATGACCCCATCACTTTTATGTGCACTTGCCCTCTTTGTCATGGGTGTAGTCCAATTTTAACACTAAATACTTGACATTGAAAGTATGAACTTTGAATTTGTTGCTATGTTATGTTGCGATGTAAATTTTATAGTGATGATTTTCGTATATAGAACTCATGCATTTCTCATCAAGTATGTCTAAGGCATGAAGATAAGATTCACAAATCTCTTCATCAAGAATGATGTGAAAATAAATGTGCGAAGAGGGCAACTCCACTTCTCATGTTAGGATGGATTTGGAGCCATAAACTAGAAAGATTATAGTTTTACCAATGGTAGTATGGGTACTAATATGATAGGTCTAAAATTTAGGGTGAAGTTGAATATGTAATCTAAATGATAATATTAAATAGTATTTTTCAACATCCTATTAATTATTTTTTTGGTGGATTCAACTTGACCACTACATTGAGGCTGATAAGGTGTGGAAAAATATGTGCACAATTTTGAATTTCACACAAAGATGCTTTATGTCATTGTTTTTAAAATTTCATAGTCAAATAAGATGGTGTGAGAGTAACATTATCAATGGGCATATCTTATACCCACTTAAATTACGTGGTGGTGGTAATAATGAAGTCATGGTCATCTTGTAATTGAGGTAACTTGTTGATGAGATATAATACCCCTATAGGGAATAGCCAAGGAGATTCAAGATTCTGAAGCTTGGATGAAGTAGAATGAATAAGATCATCATGAAGCTGGAAAGGATTACACTTTTTCACAAAAGTGATGGCATCCTTTCTAGGTTAGGCCAATATTAACCCATACATAGGAATTTATGGTTGTATCATGTCTACTACAATGGCCACTATAAATTCCTCCATGCTCAAGAAGATAAGGAGCTTCATATTTAAAAACAAAATAGAGTATGGTACATTTTACATTATGATAGTAAAGGTTAACTAATTATTTAATACTAGTCATAAATATCTTGTTACAAAACCTAAGAAACCTTCTTAAGAAGGCATTATTATATAAGATAAAAATATTAATACAACTATCAACACACCATCTAATTATTCATCCACTCTACCAATAGAAACTCAATTTCATGATTAACCTTCCCCAATTACTAATGCTCCCAAAGAAAATCCTATCTACCCACATATATATCACCATGGCTCATACCAAAAATAAACTCAATGGAATTTTATAGAACTTAATACTATGACTTATAATATTTCATTAATGGAATTCATGAGAACTTCACCATATCATCATAATGTTCTCATGAAATAATTAAAATATATATAATAAATACCCTCTACACATGAAACCAAATCCTCTGTTCATCCTCATGAAGGTCTAGAACCTACCAAAATCCATACCATTTAAACCATATCTAATCTTTAACCAACTAAAAAACTCTCTATCAATACCTAAGGATGATATTATTGAGGATGAAATTATATTTTAAGCCAATGACCAACCTATTTTTATTAGTGTCATGATCAATTATTAGCAAATAAAAAAATTCCTAGTGGATGAAGGTTTAGGAATTACTATCGATTAGTCAAATACCTACATAATTCCAAAAAATATATCAATAACAACCACATGGCAGGACACAACACTATTGTGGGTCTAGTCCTCACCTTTTTCACAAAATTTCAAGTGGAAGTATATTTTAAGGGGAAGGTGGATGGGAAGCCCAAATTTTTTCCCATACATTTCTCATTTGTTTTGTCTCACATATATTTTATACTATATTAAATATATTATACAATGCATTATGCCTGGGATGTATTTGGTTAGTGACATTATGTTTGATTATCATGATGTTTAGTATTGACATATGGTAGACATGTACTGGGAATTTTGATAATATGGTTTATTTGTTTTATATATTCACATTAATATGATGTATTAGGATGTATTTCATTTTTCCATTGAGGTCATGATATTATGATACATGGTTCACATGATGTTTATTTTTGGTATATGATTTTATACATGATTAAGTTTCATAGGATGTTAACTCTATCATTTTTATTGTATATATATGATCGATTATCTAAATAAAACATTACTTACAATTATTTAGCAGTAGGTAGATATTTTTATATTGGAACGTGTATTTGATATTTTACATTGAATGTTTAAGTTAGTGATCACCAAGTGGGAACAAATGTGCACATAGCATATTTTGGGACACCCAAGTCCATTTTCATGTTACCTATAATCCAACAAGACTTACCTTCTATGGATTTGAAAAGAACAACCAATTTCCTCTTAGATGCATTTAAATTAATCTCAATATAGGACACAAAACTATATACACCAAGCTCATTATTCTTGATCTTCCAATTTCATACAACCTACTATGAGATCATCCTTGGACTCATTGCATAAGGTAAATTACTTTTTTTGGTAGTTTATGCCTAAATTTTATTCATGAGGTTTCTTATTAAAAAAAATGAAGTCGATCCTAACCCATGCAATCTCAAATTTCCAAATCCCAAAATGAAGTTTTATAAGTCCACTACCAAAACTAGTAATAGCGCAACTTCTCTAAGTTTTTTAACATGCATCCCGACATGAAAGTCATTTTTGTTGAATTTGATGATGGTGAACCTAATGAGCAAAAAAACACTTGGAATACCACTAATTATCACCATGTAACTTTGAATTTTTTCCTCCATCTCTTCTACCAAGAGATAGATATATTCCTTTAATTAAAGATGATCATGAGAACCTACCTCCTTACAATGCTAATAAAGATTTCAATGATGAATATATTTATTAATTCAATGAATATGGGGTGGCAAATCTCTTCCAAGTACAATTATTAATTTCCCTTTGAGATCTCAATTAATTTGATATTTCCACCAAGAATAACTTAAATGAAAACCCTCAAAACCCTAACCAAACACCATTTCATTGTCTATTTAAAAATCCTAATATATTATTTTATAAGTGCAAGCAAGACACTTGAATGTACATTATTATAAAATACCCTTGATAAAATGCATGATTTTAAATGGGATGCCAAATTATTACACCTTTCCTATGACCTTGATATGCAATATGACTCAAGTGACAAAGAAGAAAGTGTGGATATATAAGGTTATGCACCTCATCTTAATCCATCCACCCTTGGAAAATAGTAGTTGGGTATTATAAAAATCTCAAATTTTTATTCCAAAACTTAGTAATGATTGTTATCATCAATTATTTCTAATATTTTTTACAAAAATGATTGTCCTAGCCTAACCAATATAACTTAAAAAGCCTAAAAAAATCTAGTTGTGTCAGTTAGGTTGATACCATTTAGAAAAACCCCTTATCTAAACCTAACAATTTTGACTAGAATGCTACCTAGATATTAAAAAAATCTAACTATGTCGATCAAGTTAATATAGTTTTTAAAAACCCAATACAATTCAACCATATTGGCCATGATACAACTCATAAATGTGAGATAAATATAACTATATCTACCATAACAAATCAACCAATTATAAATGTATTAATTAGGATAAAAATTTGATTTTTTTGACCAAATGAACTATATCAACTAGGATATAGATCAAATAGATTCAAATAAAATCAATTGTATTAGGTGGATTGATATAGTCAAAACTAATATATAAAATCATAACTACCTCAACATGATTTATAGTGTTGAATAAAATTCAAAAACACCTCCTATAGTACTATATATTACCCTAGAATTCAAAACCATTATTGTGAGACATCAGATAGAATATGAAAATAAAGTTAATAAATATGTTGATCTAGATATTGATATCAAATATTATAGTCCCTTACAAATTTACTTAGTGATAAAACTATTTTAGAGCTTCTTCATGTATAAGAACCTCATATTCATCACTAGCATCATAAACTTGGACATTTTGAGCATACTCCACATTTTCACAACTTTTTGGGTAGTGTTTATCCCAAGTATCATCTCTTTAACTTACCTCCTACACCTTGTCACTTCAAATATGGTAATTCCATGCTAGTTATATAGACTATGAATGTTACTAAAGTGACATCTAATGATCATTATCCAATCATGATATCTTATCTTCTTTATCTTGAAGTGGTGGAAAGCTTGTTCCATCATAAACAAGTATAAAAAATACATCATTTGGTCATATTAGGGCATTTCTGGGTTTTTTTAATTATGGGTAAATTTGAGTTTTTTAAAGGGCCAAAACCCTTATATAGTCACATGGGAGAAGGACAAATACTAAATATCAAAGTGAGGGATAATGAGATAAATAAGGTAAACCAAGTGTTAGAGGTACAATCATTGAGAGGGGTGATGAATTAGTGATTCATGATATTCCAACTTTAATTCCAATCCTTTCAAACCCTTAATCAATTACCACAAGCATTTATATTATATACAAGTCATTCATAACAATGAACAATAGATAATGCAAGATCAAACATACAACACAAGATATATGTGGGAGACCCTCTTGGGGAATGAAACCCACTCTCAAGCTATCAAACACATGGAATACTTATCCTATAATATGATCATAAACATGAGACCTTTAGTGAAGCACCCACTTCACAAGGATCACCTGCCCCTATCTAGCTAAGCACCCACACAACTATATTTTTGTAATCTTCACCTTGCAAGGAGGAATCAACCCCTTATATGTTGAGTACCCACAACAACACCAATGAATGAACATCTCCTGATCTCTAATTTCCTACCAATATAATGGAGATACAATTTATATCATATCTCTTCAACTCTACACACTCTCTCTAGCCTTCACACCCTCTTAATACATCCAAAACCACCTTTTGGATCACTCTACACTTCTTCGCTCATACATAACCAAAAAACCTAAAATCATACCTTCACAACATTAGAAACATGACCATGAGGTAATACACATAGTCCATACTCTGATCTACCTCTCAATTCATCTTCCAATCTCACACAAACATCTCTTATCCTTTGCTCACAATCAAAACATCAAAAATAGCCTTTTGGATCAATGAAGACCTATTCACTCAATTTTACCTAACAAACCTACAACAAATCTGATCTAATATCAGAATTATGACCTATATGTCATACACAATTCTTAACATTATCTTCTCTTTAGTCCATCCACTCGGTACCTTCACTATCCTCTGTTCTTCACCTCTCAACTCTATACTCTTCCTCCTTTTAAAAAAAAACTAGAAACCATCACCTTTGATTTCACCTTTTATATAGACTTCATGATTATTATATTCATGGTTGGCCATTAGACTTGTATTAACCATTAATACTTCTATAACACCAATACATATCTCAATACAATCCTCATAGGTCAGCCATAACATCCATGGGTCACCCCTAAGCAATTACTTCTTTCAAATAGGCATTAATAGCCCCTATAGACCTCATGGAGACCTATTTATTCCTTTAGCACTTCATCAAGCAAAATAAGAACACAAGACCACTTCCAAATGCATAGGTCCACTTCATACAATCCCTTAAACATCCTAAAATTGTTATATCCATCAAAACACTCTTCTTTTAAAGCAAAAATAGATCAATCTTTGGCCTTATACACAAAAACTTTGTGAATGAACAAATAGTCAGCTTATAAGCATTTGTTCATATGGAAGATGGATTGGTCAAACATATTAAATACACATAAATGGTTTTCATTGAGTCTAAAACACTCTCCAATAGATATTTCATCTTGAAATATTGAATTACCATCAAGAACAACTAAAATATATTTCTTGGGTCACTTACAGAACATGTTCAAACCTTTAGTCAAATTTGAAGCTCAAATTATGAAACTGTACAAACATTCAAATATTTTAACCAATTTATATGGATATCCCTTGGATTCCTCTATCACTTTTATTTTTACACTATCATCAAATTCATCTTATATATAAATAAAATAATAAGCACTACTTTTTCCTTTGTTATTTTGAATATTCAAATTCCAACAGTTATTGTGTAAATACTAAACATCAAACACTTTGTCATCATCTCATGCTTCCTAGAAAATTTAAACAAATACACTCTATCAATCTCATCAAAAGTAGACTAGTCTTTACCTTGCATCATTCACTATTGATCATTGATCTAGGCTATCATGATTAAAAAACTTGGCACCCTTGCGTGCCTTCTGAGCACATTGACTATTTGACTCTAATGAATTTTTGCCACTTGCAAGCCCTACATGCCTTCTGAGCATATTTTAACATTTTGACTAAATATGCATCATTGGATCATAACTACATAATCATGTGCTCACCATTGATCTCTATCTAATAGGTTTCATGCTCATCGTAGATCTATCAATCAAACTCTATGATTGTGACACATGTCACTAGCACGTGCCTTCTAAGCGTATTTTGACATATTGAATTTCATACACACTATTGGATCAATACTAATAAGATAATGCACTCTTTTATATCCTTATCTGATTAGAATAAATGCTCATCATTACATCTATGATCCAATTAAATACTCACCGTAGATCTTTGATAATGCAAATTTAGCTACGTATGGGAACTTAATAAATTATGTCTGAGAAGCCAACTTTTTACCTTAATAAAAAAATTTATGCTCCATGTCCAAACCTAGAATTTGAACCATATGATCTTCTTACACAGGGTAATCCATCCATGTATCAAAATTCTCCTGAAACCTTAACACATGAAATATGATGCCATCAAACTACTTATGTAGCCTTGTCTATCAAGATGACTACTTGAGCTTAGACATTCAAATAACTACTATGATGAATTTTGTTCACTTTAATAAGCACTCAAAACACCCCATAGGGTCTATGTAACATGTTTATATCATCAATAACATCCATCAACCTACCTATCCAAGTTAATACTAAAGATCCATGCTAGAACACTGATCATATTATGAAATTACCACTTTATCATGACATCACCACTTTGTCATTATCTTTGACATCAATGTACACATGGCATCAAACTTTAACATCAATGGAAACACACTTTCCAACACCAATAGCCTAGTTGTAAAAATGTTTTGAAACCAAAATAAGTAGTCAATAATAGTAAACCAATAGTAGAGAACAATAACTACAACAAATAAGGACATCTAAAATCACTTAAGACATTAGTTGTTTCTCATTATTTACCAATAAAATTGAGGTTTTTTTAATCATATCAAGGTTAACCTCATTTTTTCCACTTTCTTAGCCTTGTCTTGAGTTTTAATCCTTTTACTAGCCCTAATACCTATATAATTCTCTTTTTTATTTTTGACACTTTCTTATAGTATAATAATACTAGCAACATTATTTTTAATCATTACACAACTCAGATACAAAACTATGTTTAGTTTTCCTTAAGATCCTTCTTTTCAGTATCTATAAGGATAATTTTATCCTCCAATAGAGAGACCCTTTTTGTTAATTAAAAAATATTATCAAACATTTCCCATAACTCCTTGTTGAAGGAATAATCCATGTAACTATGGTGTTCTTATCCATTGACCTAAATAGGAGGTTATTCCACTCTAGTCCTAAGCCTTTCATTCTCCTCCATTAACCATTTCAAGAGACCCTAATGCCATTTAGGTTCCTTTTCCAAATCGATAAATCTTTCCTACAATTGACCATAACATTATTGTTCATAATATCATCACTTATCCCAATGTGCATGCATTCACCAAAAGTAATGGAAATTCCCTCTATAGGTCTCTAAATCTTCATCACAAATAAATCATCAAGCTACTTGATGTAAAGTTAGTTAAATAGATAAATTACTCTAAATATATTTCTAGTATAGTTCTCATTCTTAATACACTCTAAGTGATCATTCACATATGTATTGATTTTCATAACCTCAACTTAGCATATCCTAAGAATAATTTCTCATTATCTTTCATTAATTCCATTCTTGATTCTATAACCAGTTATTAGATGTTTTCTCTCATGCATGGTTTTTTGAGGTATAATCATATTCACATCATTCCTAAATATCAAGATAATACTACATTTACTACTGATCGGGGCATCTATTGCTATGTTAAAATGCCTTTTAGTCTTAAAAATGCCAAGGCAACCTACCAACATGCCATGACCCACATTTTTAATTATCTTATCCACAATGTATTTGAAACCTATGTGGATGGTATTTATATAAATCCAAGCGTTGAAAATATCATCCTTATGGCATGGTCATCATCATTGAACATTTAATCAAATACTATGTCAAAGTTAAGCTTAAAAAGTGTCTTTTCAACGTTACATATAATAATCTTGCAGGGTTTTTTGTCTCTATAATATGAAATGGCATGGATCCTTCCAATATAAAATTAATTATGGAAATATATACACAAACACCATACCTCACATCCACACATTCCTTGGGAAGCTTGGGTAAATTTAGATATTTGATCCTACATTATCTTATCGATCTCATTTGATTATTTCCCACCTCAAGAAAGGTGTTACTCTTGAATATACTAATGTTTGACAAAATACATTTGAAAACATGAATAAATACTTGCATCAATCTCCTAAATTACAACCTTTTTATGGTTATCACCCTCTCATACTATACACATCTTATACCCCTATTTTATATGGTCCAATACTTGTGCAATAATATGAGTCTAGGAAAATTTATGTAGGAAAATACAATCAACAATATAAATATCTTCTAATATAGAAAAAATGATAAGACCATACTAGATACAAAATACAAATATCAACATATAACGTGAAGATTTGACCTAACTAAGCAAGATAACATCATATATACTCCCAAAAAAAGGTACAAAGCTTATTGAGTTGATTTCAAGCATTGATAGTTGTTTTGATAGTGTGAAGGGGTGAAAGTGCCCACAATTTCGGGTAGGTGGGTGAGACTCCTTGGTTGTCCCTACAAAATTGAAAAATGGAATTAAGATTGAGGATGGTGCAACCATCATAAATTTGTTAACAGTGCAAAATCTCTAATGGAAGTGCTAGAGGATGTAACTTTGAATGTTTTCCTACATCTCTTCTACCAAGAGATTGATATCTTCCTTTAATTAAAGATGATAGTGAGAACCCACCTCCTTGCAATGCTAATAAAGATTTTGATGATGAAGATATTTATGAATTCAATGAATATGGGGTGGCTAAGCTCTTTCAAGTACAATTATTAATTTCCCCTTGAGCTTTCAATCAATTTGATATTTCCACAAATAATAAATTAAATGAAAACCCTCAGAACCCTAGCCAACACCATTTCATTGTCCATTTAAAAATCCTAATATATTATTTTATAAGCACAATAAGGACATGTGGATCTACATTATTATAAAATACCCTTGATAAAAAACATGATTTCAAATGTGATGCCAAATTAATACACCTTTATTATAACCTTCATACGCAACATGACTCAAGTGACAAAGAAGAAAGTGTGGATATAGAAGGTTATGCACCTCATGTTAATCCATACACCCTTGGAAAATAGTAGCTGGGTATTATAAAAAATCTCAAAATTTTATTCCAAAACTTAGTAATGATTATTGTCATCAATTATTTCTTAAAAAACTACAAAAATGACTATCTCAACCTAACTGATACAATTTAGAAAGCCTAGAAAGATCCAGTTGTATTCATTAGGTTGATAACATATATCAAATCCCCTTATTTAAACCTAATAGTTTCAACTAGAATGTTGCCTTAATATTAAAAAAATCTAACTATGCCAATCGAGTTGATATAGTTAAAAAAACCCAATACAATCCAACTATATTGGCCACAATACAACCCATAAATGTGAGATAAATATAATGGTATCTACCATAACATCTCAACCAATTATAACTATATTAACTAGGATAAAGTTTTGAATTTTTTGACCAAACCAACTATATCAACTAGGATACAAATCAAATAGATTTAAATAAAATCAATTGTATTAGGTGGATCGATACATTTAAAACTAATATATAAAATAATAACTACCTCAACACAATTGATAGTGTCAAAGAAAATTCAAAAATAGTTCCTATCTATCTATATATTACCCTAGATTTCAAAGGCATTATTGTGAGACAAATTCAAACAAAATATGATAATAAATGTAATAAATATGTTGATCTAGATATTTATATCAAATATTATAGTCCCTTACAAATTTACTTAGTGATAAAGTTATTTTAAAACTTATTCATGTATGAGAACCTCAGATTCATCACTAATATCATAAACTTAGACATTTTTATCATAATCCACATTTTCACAACTTTTTGGCTAGTATTTATCCCAAGTATCATCTCTTTGACTTACCTCCTACACCTTATCACTTCCAAGATGGTAATGCCGTGCTAGTCATATAGACTATGAAGGTTACTGAAGTGACATCCAATGATCCTTATCCAATCATGATATCTTCTCTTCTTTATCTTGAAGTGGTGGAAAGCCTTAGTTCCATCATAAACAAGTACAAAAAATCCATCGTTTGGTCATAGGAGGGTATGCCTAGATTATATTTTTAGTAGGGGTGAATCTAAGTTTTTTAAAGGGCCATAACCCTTATTCAGTCACATGGGAGAAGGATAAACAATAAATATCAAAGTGAGGGATAACGAGAGAAATAAGGAAAACCAACAACCTAACTTTAAAAATGTTTTGAAACTAAAACAAGTAGTCAACAATAGTAAACCAATAGTAGAGAACAATAACTACAAAAAATAAGGAAATCCAAAATCACTTAAGACTCTAGCTGCTTCCCAGTATTTATCAATAAAATTAAGGTTTTTTCAATCATATCGAGGTTAACTTCATTTTTTCCACTTGCTTAGCCTTGTCTTGAGTTTTAATCCTTTTACTAGCCCTAATACCTTTATAATTCTCTTTTTTATTTTTGACACTTTCCTATAGTATAATAATACTATCAACATTTTTTTAATCATCACTCAACTCATCTACAAAACTATGTTTAGTTTTCCTTAAGACCCTTCTTGTCAGTATCCATAAGAATAATTTTATCCTCCAACAAAGAGACCCTTTTTTTAATTAAAAAATATTATCAAACATTTCCCATAGCTCCTTGTTGAAGGAAGAATCCATGTAAGTATGGTGTTCCTATCCATTGACTTGAATAGGAGGTTGCTCCACCTAAGCCTTTCATTCTCCTTCATTAACCATTTTAAGAGACCCTAATGCCATTTAGATTCCTTTTCCAAATTGATAAATATTTCATAAAATTAATGATAACATTATTGTTCATAATATCATCACTTATCCCAATGTGCATGCATTCACCAAAAGTAATAAAAATTCCGTCTATAGGTCTCTAAAGCTTCGTAAAAAAAATCATCAAGCTACTTGATGTAAAGTTAATTAAACCAATAAATTACTCTAAATAGATTTCTAGTATAGTTCTCATTCTTAATACACTCTCAGTGATCATTCACATATTTATTGATCTTCATAACCTCAACTTAGAATATCCTAAGGATAATTTCCCATTATCTTCCATTAATGCCATTCTTGATTCTATAACCAGTTATTAGATGCTTTCTCTCATGCATGGTTTTTTGGGGTATAATCATATTCACATCACTCCCAAATATCAATATAATACTACATTTACTATTGATTGGGGCATGTATTGCTATGTTAAAATGCCTTTTAGTCTTAAAAATGCCAAGGCAACCTACAACATGCCATGACCCACATTTTTCATTATCTTATCCGCAATGTAATTAAAACCTATGTGGATGGTCTGTAAATAAATCCAAGCATTGAAAATATCAGCCTTATGGCATGACTATCATCATTGATCATTTAATCAAATACTATGTCAAAGTTAAACTAAAAAAGTATCTTTTTAATGTTACATATAATAAGCGTTTAGGGTTTTTGATCTCTATAATATGGATTGGCATGGATCCTTCCAAGATAAAACTAATTATCGAAATATATAGACCAACACCATACCTCACATCCACACATCCCTTGGGAAGTTTAGGGAAATTTAAATATTTGATCCTGAATTATCTTATCGATCTCATTTGATTATTTCCCACCTCAAGAAAGGTGTTACTCTTTAATCTACTGATGTTTGAAAAAACACATTTAAAACATGAGTAAATCCTTGCATTGATCTCCTAAATTATGACCTTTATATGCTTATCACCCTCTCAAATTATACACATCTTCTACCCCTATTTTATATAGGCCAATACTTGTGCAATAAGATGAGTCTAGTAGAATTTATGTATGGAAAATATGGACAAAAATATAAATATCTTCTAATATAGAAAAAGGAGAAGACCATACTAGATGCAACATACAAATATCAACATATAACATGGAAATTTAACCTAACTAAGCAAAATAACCTCATTTATAACTCCCAAAAAAAGGTGCAAAGCTTATTGAGTTGATTTTAAGAATTCATAGTTATAGAGATCAAGAAAAATGAGTGGATTCTTGTGGAAACACTAATATTAGGAGTCCTATATATAATAATCCTAAGGCAAATATATAAGAAATAATAATTGTATATTTATTTATAAGAGGTAAATGATAACAAATGATAGGAATGATGGTGTCACAGTTTGGAAGAAAATACAGTTGATCCATTTCATATGACCGTGGGAAGGGCCAAACTAAAAGGAAATGCCTAAAGTGGGTGTGTTAGCTTTACATAAAGCCAAACCTTAATAATAGGGTTAAACATAAATGTTAAATGGACATTACAAAACCCCCATGTCACTATAGCTTTCATCATCATCCCTTTTTTGCATCTCTTCTAAGTTTGAGAGATTGAGAAAAAAGGTATGCATCTAATAAAATATGTGAAAAAAAAATCACATCCTCCAATGTTTCAAAGATCTCATCATCTATACAAGCCTCTCTCAATGTTACTTCCTATTCATTATTAAAGAAGAAACAAGATGAATAAAAGAAACAATCATCTAAGTGCAATGTATTATGGAAGTCTCTTGCCTAACATTGACAAAAATCAAATACCTATCAAAAGAAAAGTTCTAGTATCTTTGACTTTCATGAGCCATGAAGGTAGGAAGAGAATTATACAAGTATCTAAAGGAGCAAAATAATTGCCTCCTGATCTCATATTAAGAATAACATCTAGATATAAAATAATCCCTAGTTTGAAGCTCCATGGAATAAATTTGACCAATATGATGTATCTTAGTAATATGGTTATTCATTTCTATGTAAAGGTAGGTTAAACAAACATTTAATTGTATCAATTTAGCCCTCAAACTATAAAGTAATTGGAGCGTAGTGGAATGCAAAAGTTAGATGAATATAACCTTAAAATGAAGATATGTATTATACTAATACTCGGCTTTGAGGAAAGAGATTCTCCATAATCTAAATACTTAAATATAAGGTAGACTCTAAATCTCATATGTTATAACCATTTATTTATAATAACATGTAAATACATAATATCAAACCCTAAACACATATTTACTAATTTAAATAAAATCAATAACAATACTCATCGTTGTCGAGAAACTATGTAAACCTTGTTTGATAATATAAAAATAGGGTCTTCACGCCTCCCCAAATAAATGAAGATGAGGTTGAAAATGTTAGGAATAGTCTAACGTTAGTGCTCACATTTATGTATTTGGGAAATTACTATTTACTGGGTGATATTCACCACAATAAGTTGGTGTTTATTATTAGTTAGATCATTACATTGTTAGTTATACAGATATATTGTTGTGACAATATATTTCATATATAGTTTGGAGATTGATTAAGTGAGAGTTTGTAGGGATCTTGGGATCCCCATAAATAGCTTATGCACTTCCTATATAAATGCTTTGTAAATGTTTTGTGTGTAATCAATTGAATAAAATGATTAAAATTATTGAGTATTTAATTTATTCTCTATTATCTGAAGTTCTCTCTATTATACAACTCTGAACTTCCTAATAGAAAAGTTGTCCCCAAAAGTACCTCTTTTGTGTCATGTATTTGCATTAAAAATAAATTTAATATATATATATATATATACACACACACACACACTCAAAGCACATTTTATTATATTTTAAAAGGTAAAAACTAAATTAATATTAAAAAGATGTTTAAAATACTCATAAATTTTATATAATAAATAATTTAAAAAATCGTTAAAAAAATCAATAACAATACTTATAATCATCGAGAAACTATATAACCCTTATTTGATAATATAAAAATAGAGTCTCCACCTCTCCTCAAATAAATGAAGATGAGATTGAAAAGTTGTCTCCAATAGTTCTCTTTTGTACCATGTATTTATATTAAAAATAAATTTAATATCATTTATTATAAATTTAATCACATTTTATTCCATATTAAAAGGTAAAAACCAAATTGATATTAAAAATACTCGTAAGACCCCATACCATAAATAATTAGAAGATTCTTTCTCATAGGCTAAGTTGTTTTGAAAGGAACATTTTTAAACCAATTGATGAGAAAATTAAATTAAATGGGAGGAAACAAAATCATTAACGTTTGTTTCTATAAAGCTTGTCATTTTCTTTGCTTTTCTTTTTTGTACTTTTCTTCACATTACACTATAAAATATATAAAATAAATAAAAAATATACACAATGATTGTCTCATACAATAATTTAATTGTAACATCAACATTGAAACTTTAAGAGATAATAATTTATTTCTACGAGTGACTAAAGAGGTCAATGAGACTTTGGAAAAAAAAAAAAAAACACATGTGAGGGATACAAGTTCCTTAATTTAAAAAGTAATTTTAAATTTAATCTAATTTAATTAATTATTTATTTATTTTATTTTTATTTTGAATATTTTGAGTAAAATATCTCATAAAAAATTCATCATAGGTTGAATAGAGTTAAAGTAACATGTCTTTCTTCGGCTAAATTCTTAGATTCAATTGTCAATGATTTAGTACTCGCAGTTACTCTGAGGGTGTAAGGGAAGCCAGAGGGTTTTCTTTTATAATTTATTATATATATTATAAAATATTATATTGAATCCTTGATGAAATAAAGGTATTGAACTCACTATAAAGAAAATAATTGGTTAAATGATTTAAAAAAAATTAATCGTATGGAAGGAAAGGGAAGAATACTTATCTAACATGTTCCACTTCTATCTCCAAAGTCTTGTGTCCTTTTTACTGCTGAAAGAAATGAATTAAAAGATTACAAATTAGTATTAAGCTTACATTACAATATTCCATCAAAAAATGTAAGTGTCATTTAACCTTCTCTGCTTAAAAAAATACTTTCATTTACATATGATGCAAGAGGCCATAGAGATTCAACCACTATATACAAATTAATATTACATTACATCAATATTTAATAATCAAATATGTCTAATGTTCTACAACAATTTCATTCTACATACAAGACTGTCAATTAGATACAACATAGATGCATAGATTTTATCGATATTTTAGAACAGAGTATTTTGTGACTTTGAACTTAGTTTAGTGGATATCTAATTTAGTTAATTTAAAATACAATATTGATATCTGGGAATGAACCAACCTCCATTCGGTTACTCCTCTCAAACAAAGGAAGCTTTTTACACACATTTAATATATTTCACAAGTGAAATATTCAAATAAGAATTGTTAGATGATTATCTTAAAACATGTTCCCCTCCCTACATTCTCTTTATAAGTAATGAAATAGTTTATATGGATTTTTTGCGTAGGTGTAGTATAGGAAGATTTTAAAACATGGAAGAAGCTTTCTAAAGTTATTGAACTTTTTCATTTCCATAGCTTATATAAGGGATGGAATATGTTGGCTTCTTTCTTGGGTTGGGCTCCCTGAGCCTCTACAACCCGACAACTCTTATTAGCAATTTTTCTTAAAAAATATACCTAATTTTAGGATAGTGTCGGCATCTTTTATTGACTATTTTATATTTGATTAAGAAAAGATTTGACATTGATGTGGGAGCAATACATTGAGGTTATGAAGGCTATGGAGTTTATCTTTTTTTTCATTGCAGTTAAAATGAGTACCAAATATTTTGTAAAGTGCATGCCACATGGATAGATAAGGGGACATCACTCGTGATACAATGTGAATGTCATGATCGAGGAGCCATCAATAAAGAGAAAAGGTAGTCGACTGGCGATTGTCTCCAAGAGGTAGGGAGAATTGATAGGTTTAATTCTCATGCAATAGGAGGTACTCACATCATACACTTAAAAAATGAATATACTCTACAAATAAAATCAAAATAGTTGCTAAATAAAACTATGAAAATTTAACATACATTTCATCTAGCTTAACTTACACCTTTGGGGCAACTTCTAGTAATAAAACTATTAACAAAAATTCTTTAAGAGCAATAACTTCACTTGAAAAACCAACCTCTTTTAAATGATTCCATCTATTCTACTCCACACAATTTTCCCAATTTATTCATCTCCTCAAGATAGTTACACCCCTCTTTTTAGGTGCCTTTTATGAACATAAATGCCGACAATTTTAATTTTCCAAAGTAGGGGTAGGCGAAAGTGGTTTAAAATCTTTGAAAAGAATCTAACATAAAAAGTGAAAGCAGGAAAGCCTATGTGTTGTTTTATACACGTGCTCTGTGTAACACCTACATATTCATGTGGCACCCATTTATATTAGCTAGCTTACTATGCTAGAACATTAAATATCTCCTCCCATACTCCTCTTCTTCTTCTTTTTGTATGGACGAGATGGAACAACGAGAGAGGGAAAATGAGAATGAGAATGGGAATGATAATGATAATGATAATGAGAAGAGAATGAGAACTATGGAGTTCAAGGTACTACTTGCATATATGTGAGATAATAAATTTCTCATCAGCCATTACAAATTGGAATGGCCTCTCAAGCACACATTTTTTGGCATTTTCATGATCCACAATAAGACTCTCAATATTTGGACGTAAATCTTTAATACCCATAATTCAAATTTCCCAAAAATCTTTCAAAAATAAAGTTAAACTTTTCTTATTTGTTGAATCTCATGCGAGGTTATTAACCATGTTTAATCTATAATGGAGAATTTTGGAATACATTTTAAAGATTTGTAAAAATGGGTCATTCTCAAATATGGAGTCATTTTTACATTTACAAATTTATCCTCTATTTTTATAAAATTATGGTATGTTTGTATCAATAGGATTTGAAATTGGATCATTACTGAAATCTTTTTTCAAAATTTTAAAAAGGGTTAATTCTAAAATACGAAGTCATTTTTACATCACAATTTCATCCTCTGTCTTCTATAACTATCAGCCAATTATGCTAGAAGGTTGAAATACACTTTAAAGATTTATAAATATAAATATACATGTTGTCTATTTACAATTGCGTGAATGTGTTGTGTATGCATGCACCTCTATTTTCATTTTAATGATTTTCTTTTAAGATAAGCTAAGCAGTTGATGGTTGATGTGAGAAAGGCTAAGTGAAATTCCCTACCTATGCTCTGATGTGTTTTCATTATAAGCAATCCATCACATTTTATAGACATAGAAAATACATATTCCAAGCTATTCAACAACAAATGAGAAGTACAAAAATCAATGCAAAAATTGAACCTTGTGTTAGGCTTGTTATCGAACCATAGCTTCTCGTTGTTTGATGAAAACATATAGAATTTGTACAAAATTGTAATTTAGTTTTTATTTATGATAGATAAATAACAAAAACCAAATGCAAAATATAAATAATCACATGATGCATAATTCCAACTTGGTGTTAGATCCACCATAAAAACTTCTCTGTGGGTGGTCGATGCATCAGTTGTAAACTGAAAATGAATCAAATTACCAACTTAAGCACATAAGGGCAACACATAAGTAGTAATAGTTGTGATGGGTGGTGTAAAAATGCAAGGGTGATCACCAATCTTATTTATCCCCTGATGTGCTAGCTGACCATGTAAACCAGTCTTAAAAACTAAAGTGCCCAAACCTAAAACCACATAGTAGATCACTCCACGCCCAAACCAACAGTCTACAAAACCATCATCTAACTCCTCGTATCAGTGTTCAAATGGGGGAAAATAGCACCTTTTTTATTTTGTCTCATGTGAGATGAATCTGAGGGCTTCACCCCACTATTTAAGCCTCTAGCTAATTAAAATTTTAATAAGATAAAGTATATTGGCCTAAGACAAATTGAAGAAATTATCAAGACCTAATTTTGTTTCAAGGTCATTTATGTGTTTGTGGATTATCAATTCACACTGAGGTCTTATTGACACATTTTCTCTATGTTTTAAACTGTTTCCTAGTTTTTTTATCACTCTTTCCTCTCTCCCCTCCCTTTTTTTTTTGGTTTCTAGGATTTTATCAAGGATCATACAATGTGTAATTCTTGGGTAGGACCTTGTGAAATTTATTTTGGGTCTCCCATACCTTGTATCCCTGATTTGTCATCCATTGCTTACCCATTATAGGTTGAAATATGAGAATATAAATACAAGTGCATTAGTGCATATATGGTTAAATTGAATTAAAGGAATCTACCCAAAGATTAATTGTGAAAGTATAAGAGTAGTAAATTCAATCATTTAGAGTAGAATTCAACCAAAATTAAAGCATTTATTTCTTTATCATACATTCATTCTAATGTGAAAATTCATATAGGTTAAGGCCTTCCATTCATTAGACCTCTTATTGGACATGTGTTATACTTAGACTATTAATTTTCATATTGTTCAAACATCTTAGAGGGATGATAATAATTGAGAGATAACATAGGCCCCAAAAAACACCTCTATTTCTTCTAGTCTATGATGTTTTGCGAGGGTTTTGAAAAATGAGATTAGTTTCTAAGAGATTCGCATATAATTTTAAAAAAGTGAGAGAGGTTTTCAAAGCCTTAAATTTATGAACATGACCATACAATAATTTTTTCTTTTCTTTTAGTAAAAAAGTATAATTCACAATTATAATTTTCATAAACATTGAGTGTAGGATTATATAAAGTTGTTTATGTTGTGAGTTCTATGGGTTCTCACTATCTGGCTTCAAAAACCCTAATTTTATTATTTGATCCTAAAAATTACTTTGTATTTGCATGAAATCATTTATTCTTCTTAAATCCCCCCTCTCATCATTTATGACTATACTAAGAATATTATTTTATACAAATAAGTTTGATTTACTATTTACATTTTATTAGACTTATTATGCATGTTTTGTGGATTAATGTATTGCATGTTAATATAAAATCACTTTCACATAATTTATTTGGTGAACATGTTCTCTCTTACAACCTTATATAGCTATATATATGCATGCATACATGCATGCATGCATACATACATACATGCATGCATGCATGCATTCATACATGAATGCATACATACATACATACATACATACATACATACATACATACATACATACATACATACATACATACAAATAGACAGACAGACAAACAAATAGATAGATAGATAGATAGATATAGATAGATAGATCGGGTATTCTTCTATTACATCATCATAGATCTTACAACCCTAACTCTCATTGTGCTTGAATCCAAGCTCTATGTCATTTCAATTTTCAAATATTTTTTAAATCGTAGTGTGTTTGTGAGGTAACACCCTTTAAATACATGTTTTAATAGATGTTACACCTATTCTGAGAATGCAATGTTTTTTTCATAAAGATGTAGACAGTAGTGATTATGATTATTATGATAGTGATGATAACATTGATGACAAGTTATGATAAATAAGTTTTACCCAAGTAGTAATAAATGAATATACAAATGATATGAATATTTTTGGTGTTGGTTCCCTTTATATAATCCCTTATTGATGATGATATTTGATGAAATGTTAGGAATATATAGTTTACCCCAGTAGGAATAAATGAATATATAGATGATATGAATGTTTTTGGTGTTGATTCTATTTATATAAGGCTAGTGATTATGGAATGCTAAAATTTGATGAGAAAACCAATTATACATGGAAAAAAGTGTTATCCTCACACAAATCAAGATAGAGAAATATGGATTTGAACTTAGATATGAACAACTTATCGATTCCTTTGAAGAAAATGAGAAAATCTAACACAAACTAAAAGAGATAATTTGGATTTGGATACATGTCAATATTATCTCTATTTTACCTTTTTATATAAATTTGTATGAGTCAATGTAGTTCTATTTTTGCCCTGTTTTCATTTTTACTAACTTGGTTAAGCTGACTCTGTTGGATTTTGAGATAACTTAATTTTAGGCATCAAATATGTATATATTGGGTTCTTAAATATCATTTTAATTTAATATGTGCATGATTTTCTTGTGCATGTAAACCCTCCATTAGTAATAATAAGAGGCATTATGATTTAAGAGCGTACATTTGGAATCTAGTTTGTACAAGGTCTTTCAAGGTCATAAGAAGAGAAGTTGAACCAAAATGGAAAACCTAACCTTTGGGATCCCCAATTAAGGACACCTAGTTCTTATTCCTCACATCTATTTATTCACATGTAACATCTCTCACAATGTGCAACTTAATCTAAGGGGGAGAATGAAGAATTGATAAGTCAATCAAATATATGTATCCATATCCATTTACTATGTACTTATTTACTTTAGTAGATATATTTGCATGTATGTATATGTATATTTGTATGTTTTTATCTTCCATGCTTACATTAGTATATATATGTTCATATATGACATATTTTCATGCCTTAAAATACCTAGTTATATACCTCTTGGTTGCAATCCCTAGTTTAGATACATATCAGTTACCACCTAATGGAATTTATCTCTCTTTAGTTTACCCTTTTTTACATCTTGGATCTAGGTGAGTCTATTTTCATTAGCTCCTTTCATATGCATCCTAATTATAATTTTTATACCCCTTTGTTATTCAAAAAACTCTTTTTTATAGCGTTACCCTGCTTTGTGGCATGATATATTATATTTATGTTGGATCTTATATGGTCTTCTCCATTTTATTATATCAGTGAATATTTATATTTTTGACCATATTTGGCTTACATACATCTAGTAAACTCGACATGAATCTTTACCCCATAATTTTTTTGGGTCATCTTTATGTTTCCTCTTCATATATTCTTACCAATATTAGTTTTTGAAACATTCATAGCCTTCCAAATTCTATTCTTTCATCACATCATCTTCACAATCATTACATTCTAGTGAACCCAACATGAATCATAACTCGCTACTATATTGGGTCATCTTCATATGTTTCATTCATTTTTATTAGCTTCTTAGTTTTTCCCATAATATTTAATGATGACTCATTTTACGGTTTTATAACAAGCCTCAACCCATTTTTATTATATATGGGTAGCTGCTTTATCTCTTCCATGCACACCATTTTAGGCAACTCCTTATGGTAAAACTTCCTTCAATCTCAATATTTATATACCCAATGTAATATTATTTATATATATCCTGACAGTGATCCAAAAAATCCTGGCTGACATATCAAAGATATAGATTCAAAATCCATCTATACTCCTTCCAAATGTGGAAGCCTTAAAAACCTTAGAAACTTTAAATCAATAACTACATCATCAAGTTACATTCCTAACCTTAACAACAATATCAAAAATTCTTATGATATTAATCCTCCTCTTATTAATAATAAAAGTAAAAATCCTACTAAAAATCCTCTTATTGATAGTACACTAGTCCTTGATAAGGTGTTAGACCAAATGGCCCTTATGCAAGCTACCAATAGTAATCAAATGTTCCAAATGGAAAACCATACTTTTTAAATGGTTAATTAACCTCAAAAATTTATTTGGAATCAATATAATTAAAAAAAATCACCTCACCCTCTCAAATATGTTAATGGGAATATTATTTTGAAACCTCATATTTGAAACAACATGCTCAAAACTCTCCAAAACATACCACTAGCTCCTTATATTGTTTTTATGGACATTAGAGGTGATTTTCCAACCATCACATATGATGAGACTATTGATCTCACATTAAATATTAGAACATATGTAAACATTTATAAAAAATGGATTCAAACCAAAACTTATGAGATTACCAAACTACTAGACAAAAATCTAATTGGAGATCCATTATAATGGTACAATGAACTTTCAACTTTTAAAAGCTAGAAGACCTAGTCAATGCTCTAGTTTATAATTATAATATTATGATCTTCCCAAAAATAGAATTGGAAAAGTTATCAATTATAATCAATTACATATATAATCCACCCACGATTTCATCAAATGATGGAAGTCTTTGGCACATATATCAAATCATGACATGAGAGAAGAAAACCTTCTAAAACTTTCCATTACCACTTTAAAGCCTCAACTTTAATAAAAATTAAAGCCCTTCTCTCCTATGACCTTGAAATAAGATTTTGATAAAGCTAAAATACAATATTACCTTATGAACCAATTTGAACCTTTTTAAAATTATAATAGGAAATATTTTTAAACATCAACTAATGCAATCAATACCAACACATCATAATGAAAACCTCCCCAACCTAAATCATGATAATATTATTCAAATAATATAAATAGTTAACACCCTACACGTCCTCCTTTAAGTCTCCAAGATTTCCATCAAAGGATTTTGCCTTCTAGGCCCTTGAAATTTGACCCATCCAATCCTTTTACACCATGGTAAAATAATGACAAGTTTTGTTGGTGGGATGCTAATGTTAGTGATTCTCATGAAAATTTCCCTCTAATCAAGAAACTCACTTATGACCTCATGTCAAGTGAAAAATTAAACAAAAAATATATTTATAAATAGCATTATTAGGAATATATAAAAGCTTATAAAACTCAATCTAACAAAACTCAACATTACTCCAACCAATCTCAGCATAAACCTCAACAATCTTCCCATATTAATACCACTCCTATGAACAACTTTGTAGGTGATTTTAATGCCAATTATGATAAACAATGCATAAATTATAAATATTTTAATATTAAATAGGTTAGATAATAATGTAATCCCTTTAATAAATATATTGTTATCAAACCTATGAACCATTCTCAAGAAGACATGCTTATCAAAGCTACAATAACGTCTAATATAACTAGCAACACACCATATAATTATTGAGAAGTGTTGTCATTGATGTCAAGGTTGATGCCATTGATGTGATAAGAAATCTATGTGATAAGAGATAATTTTAAGGTAACCTAATTTCTATTTTTTTGGTTGATTTCAATTTGATGTCAAGTTTCAGGCCAGATTGAAGTTGTCAGTGTTGTCACAAAGAGGTATGATGGTCAAGTAAGTATTGGAGCATGGTTATGAGGCTCTAGGTCTACATGAGGTCATAAGAGAATGTTTTTTAGAAATATATTATTTTATTGATGTGATATTTTTGTTTTAATAAGTTTTATTTTTTGATATCATTGAGGTAATCATGTTTAAGTACTAGTTCTTGAGTACAAGGTGTCTTAAAAAGCCTAGTCTAGACGTTATGAGAAGGTGTACATAGTGAATTTTTATAAAATAAGTAAGCACAATCATGAGAGGTTTTATGAGGTTTATTTATAATTTTATTTAGGAGTATAATCATCCATTATATTATCAAGGTGATCCTATACAGTTAGGACCTTCGAATCAAGTCTGCATGTAGACCACTCCTAGATCCTGATTGGCCTAATGAGGCATGAAGATTAGTTTTCAAGATAAGTTTTCATATGTTAGAATGTAAAGAGGTATTATATGTTTTTTCAATATTTTTCACAAAACTTTAGGTCATTTTTTTCAATAAAAGGCATGAAAAGTGATTTTGAGGTCTCTCAAGTACACAAAATGAAGGCATGCAAATTCGAGAAGGACTTTTAGGTGTTTGTTGGCACGTGTAACATCTACATGGGAACATAAGATATTAATTATATATGGGTAAGGGTCCTAGATAATAACTATTAACATTGGTTTTGGATTTAAGGGGTGATCCTTTATGAACAATTGTTAACACCAAAACCTATGTTAAACCTCTCTAAGACCCTAACAAGGACCTGACGTGAAATATTTTGTTTAAAATAGCCTATAAATGTCTCATATGACTATAAAAAATATCTTATAATGTATTAAACTCTCTTAGGTACCTCCATGTGGTGTTGGTTAGTTAGATGAGAGATAAAATGCATAGATACAGGCTTGTTTGTGAAGAATTTGTTGTAGCAGTCAAAATTTGCATTAGTCAATAAAATAAAATGCATGGAGGATAAATATTGAGACTCATGTTTCATTTGTATTAATTTTTATATATAATTTCAAAACCTAAAGTGTGCTAAATCGGTCATCCAAGTTAGCCAGTCGCTAACAAGCCTAATGGTGGAAATAGTGAAAAACCCAAGTAGCAGTGAGAAGATGATTAAGAACGTGTTATCATCATAAAATGATAAAAAAGTAAATTTAAATGTTTTTTAGGAATTTTAATATATGTTAATTCTTGTAATAATCTTTGGAGGCCATATGTGTGGTGAAAAATTTGCTCACAAGTTGACCTGTTTGGTTCAGATGAGATAATGAGATATAAGGTCATGAGATTGGCATGCAAGATCAATGTTTGCCATTTGAACATATTATATATACATCTAATAATTACATAATTATATAATAATATAATTTTAATGAATTTAAAGTCTTTAAAATTTGTCATATAGGTGTTGAAGGTCAATACCACCATGAATGTGCTTTAAGGAAAACTAACAATTCTAGGTAAACATGTTGCAATGTTGAGTTTGAGGCTCTATACCCTGAATTGAAGTATATAATGCATATGATTTTTTTTTAAAGGAATTTTATGTCATATAAATGATTTATATAAGGTTTTATAGTCATTTAAATTGGTTTAAATATTGAAACCAAAATGGCTTATCTGGTTTTAGTTTGACTATGTGTAGTAAGGTCAAAAGATTGGTCTACAAGACCAATATTTGACATTATACCTTGTGATTTTTATATTTTATAATGGTATATAGATGTAAAATTATATTTTTAAGGTGTTATTGGTCATATGAAGTGTTATTTTATGTTTTTAATATCAAGTTATTCATGACTAGGTTTGGAGTGTTCTGGTAGTTCTAAGTGGGCTATTTACAAAGAAGTGTTGAGTCCTTCTGCCTTAAGTTGTGAAGTATAAATCACATGGTGATGTTTTTAAGGTCATTAATTTTATATACATTTGAATTATTTTCATGGTTATGTGACTAAATTATGTACATGCTTTAGTTTTATTTGGCAGAGTTTATGTAGGTTCACAGGCTTAATTGTGAGAAGGACTAATGGTGTGCTTCAAATGATGGTTAGAGATAAAAAGTGTCATGGACATAAGATGATCCTATTGTAAATAAATTTTATTGGTATATGAATTTTTCTTTCCATTTTTATGGTTTTAAAGTGCTCCAAAGAGATCAAAGGTTAATGTGTACTAATGAAGGCCTAATTGAATTAGGTATCCTTAAGGCCTAAAAGACGTTTTTGTCTTTTAAGTTATGGATGACCTATTTTAATGAATGATAAATGTTTGAAACATTTTATAATAAATATTTAAATTTTGATCCAATTTTTCAAGTGTGTATGGCTGACAAAGAAAGATATGAACAAGAGGCTTGTATACATACAAAGCAGTTTTAGGCATATATATATATATATATATATATATATATATATATATATATATATATATATATATATATATATATATATATATATATATATATATATATATATATAGGAGGGTATGCAATTGATATAGCACATTGTGAGCAGAAGGAAATATTATAGACCATAAAAGTATTATATATTATTTTTAATTAAAATTTTAAAATGTGTCTACATAGTAAGATCAAGGTCATATGACCTAATCAGTCTTCAAGAGACCTAATTGAGAGAAGAGGTCTAGAAGGTAGTTTGAGAGGGATAAGAGTGTGAAGAGTTAAAGAGGTGGTCATCATATATTGGTTTAGAAAAAAATTATTATAAAGGTGATTAAATAAATTAGGATATTGAGTTGGTGTTGAGTCATCTAAGGGGTTAGTGCCTCCTTGTAAGTGGGTGCTTGGCTAGTTGGGGTTGGTGCTCCATGTTAATTTGGTGCTTCATTAAACTTGGTTTTATTTATAGGACTGTAGTCCATTTGTAGATATTATAGGTTTTTATTCCCATTTATGGTTTCCCATATATGCGGTGTGTTCTTATGTTTCATGCTTATGTGGATAGGTGTTTTTGTTTGCTAGATCTATATGCTTATTTAAATAGTTCATTATTGATTAAGTTAAATTGATAAGAAAGGTTTTGAATATTGATTCAATCCTCCCCTCTTATTCATTTTGATTTCAACATTTGGTATTAGAGTAGGTCCTTAGAAGTAGGCCTAACATCCTAAAGGATATCATAGAAGCAAGGATGGCTAGTCAGTAAGCTTAAGGTGATGTCTCTACCAATAAGGCTTCATTATTTAATGGGACTAATTATGTCATTTATAGAATAAAAATGAGGGCATCTCTAATTTAAACTGGCCATGACATATGGTATTTAGTTATAGATAGACACACTTCACCTCCTACACCACCAATTGATAGAGCAGGCAAGAAGGAAAGTGAGAGTAATTTTAAGGCAATGACTGTCATTTTATGTGGCTTATCATAGGTAGATTTTATGAAGGTGATGAACTATGAGTCAACCAAGGTAATATGGGACAATTTAAAGACTCTCTATGAAGGAGAGACCATGGTGAATATGGCTAAATTGTAGACTCAAAGAAGGTAGTTTGAAATTTTGAGTATGAAGGAAGATGAGAGCATTAAATCTTACGTGTTAAGGGTTTATTAAGTGGTCAATGTAATTAGAGGATTAGGATAATAAGTGAAAGAGTATATAGTTTTTTAAAATAATTTGAGATCAATCCTAAGTTTGATTCTAAGGTATCTATAGTATAAGAGATGTAAAATTTAGACAAGTTGGATATAGATGGGATTCATGGCATCTTGACTACTTATGAGATGACAACAAATGAAAGAACACCTCCTAAGAAGGAAGCAACATTCAAAGCTTAAAAGAAGTCAAAAACCAAGAAGGTCAAGAATGAGGTATGTTCAGATGTTGATGATGATGAACTAATAACCATGTTTACTAAGAAATTGAGTGTTGGATCTAATAAGTAAAGGGTAAGTTGCCTTTCAAATGTTTTGACTATGGTAATATTGATCAATTTGCATCTAAGTGTCCTATAAGTGATAAGAATAATCATGATGAATAACATAATGAACATCATAGATATTATAAGAAGGTCTATAATCCTAAAAAAACAAGAAAGTTTTTAGGAAATATGAAGATAGGAAAGGGTCAGTCAAGAATAAGAGAAATTTTTAAACCAAAGAAGATAATAACCCATCTTATATACAAGCACATCTAATAGTGATGATGAAAGTAATAAAAATGAACATGAAAATAATGAAACCTTATTCATGGCTATAAAAATAGACAATGAGGGTTTGTCAAAATGGAAAAGCCTAATGCATGATGAAGAATCAGATGAAGAAGAGGCTAAAGTGAACCTTGAGGCAAAATTGGTGAGTGTTCTATAAGATTGAAGTTCCAAAGAAGGAAGAATCATAAATTCAAGTCATTAGTTAAGGACTATGAAGATCAAATTGGTTTTTTTGAGGAGAGACTGAGTCACATGTCTAAGGAGTATGATGAGATCATCAATGAGATTGAAGAATAGATGGAGATAGTCACTACTAGTTGAAAATATAAAGAGGAAAATGCACCAGGTATGGAACTAAAATAGAATCCTTAACATCTAAGTTGTATTAATAATCTATAAATTTGAAGACCTTTGCGAATTTTGAAAAGAGTATAGATTCTATAGATAACATCTTGAGTAGTCAAAATTTTGCAAGTTATAAGACAGGTCTTGGTTTCAAAGAAGACTAAAAAGAGGCAGCTCAAGTTAAGGAGAAGGCTAATGAAAAAAAGAAGGTCAAAATAAAAACAAAAATCAAACAACCTAATGCTATGAGGTATGATAATTCATTTAATAGATATTGTTTTGCATGTAATCAATTTAGTCATAGAGCAAGAGAATGTAGAAAACTCTCTAAAAATGAATATGCATGGGATTATGAAATGAATCATCAGTCAAGAGGTATGAATGATATTATTTGATATAGTTGTTATAATATGGGACATATTTCAAGATTCTATCCTTATAGATTTATAATGCCATAAAGTTAAAAACAGAGATTTGAATCCCCTAGAGTGCAAGAGAGAAGGTAAATGAATGTGTGGAAACCAAAGATAGTAAAGGTGAGTCATGATCAGTATATAAGTCCAAGTGGACTATTTGTTATGATAGAGCACACTTAATATTTTAAATCAAGTTAGGAATGTCTAACACCAACTCATATTGTTGATCAAATGGTTGATGAAAAGGTCAAGCCTAATCTGCCAATCAAGCCTAACAAGATCCTAAAATATATTCAATCTTGTGAGAGCATGTAGATCTAGGAATCTCTTGAGTTTGTATTTTTTTAGTCCCTATGGAATGGTTGACTCCATTAGGCTTCATAGATCCTTTATTCAGTTAACATAATTATGGTGGATACTTGTTTTGAGGGGATTATATTTTGGTTGTTCATAAGCTCCAAGTGTAGTTGTTAAAAAGTATAGAAGAGTTTATGAGAGTCGTTTCCAAAAAGGGAAAATGAATGGTTCCAAAATTTATATTATGTATAACCATTTATCATTAATTTTAAAGGGGGAGAAATTTAAATAAAGGAGATTGACCAGATTAGGGGAGATGAGAGTGATCATATTAAATAATGGTTTACCATCAATGAAAAAGGGGGAGTTTATTGAGAAGTGTTATCATTAATGTCAAGGTTAATTTCATTGATGTGACAAGGAAGCCATGTGAAAAGAGATAATTTTAAGGCAATATAATGTCTCTTATGTTGGTTGATGTCAATTTTATGTCAAATTTCAGGCCAGCTTGAAGTTGTCACTTTTGTCACAAAGAGGTATGATGGTCAAGTAAGCAGTGAAGCGTGGTTATGAGGCTCTAAGTCTACAAGAGGTCATGAGAGAATGTTGATCATAAATATATTGTTTAAATGATGTGATATTTTTTTATAAATAAGTGTTCTTGCTTGATATCATTGAGTTAAGTATTTTTAAGTACTAGTTTTTGAGTACAAGGTGTCTTGAGAAGCCTAGTCTAGGCCCTATGAAAAGGTGTGCATAGTGAAGGTTGGTGAATGATGTCAAGGTTGATGGAATTTATGTGACAAGGAATCCATATGAAAATATATAATTTTAAAGTGACCTAATGTCTCTTCTATTGGTTTATGTCAAGTTGATGTCAAGGTTCAGGCTAACTTGAAGTTGTTAGTGTTATCACAAAGTGGTATGATGATCAAGTAAGCATTAGAGTATGGTTATGAGAATTTAGCTATAAATGAGGTCATGAGCTAATGTTTATCAAAAGATATTTTTGTAGTGATGTGAGAGTGATATTTTAATAAATTTTCTTGTTTGATATCATTGAGGTAAACATGTTTAAGTACTAGTTCGAGTATAAGGTGTCTTGAGAAGCCTAGTCTAGACCCTGTGAGAAGGTGTGCATAGTGAAGTTTGGTTAAGTAATCACAAGAATGAGAGTTTGTATGAGTTTTATTGAACATTTGAGTAAGGTTTATAATCATTCATGAGAGTCTCAGGGTGAGCCTATAGGGGTAGGACCTTCAAATCAAGTCTGCACCTAGACCACTCTTGGATCCTACTTGGCCTGATGAGGCATGAATATCAATTTTCAATAAAATTTTACATATGTGAGAATTGACATAGGTATTTTTTTTTTTCAAGCATTTTCACAAATTTTTAGGTCATGGTTTGCAAGAAAAGGCACGAAAAGTGATTTTGAGGTCTCTCGAGTACACAAAATGAAGGCATGCAAACCTAAGAAGGATGTTCAGTTGTTTGTTGGTATGTGTAAAATCTACATATAAAATTGAGACATTAATTATATATGTTTAATGGTCCTAGATAATATCTACATTCATTAGTTTTATATTTAGGAGGCAATCCTTTATGAACAATCGTTAACACTAAGATCTATATTAAAACTCTGTAAAACCCTAACAAGGACCCAATGTGAAATATCCAATTCAAAATAGCCTAGAAAGGTCTCAAATGACTAGAAAAGATATTGGATCATTTAATTAACTCTCCCAAGCATCTCTATGTGGTGGTGGTTAGTTAGATGAGAGAGAAAATGCATAAATATAGGATTGTTTGTGAAGAATTCATTATAGCAATCAAAAGTTGCATTGGTCAAGAAAATCAAATCAATGGAGGATAAATATTGAGACTCATGTTTCATGTCCATGAATGTTTATTGAAAATTTCAAACCCTTAATTTTTATAAATTGGTCATCCAATTTACCAGTAACTAATAGGCCTAATTGTGGAAATAGTGAAAAAACTAGGTAGTAGTGAAAAGATGATTAGGAATGTGTTATCATGATAAAATGTTGCAAATGGGTGAATGTAAATATTGTTTAATATTTATTTTAATGATTTAAATAATCTCTGGAGGTCATGTGTATAGAAAAAAATTTGCTCATAAGTTGACTTGTCTAGTTTAGATGAGACAGTGAGATATAAGGTCATGAGATTAGCCTACAAGATCAATATTTTACATTTGACCATATTATATTTATATCTGAGAATGGAATAATGATCTTAGAAGATCATGTTGATTTATTTAAATTCTTTTAAATTCATCATACAGGTGTTGAAGTTTAATATCACCATGACTGTGCTTTAAGGAAAACTAGCAGTTCTAGGTAAACAAGTTATGGTGATGAGTTTTGCAACAACCCTATTGGGTTAGACATATTAAAAAATGATTTTTTTTAATACATATATACCCAAAATAGATTACACCACATAAATATACAAAGACCTTAGTATATATTTAAGGTGTGATAAAATCAACAAGCATAATACATCACATATCATCAATCTCTAATATCATGAGAGTACACGTCATAAATGCAAATATAAAAAGTAATTACATTAACTCAGATACAACTATAAAAAGTATACAACTACTCTCAAAATACAATAATATGTAATTACAATTCTTTATGACAATATTCAATAATAAGTACAAGAAAATATGATGTACATATAGATACATGGCTTTTCCATAGCATAGTTCCCAAACTCAAGTATATATGGCAATATCAAGTGTCATCTCAATAAGTAGTAGTACTTTGGGAAGGGAGAGCATCATCTAAGCACTTTTCCACACCAACCATGGAACAACACTCCCCCACACTAATCCCATCAGTAAATGGCCCTCTCTTCATAGATGAGTAGATACTGATGGCATGAGAATCTAGAGAGACAAGAAAGTACCCATGTGTTGTATGAGTCATAAACTAAACATGCAATGTATCATAGAAAACTATTCTATTGAAATACATCTCATAAACATGTGAACCATATTCATGAAATTATAAGTCTCACTAAACATACTTTGGCCCAATTTTTTATAAATAATATATGAAAATAATTTAGATCAATCAAATTCATACACACCACTTGATTAGACTGCATTCATTTGTCATTGTGATACTAGTAAGCCAATGAAGTCCATCTCACTCCTTACTCTGAATCAACAATACAAATTGGTCAAATATAATTCAACCACAAGATTCATTTAATTAACATTCTACTAGTAAACACAATCATACCAAATGCTAAATATAGGAGTAATCAAAACATACATTTATTCCATCAAACATATGAATGAATCTTATATTATTTTCTATCCCATACTATAAATAATGACTATAGTTTATACCATCTAAGTAAATACCATTTAATTGCATGTTTTCCCTACCGTAATTAATTTTTAAATATAATACTCCCTATGATAACCCATATTACCATAGTCTAGTATTTTAAGATATAACTACTAGTTTTTGACCATCAATCATATAAAGTAGCCTAACTTCATGAAAACATAAGTTTTTATTTAAGTAATTAGGCATAGCAAGGCAAGTCACAGTTTCTATAGAACACAATAGTATACTATTAGCCTATGCTACACTCTCATAGGTTATATTCACATATACACAAACTTTTGCCATTTATCACAAACACACTATTCATATTATTAACCAGCTCACATACAACTGGTTAGTCAAACATAGATTTGAATCTAACATAATAGTTATACTATATACCTTATGGGTGCAACATACATTTTATTGTAATATTATATGATATCTCATACTATCATATCTCACAACTACATAAACACATAACCAAGTTTATGATTCCAAAAATCAAAAGGCCCATATTCATAATAACAATCATGCAAGTATGGAATTATACCACCCATGTATACCCTAAGTTTAGAATGCTTACCAATAACATAACTTATAATCATGCATCATGATGCACCATTGTTTTCTAGTTATAACCAATCATTTATACATTTTAACATCCTTATAACATGTATTTTGTATAAGTATTCAATACTAGATGTTTATAACTAAAAACCAATCAAACATTTACAAAGAAGCAGAGAACTCATAAATCATTATAATTTTCATTTAAACATCTCATTCTGCTTTTTTGGTAGACTGTTCCAAAGGGTTATAGTTTATAGTTTCTAAAAACTTAATGACTTACACAAATCATATTTTAAATTATAAGTATAATCCATATGTACATGCATTTTTATATTATACAACACAAGTAGTTATTCCCAATGCTATGCAAATATAGAACCACTATTCATTTATATGTTAAAACAAGAGATCCTTAAAGGTATTTATAACTCTAATTGAGGATCTTAAATCATGTACCTATTCATAGATAACGAAGATCCATGCGAAGTTATAAATATGCATCTACCATTAAATGCTAAGTAGGAGCCTAGGAATTATTTGGTACAATTTCACAACTCTTAGTTCCTGGACACCCTACGACTCAATATAACCATCCATTTATCCATAGGTATAATTCCTATATATAAACTATATATACTATAAACCCCTATACATATTAGTACAAATGTTAACAATGGAATAATATTCAAAACACAACCCATTAATTCCCAACAATAATTCATGGTCTAGGCTATGATCTACTAGTCATTTACATTACATATAGTCTGAAAAAGTACTAACCATTAATGGAACGATCTCAACATATACCATCCACTAGGTCAACACTTAGCAATGCATTGAGAGTTACATTATATATCACTGTAAGTATACTTATGAATGCCGATTTTATAGCTAGCTCAACAAGGTGAGAGGCTTAGGTAATATGATACTTAGATATAATAGATTATTTATAGTATAAAGACTTAATTGTGGTTTAAGGTATGTTAAATACATTAAGATAATTTCAAGTACATGTATATCTTTTCTAGTTTTCTCTTATACCCAAAGTATAGCCAAATAATAGACACTCTATTTTTAACTCGTGTTATAATAACCACATATATTAATAAATACATATATTCCTCATGGTTAGATAAATTGGGATGACATGTTGTATTAATATACTCATGGATATAAAATATATGTGGTCAATCTCTTAAACTATATTTTAATTCTGATACTAATAATTAAGGTCGTATGTCAATGTTTTATAATCAACTCCTAATGATACTAAGGTTATATGGCATAGTTGATCCTATCACATTTAACATGTTTTAGTATTACAAAAAGTGCTAGGTAATTAGGCTTAATCATAATGAAATCCCAATCTCATATAATCCTAACAAGTAAAACCATAATGTAAGTGAAAGAGACATTTATGGGTTGCTTTAGTATTAAGTCGTTGACTCTCTATTAAATCATTATTTTTTAAATTATTGATTTGAATATATGAATCAATGCACTAGTTAGCCCCAATAATTTAATTTCACCATTCTCACTCACAACTAACCATTCAAAAGTCAAGCAATCCTCCAATATCCCCTATTTCAATAAAATACAAGTCATCATAATATTGACATAATAATTTGTTGTATACATTAATAGTTTTAGACATGTAATTTTAATAATTAAATTTATGTACCTCTCCATATTATATCAGATCTATTTAGTGAATTTATTAAATACAGAGTTCGAAATCGATGATAGGGTTTTGCTAACTATCACATGCAAATTCCAATATTCTGGCATTGCTAATCACTTTGCTCAAAGGAGGTGTCAAAACTAATATTTATCTCAAAAAATATTTCCCACTAAATTCTTCCTGTGTGGGTCATAAAACAGTTGGAGTTTCCAATGTAAGACTATTTCATCAGATAATTAGGCAAATTCAGGCAAGAAATTTCTATATCAATCAAAGGGGGCAATGCAATCTATCAATCCAAAATCATTGAGCTCAACTTTCTTACAATATAATAATAAATTAACTTATTATATACATAATAAAATTACATAAAATAAGATAAAATAAATATTAATGTAATCTAGGAATCTTACATTTATTCACAATGTCAAATATACAACGATTCAATTCTACTAAATGGGATTGGCAATCAACTACAAATAGCTCGCACAATTAACAGCCAGCTAATGAGCGATGCCAAAAGTGACTGCATGGCATTATAATAGGAATACAAATGATCCATACATTTATATAGCCTTATATAATTAGTTACACAATGCTTTATATTGTTCAAGCTTAAATTAACATAAATATTGATGGCATGTTATATAAACGCTAAGTATTATATAAATGTTATTTTAGCAGAGTGGAGTATTATAGATTTGTACTAGGTTTATGTCTATTTTTTCATAGTCTATAATAAATACATATACTCAACCTTATTTACCCACTGCCATGGCCTGGATAATAAGGGTGTTGTACAAATATATATATAATCATAATTTTTAAGGTTAAACATAGCTCATTGTATATAAATTCTAGACATAATTTTTTTATAACATTCCACACTTAAATGATTTCTAATACCTGGAAAAAGTGCCTACAATGGTACGATCTAAAGAATTTTTGCTTGAGCTGATTTCGTTCACCTCCACTCCGTGCTTTACTTCTCTCCTTTGTTTCTCCATTGCATAATACCTGTCTTGTCTACCCCCTTTCCTTTCTCTCAAACAATACTTTTGATATAGATGGATTTTCTTCTTAATTTTCTACTACTTAAAATAGGTGTAGTCTTGTTTTTAAATATATCTTCTCTCTCTCTCTTTTTTTGCTTTAAGGATTCTTTTTGATTTAATTCCTCTTTTAAGAGGTCCCCCCCTTCTAGATATGAGATTTTATTTATTTATTATTGTATTGATCTATTCACTTTCCAAATATATATAATTTTCAATTTAATTTTATTTCTTTTATTTGATTACATTTCACATTTACTAGAGTATATATATATATATATATATATATATAGATATATATATATATATATATATAATTGTTAATTAAACTAGAATATAAAACTAATTTAATAATAACTAAATCAATAAATCTTAATTTAGTCCAATTAAGCAAAACATGTTTCCAACAATATTAAATGGGTATACATGCAAGAATATATTCAAATAACTAATTAAACTATGTGAGCAATCATGTCTAAAATGACTATCTAATGCTAGTAGCACCCAAAACATACTATGCTAACCATTCTAAAATGAATCTAACATGAGTCACTTATGTGGTGTGTATAGGTTTTTCACCAGCTCTCTGTAGACCTCTAATGTCTTCATCTATGTCACCATCTCTGATGATGCGCTCCCTCTAGCATGCTCTGAGGGATGAGTTCTCATGCATCCAACTCATAACAAAATAGGTAGTTAGACCATAACAATCATGATATACATTCATCATAAAATATAATTAAAATGATAAATTAACATGATCATAAAGTACACACTTACTTATAGCTAACTCATAATAGGGTGATCATGTAACCTAAACAATATCTTGTTTCCCCATAATAACATATATTTCACAACTTAGTTAAAAATAGTTAAATTGTCAACTATAAGTTTCCATGAATAATCTAACAAGTTTGCTTGATGAAGAATCAGGATGTAACATCCTTCCCCCCTAAAGCTAGTCATCATCCCCGATGACTCTTATTCAAACATAAGTTTTGAAGAAAAAATATTATTTAACAAGGCAATAACATGGTATACAATATCAAATTAAGCAAATAAATGGGAATTTACCTGTAGAACTTATCATAGTTCCTTCACATTATACTATTCTTGGAGTATTGGTCTCACAAGACCCTACTCTATGTCATCTCTCAATTTTGCATACATGGTTTGTGAGTATTACTCACTCTGTTTGATTCTATCATAACCACCCTGGGTCTAGAATTATCAAGACAAGCCTATAAACTATAGGTCTAACCACTTCTATTACCTTGAAGGGTCACATATAACTTAGAGAAAGTTTCACTGATTTTCTAAAAATGCATAAGATCATCATACAAGCCAAAACAAATGATTAGGGAGAGATTCACATAATATTATATCCCTCAACACATCTCTCTATCCTAGAAAGTATTTTTCTCATTTTGAAGAAAATTAATTAGGGAACCTAGCAAAAATAATGTGTATAAGTTAATATTATCACTACTCCATGTGGTTACTGATAAGTATAACATGTCAATACAATCACTACTCCATGGAGCCCCTAAAAAGTATGACGATGAATAGGAATTGGAAATACTAAATCTATAATTATACAAAGTTAAGGAATAAATATTTCACCGTATACATGCATATAGCCATATGACTGAATTTGACAAGTTCTACTTGTCAAATCCTAGATTCGACAAGTCCACCTATCAGATCCAACTCAATAATAACCAAGTCAATATGAGGCTAAATAGGATACCATACTATCACTTAGAACTCACATTCCTAATTCACCACTCTTCTCTCAGGTCTCCCCAACCTAATGATCTCTAAAAATTGCACAATGTTCAATGAGTCACAATTCTATGCTAACAGTTCATATAAATCAATAATATGAGCTAAATAATTTTTGATGTATCAACATACATACAAAATAGATCATACAATCAATCCATAATTGTATTAAGTTGCCACTAGCTAAACATAACTTGTTTCATATTTCACATCTTAACCTATATTTTTATAGTCATAGTTAAGAGGAAATAATATTAAAATTAACATAACATATATAGTCCAAGGATCACACCATCCCTACAACCCTATGAAGCAAATACGTGAGACATAACTCCTTGTTTGCTTGGCTAGAATACAACAAATTATTGGTTTATCTCAACCCCTAGATTGATAGGATGTTCCACACATCCTATACCCTACTTGATTATAGTGAAAGGTATAAAAATATCTCTTCAAATCAACATGCTTTAATCAAAATAGAGTAGTATCAATCTAATCAACGGTGTATAATATTAAACTAATTATAATCAACTTATAATTTTTTGTATAAAATCTAATAGATAATCAAGGTTTGCTACCCACGTGATCTTATAATCACAAGTAAGATAAAGTAACAACCTTAAAAGTCAAGTGATAAATAAAGAACTATCGACTCAAGAATAAAACTCCTATATACCCTCACCAGGTAAAAAGGAAACACCACAACTCAATGTTACCGAAACACTACCTACTTACCAAATCTATAAGTATCTATGGCAAAAATAAGTGTCGTCTCGATAAGTAGTACTGTTGTGGGGAGGGAGAGCATCATCTGAGCACTTTTCTACGCCAACCACAGACCAACGATCTCATGCACTAATACCATCAATAAATGTCCCTCCCTTCATACATGAGTAGATAGTGATGGCATGGGAATTTAGAGAGACAAGCAAGTACCCATGTGTTGTATGATTCCTAAACTAAATATGCAGTGTATCATAAAAAATTGTTTTATTGCAAGATATTGCACAAACAAGTGAACCATACTCATGAAATGATAATGTCTCACTAAACATACTTTGCCCCATAATTTTATAAATAATATATGATAATGATCTAGATCAATTAAATTTATACACACCACTTGATCAGACTGCTTTCATCTTTCATTGTGATACTAGTAAGCCAGTGAAATCCATCTCACTCGTTACTCTGAATCAACAATGTAGATTGGTCAAATATAATTCAACCATAATATTTATTTAATTAACATCCTACTAGCAAGAATAATCATATCACATGCTAAATATAGGAGTAACCAAAGCATACATTTTTTTCGTGAAACGTATGAATTAATCTTACATTATTTTCTATCCCATATTATAAATAATGATTATAGTTTATACCATCTAGATAAATACACATTTAACTACAAATTTTCACTACCACAATTAGTTTCCAAACATACTACTCTCTATGATAACCCATATTACCATAGTCTAGTATTCTAAGACATAACTACTAGTTTTCTACCATCAATCATATAAAGTAGTCTTACTTACATGGAAACATAAGTTTTGTTTAAGTAACTAGGCATAGCAAGGCGACTCACAGTTTACATAGAACACAATAGTCTACTATCATAGCCTATGCTACACTCTCATAGGTTGTATGCACTCATGCACAAACTTTTACCATTTTTCACAAACACACTATTCATAGTATTAACCAATGCACATACAATTGGTTAGTCAAATATAGATATGAGTCTAACATAAAAATTAAATTATATACCTTATGGGTACAACATACATTGTTACTGTAGTATTCTATGATATCCCATACTATCATATCTCATAACTACATAAGCACTTAACCAAGATTATGATTCCAAAAATCAAATGACACATATTTATAATAATAATCAAGCAAGTATGGAATTATACCACCCAAGTATACCCTAAGTTTAGACTACTTACCAGTAACATAAATTACAAGCATGCATCACGATGCATCATTGTTTGCTAGTTATAACCAATAATTTATACATTTTAACATCCTTATAACATGTATTGCACACAAGTATTCAATACTGGATGCTTATAACTAATATCCAATCAAACATTTGCAAAGAAGCAAAGAACTCATAATTTGTTATAATTTTCATTTAAACATACCATTCCACTTTTCCAAGAGACTATTTCAAAGGATTATAGTTTCTAGTTTCTAAAAACTTAATGACTTATACGAACTATCTTTTAAATTATAATTACAATCCCTATGTACGATCACTTGTATAATATGCACCACAAGTAGTTATTCCCAATGTTATGCAAATACAGAACCATTGTTCATTTATACTTTAAAACAAGAGCTCCCTAAAGGTATTTATAACTCTAATCGAGAATCTCAAATCACATACCTATTCACAGATAATGAAGATCCATGCCAAGTTATAAATATGCATCTACCATTAAATGCTAAGTAGGAGCTTGAGACTTATTTGGTACAGTTTCACAACTCTTGATTCCCCAAACACCCTATAACTCAATATAACCATCCATTTATCCAAAGGTATATATATATATATAAACCTTCGTACATAATAGTATAGATGTTAACAATGGAATAATATTCAAAACACAACCCATTAATTCCCAACAAGAATCTATGGTCTAGGATATAGTATACTAGTCATTTACATTACATATAGTCCAAAAAATTACTAACCATTAATGGAATGATCTCAACATATACCATCCACTAGGTCAACACTTAGCAATGCATTGAGAGTTACATTAGCTAGCAATGTAAGTGTACTTATGAATGATGATTTTATAGCTAGCTCAAGAAGTTGAGAAGCTCAGGTAATATGATATTTATATATAAAAAATCATTTATAGTATAAATAATTAATTACGATTTAAGGTATTTTAAATACATTAAGTTAATTTTGATCACATGTATATTTTTTATATTTTTCTATTATACCCAAAGTATACCCAAATAATAGACACTCTATTTTTAACTCATGTTATAATAACCACATATATTCATCATATATTAATAAATACATATATTCTTCATGGTTAGCTAAATGGGGACAACACATTGTATTAATATAATCTTGGATATAACATATATGTGGTCAATCTCTTAAAACATATTTTAATTCAACTCCTAATAATTAAGGTCTTATGTTAATGTTTTATAATCAGCTCCTAATGATACTAAGGTTATACAACATAGTTGATCCTATCGCATTTAACATGTTTTAAGATTAGGGAAAGCTCTAGGTAATTGAGCTTAATCATAATGAAATTCCAATCTCATATAATCCTAATAGGTAAAACCATAATGTAAGTGAAAGAGACATTTATGGGTTGCCTCAATATTAAGTCGTTGACTCTCTGATAAGTTATTGTTTTTTAAATCATTGATTTTAATATATGAATTGATGCACTAGTTAGCCCCAATGGTTTTATTTCACCATTCCCACCCACAGCGAACCATTCAAAAGTCAGGGGATCCTCCAATATCCCATGTTTCAATAAAATACAAGTCAATCTAATCTTATGACATAGTATTTTGTTGTATACATTAATAGTTGTACCTCTCCATTCAGAAGTTGGAATTTTAAGAATTAAATTGATGTGCCTCTCCATATTATATCAGATATATTTGCTAAATTTATTAAATATGAAGTTAGAAATCGATGACAAGGTTTTGCTAACTATCACATACAAATTCCATGTGTGTGTGTGTGTGTGTGTTGTTATCTTTCATATGTACATTAGTATATGTTTGTTCATATATGTTATTTTTGCATGCCTTAAAACCTCTAGTTAGATACCTCTTGGTTATAATCCTAGTTTAGATACATATCGGTTACCACCTAATTTAATTTATCTCTCTTTAGTTTATCATTTTTACATCTTGGATCTAAGTGAGTCTATGTTTATTAGTTATTTTCATATACATACTAAATATAAATTTGATACCCCTTTATTACAAAAAACTCTCTTTTATATCCTTACCCTGCTTTGTGGTGTGATATATTGTATTTGTGTTGGATCTAATTTGGTCTTCTCTATTTTATTATATTAGTGAATATTTATATTTTTGACCATATTCACCCTACATACATCTAGCGAACTTGATGTGAATCTTACACCATCATTGTTTTGGATCATCTTTATCTTTTCTCTTCATAGCTTCTTAGCAATATCAATTTATCAAACATCCATAGCTTTCCAAATTCCATTCTCTCATCACATCATCTTCAAAATCATTACATTTTGGTGAACCCAACATTAATCATACCTCACAGTTATGTTGGATCATCTTCACATGTTTCATTCATTTTTCTTAATTTCTTAGTATTTCCCATAATTTTTAATGATGTCTCATTTTAGGGTTTTTCTAGCAAGCCTCAACCCATTTATATAATATATGGGTAGTTCATTTATCTCTCCCATGCACATCATTTCAGGGAACTCCTTATGGTAAAACTTTCCTCATCTCAATCTTGATATACCCAATGCAATATTGTTTAACTCTTTTTTAAAGTGATCCATAAAATCTTGACTGGCATATCAAAGATATTGATTCAAAAGCCATCTATAAATTTAAAATCCATCTATACTCCTTCCAAATATGGAAGACTTAAAAACCTCAAAAACTCTACATCAATAACTACATCATCAATTTAAATTCCTACCCTTAACAATAATATTATCTATCCTTCTACTATTAATCCTCATCTTATTAACAATACAAGTAATAATCCTAATAAAAATCCTACTATTGATAGTACACATGTCCTTACTAAGGTGTTAGACCAAATGGCGCTTATGCAAGCTACCAATATTAATCAAATGTTCCAAATTGAAAAACATATTTTGTAAATAGTTGATTAACCTCAAAATTTTATTTGGAATCAACCCCATCAAAAAAAATTATGTCATCCTCTCCAATATGCTAATGAGAATCTTATTCCCCAACCTCTTATTTGAAACAAGATGTTCAAAACTCTCCAAAACATTCCATTAACTTCTTATATTATTTATATGGACATTGAAGGTGCTTTTCCAACCATCACATATGACGAGACTATTAATCTTAGCCTACATATTAAAGCATTTACAAACTTATATAAAAAATGGATTCAAACTAATAGTTATGAGACTACCAAGATACAAGACAAAACTCTAGTTGGAGATGCATTAACATGATACAATAAACTTCCAACTTTGAAAATCTAGAAGACCTAGTCAATGCTCTAGTTTAAGAATTATAATATTATGATCATCCCAAAAATAGCCTTAGAAACTTTAACAATTCTAATAAATTATCTACAGAATCCACCCATGATTTCATCAAATGATGGAAGTCTTTGGCATATAAATTAGATCACGATATGAGTGAAGAAAACATTTTAAAACTTTACATTATCACATTAAAGCCTCAACTTCAATAAAAATTAAAGTACTTCTCTCCTATGACTTTGAAAGAAGCCTTTGATCAAGTTGAAATATAAGATTACCTTATGAACCAATTTGAACCTTTTCAAAATTATAATAGTAAATATTTTCAAACATCAACTAATGCAATCAATACAACACATCACAATGAAAACCTCCCCAACCTAAATTGTGAACATCTTTCTTCGAATAATCCAAATATTCAACACCCTACCCAGCCTCCCTTAAGTCTCCAAAAGCTCCAGCAAAGGATGTTGCCTTCTAGGCCCTTGAAATTTGACCCATCCAATCATTTTCCACCATGGCACACTTAATATAAGTGTTTTTGGTGGAATGTTAATGTTAGTGATTCTCATGAAAATTTACCTCTACTCAAGAAACTCGCTGATGACTTTATGTTATGTGAAAAATTCAACTAGAAGATATTTATAAAGAATATTATAAGGAATATCTCAAAGCTTCTACAACTTAATCTAACCAAACTCAAAATTACTCCAACCAATTTCTTCACAAACCTTAACAATCTTCTAATATCTAATACCACCCCTATGAACAACTTTGCAGGGGATTTTAATGCCAATTATTACTAAAACTACATCAATTCTAAATAATTTAATATAGAATAAGTTAACTAATAATATAAACCCACTTACAAAGATCTTGTTACCTTGAACCTAAGAATCATTCTCAAAAAGACATATTTATTAAAAATAAATAAAATTTACTACTAACATTCAATTTAAATTAATAATTGATAAATATATAAACATCTTAAAATCATCTAATTTAATAACTAATAAATATTTTTAAAACATTTTTAATTATTTAGATTTTCATAATTTATTATATACGTTAAAAATGTTTACCTCACCATTATGTGTGTGGAGCTTCAAATAAATACAAATAAATATATATATATATATATATATATATATATATATATATATATATATATATATATATATATATGAAAATGACTTACCATAATCCAGAGAATAAGATCTAATGGTGACTTTCAATTGGCCAAGATCTATTGGTGACTTTTAATCCTTACCATGTATATAAGAGGGGCCACTCATCGACTTTGTGTTGTCTCTTTCAAATTTGTTGAAAACCATCGCATTTTCCATCATTAGGGTTTGAAAATAAATATATTTAAAAAATACTTGTGATTGTAAAGGGAATGAAAAAATCTATAAAAATAATAGTTGAAGACCTTGAAATTTATTTAGATTGGATATTTTACTTGCATACGTTATATTTACTTTAGATTGGATAACTTATAAAAATGATTTGACAAATTTTTTTTCTGGGTATACATAAGAAAAATATATCAAAAAAATCATTAAAAATTTTGACATTTTTTTAAATTGTTATGAACCTTTTGGTTAGAAAGAATTGATATTTTATATTTTATATTTTGAATTTATTTTAAATGGAAGGGTTTTTAAATGATGTTTTGATTTATTTGTTTCGTAGGTTAGTAAGGGAGTTTTGAACATTGTTTTTGTTTACCATGTTTTGTCAATTTATTTTTAAGTTGGTTTTTTCTTTCGGTATAAATTATGGATAGTATATATTTAATTATAGTAGATGTAATCTTGAATCAAAAATCTAGATGTGGTAGGAACAAGTAAAATGAAGCATGATGATAGTTGAATCGTTACCGAAGTAGAACTCTAAACTTGAATTGAGATAATAAAATATTGTAATTAATTTTTATTGTAACAAAAAAAAACTATCAATCATTTTATTGTATATAATTTTTATATTTTTTTTATTAAATACATATTCCGAAACATTCTAATAATAAAAATATATTAATAAAATATTTTAAATAGAAAATTTAATAGTTAAAAATTGACATTTCATTTTTATATCATGACTTTTTTGGTTGGTAAGTCAAAAAAAAATCATTTTATATTAAATTATATTGATTTTAATTTGATTATAAAAACTATTTTAAAAAACTTCTCTTAAATGAAATGTATAAATAAAAGAAAAATATATTTTAAAAAAAAAAAGTTGTTGAAGACCTTGGCATTTCCTTTTATAATCTTGAATGATCTTTTGGTAGGCAAGATGTGATATTTTATTTTATATAAGTTGAATTTACTTTAAATTGAATGAGCAATGATAGATGTTTAATAAAGTTTTTCTCAATAGATATGAAAAATATACCATTAAAAATCTCCACTATCTTTTTAGGTGAGCATCATATCACCTTTATGTTCCATTCTAATAAAGTTTTTATTCGAGATAATATTTATCATGACTCACCTTTTTATTAGAAAATATTTAGATGATGTCAATTACAAGATAATATTTATTTTAGGGATTAGATGTGTATATATAGAGTTTGTAAATATTATTTTAATTTAAAATATATATATGATTTTCTCGTGTATACAAATTTATTATTAATAATAAGAAAAGATATTACAATTTAATAATTTATATTTGAAAATTAATTTTTACAAAGTCTTTGAAGGTCATAAGAAAAGAAGTTAAATCAAAATGATAAACTTAATTTTTGAGGTCCCCAACTAAAGATACCTAAGTTTTATTCTTTAGATTTATATCTTCGCTTATAACATATCTCACAATGCGCCACTTGATCCAAAGGGGAAGATGAAGCATTGATAAATCAATCTAAGGTATATATCCCTATCATGTACTTTTTTTTTATTTATTTTAGTAAATATATTTCCATATATGTATATGTATATTTGTATATTGTTATCTTTCATACTTACATTAGTATATACTTGTTCATATATGTTATCTTTGCATGTCTTAGAATCTTTAGTTAGATATCTCTTGGTTACAATCCCTAGTTTAGATACATATCGATTACCACCTAATAGAATTTATCTCTCTTTAGCTCACCCTTTTTACATCTTGGATCTAAGTGAGTCTATGTTTGTTCATTCTTTTCATATATATCTTACTTATAAATTTGATACCCCATTATTACAAAAAACTCTTTCTTATAACCTTACCCTACTTTGTGGTGTGATATATTGTATTTATGTAGGATCTAATAGGGTTTTCTCCATTTTATTTATATTTTTGACCATATTCTCTCTACATACATCTAGTGAAATCGACGTGAATATTACCTCATCATTGTTTTGGGTCATTTTTATCTTTTCTCTTCATAGATTCTTAGAAATATCAATTTGTCAAACATCCATAGCTTTCCAAATTCCATTTTCTCATCACATCATTTTCATAATCATTACATTCTAGTGAACCCAACGTTAATCATACCTTATTGCTATGTTGGGTCATCTTCACATGTTTCATTCATTTTTTTTTAGCTTCTTAGTGTTTCCCATAATTTTTAATGATGTCTCATTTTAGAGTTTTTCTAGCAAGCCTCAACCCATTTATATTATATATGGGTAGCTCCTTTATCTCTCCCATGCACATCATTTCAGGCAACTCCTTATGGTAATTTTTTTCTCATATCAATCTTGATATACCCAATGTAATATTGTTTAACTCTTTTATGATAGTGATCCAAAAAATATTGACTGACATATCAAAGATATTGATTCAAAAACCATCTATACTCCTTCCAAATATGGAAGCCTTAAAAAACTCAAAAACCCTACATCAATAACTACATCATCAATTTAAATTCCTGACCTTAACAATAATATAACCAATTCTTTTGGTATTAATCCTCCACTTATTAACAATATAAGTAATAATCCTAATAAAAATCCTACTATTGATAGTACACATGTCTTTTTTAAGGTGTTAGACCAAATGGTCCTTATGCAAGCTACCAATCGTAATCAAATGTTCTAAATTGAAAACGTTATTTTAATCAACCTCAAAGATTTATTTAGAATCAACCCAATCAAAATAATTTACCTCATCCTCTCAAACATGTTAATGAGAATCCTATTCCCCAACCTCCTATTTGAAACAATATATTCAAAACTCTCCAAAACATACCATTAACTCCTTATACTGTTTCTATGGACATTAGAGGTGCTTTTACAACCATCACATATGAAGAGACTACTGATTTCACCCTACATATTAGAACATTTACAAACTTCTATAAATAATGGATTCAAACTAATACTTATAAGACTACCAAGATACTAGACAAAACTTTAAGTGAAAATGCATTAGAATGGTACAATAAACTACCTAGTCAATGCTCTAGTTTAAGATTTATAATATTATGGTCACCCCAAAAATAGCCTTGGAAACTTTATCAATTAATAAATTACCTATGGAATCGAACCATGATTTCATCAAATGATGGAAGTATTTAGCATATAAATTAGATCACGATATGAGTGAAGAAAACATTTTAAAAATTTACATTACCATTTTAAAGCCTCAAGTTCAATAAAAATTAAAGTCCTTCTCCCCTATGAATTTGAAAGAATCCTTTGATCAAGTGAAAATACAAGATTACCTTGTGAACCAATTTGAATCTTTTCAAAATTATAATAGTAAATATTTTCAAACGTCAACTAATGCAATCAATACCAACACATCACAATGAAAACCTCCCCAAACTAAATCATGAGCGTCTTCTTAGAATAATTTAAATATTCAACACCGTACCCATCCTCCCTTGAGTTTCCAAGAGACCCAACAAAGGATGCCACCTTCTAGGCCCTTGAAATTTGACCCATCCAATCCTTATCCACCATGTTACACTTATAAGTTTTTTTGGTGGGATGCTAATATTAGTGATTCTCATGAAAAATTACCTCTACTCAAGAAACTCGCTTATGACCTCATGTTAGGTGAAAAATTCAACCATGAAGATATTTATAAATAAAAATATAAAGAAAATCTCAGAGCTTCTACAACTCAATCTAACTAAACTCAACATTACTGTAATCAATCTCTTCACAAACCTCAACAATCTTCAAATCCTAATATAACTCTGATGAACAACTTTGTAGGTGATGTTAATGTCAAATATGACTAATACTACATCAATTCTAAATATTTTAATATGGAATAGGTTAACTAACAATGTAAGCCCACTCACAAAGATATTCTTACCTTGAACCTAAAAATCATTATCAAGAAGACATGTTTATCAAAGCTACAAAAACTTCTAATATAATTACTAACACACCATATAATTATACATCCACTCCACCAATGAAGCCTCATTCTAAAGATCAACCTTCCCCAATTACCAAAGCTCCTAAAGTAAATCCTAGCTACCCACCTAAATATCACTATGGTTCTTTCCAAAAATCAACTCAATGTAATTTTCTAGAAGAACCTAACAATATGCCTTATGATATTCTCTTAATGGAACTTACAAGAATTTCACCCTAGCATCATAAATTTCACATGAAACAATTGAAATACATAAAAGAATTACACTCTACACATGAAATTAAATCATCTATTCAACCTATTGAGGACCACAATTGACCAAAGTCTATACCACTGAAATCATATCCATCCTCAATCAACTAAAAAACTCTCTATCAAGTCTTCTGAGGATGATATGATCAATGATGAAATTCTCTTCTGAGTTGATGAACAACCTATTTTTTTTAGTGTCATGATTACTGATTAACAAATAAATAAATCTATAATGGATTAATGTTCATGAATTAATGTCACTTCCTTAAAATAGTCAAAGAATTAAGCTATTCCATGAAAGAACTCAAGAAAATAAGACCTACTTGCCATGGATTTGATAAGAAAAACCAAAAGCATCTTGGTTACATTTGGCTTCCTCCCACTATAAGACCCAAAACCGCATGCACCAAGATCATTATTTTTTATCTTCTTCTTTATTACAACCTGCTCTAAGGTCATCCTTGGACTCACCATATGAGAGAAATTAATTCTTCCAATATCCAATGCATAAATTTTATTCATAAGGGTGTTTGTTACACACATGAAGTCAATCCTAACCTATGGGCTCTCAAATTACCAAATCCTAAAACGAAATTTTACATTCCCACTACCAAAAGTATTAATAGCAAAATTTTCTTCAATTCATTAACATGCATCCAAACATGAAAGTCACCCTTGTTGACTCTAATAAATATGAACCCAAAGAGATCTAAAACACTATTATTACCATTCAGTACCACTATTTTTAATGTATTCCTCCATCTATTCTACCAAGAGATTTACCCCTTCATTTTATTGAAAATCCACATCATTGCAATGATAATGAAACTTCCTATGATGAATACCTTTATGAATGCAAAGAATATGTGGTGGCTAAGATATTACAAGAGCCATTATTACTCTCCCCTTGAGCTTTCAATAAACTTGTTATATCTTCCAATGACACTTTAAATGAAAATCCTCAAAACTCTAACCAAGCATGCACCATTTCATTGTCTAATGTTGAAGTGTATATTATTTCCCAAGCTCAAGAGAGACAATTGGATGTACTTCATTATCAAAATACCCTTGATAAAGAACATGATTTCAAACAAAATGCCAACTTATTACACTTTTCTTATGACCTTGATCCTCAACATGATTCAAGCAATGAAGATTAAAGTGTGGACATAAAAGATTATGTATCTCATGTTAATCCACCCTTAAACATACTAGTTGGATGCTAAAATATATAATAATATCTATGATATTTATTGAAAAAATAAATATGCATATCTATAACAAAAGGAAATATTTCACATACTGACACATATTCAATAATCATTCTTATAATTAATATTTTGGAAATGGTCCTTATTCACCACAAGGGAAATATATCTCTAGTCATGAAGGCTAGGAAACACAAACACTCTAAAAAAGATGAAATGAGAGCACATGGATTTAATACCATGTCATATACAATCTCTTAAATTTTAAATTATGTCAAGAAAGAGGAAGACTTAAAATTTTGCATGTAAAGACACCATCCATATACAAATACTTAGAATGAGAGATTTTACTAATAAACATGAATTTATTATCTAAATAAATATATGTACAATAAATAAGTGTGCAAACAATAACATGTTTTACAATAATAGTAAGGATCAAGGAGTGATCCTTGGTTCTCTAAAATGAATATATCTCTATCAACTTGATTGTTCACCCATAAATGATACAAAGGTTACTCATATGGGAAGAACAAGTGGTGAGTAGGAGATGGTTATTGATTAATTAGAAAGGTAGAAGCTTACCCTATGTACACCTAACCTTTTTTATACTTGATGTAAAGTCCATCTTAGGTAGTTTTGTTATCAAGATGAGATTTATTATGTACACAATATTGTTAATATGCACATTTAATGTGGTAGTTATCATCAAATATTTGATAAGGGTTAGATGTACCTAGGGGATGCTTACACCTTTCTATTCCATCATTAATCATTTCTCACTCACCTCATACTCTTTTTGTATAAGAAAACTTTGTTTCCTTTATAGGTAATTACTCAAGTTAGTAGAAATGTAGTCATTTAGAATATCCAAGGATCACTCCTTGATCTTTGGTATTGTTATGCAATATTCTATTGTTTGCACACTTCTTCATTGTATATCCCTTTGTTTGGTTAATGCATTTATGGTTATTGGTAAAATCTCTCATGATGACTACTTGTATGTGGATGGTGTCTTTACATGTAGAGCTATTGTACATATAGAGTTATTAGGTCTTCCTCTTTCCTAACATGGTTTTAGAGTTAAGAGATTGTTCTTGATGAAATGGCTAGTGATTCTAAAATATGAGTTTAAAGAGACAGTAAAAACAAACACATAAGAAATCACACTTTTGCAAGCATTCCATGGTTTTGAAAATAACACTTTAACAATTTGGAATAACATAGGCCTTGGGCTCAAAAACATCATGCACAAGGGAAGCTAAGGTTATTAGATCCAAGATAATATAATAGAATCAACTCTACATAGATTAGATAAATTCATATTTTACACTATGTGAAATAATATTTAACCTTGGGGAATGCACCAAAAAAATAGGGTTTTTTGAAACCCTAAAGGAACAAGATCTAACCATATAGGGGTGTAGGAAAGCACATGTCAACTAAAATATAATATAGATATATAAGAATTACAATTTGATTGTAACACAAATACCTCATTAATTTTAATTAGGGTAAATAGCATGTGCAAAATAATAATATAAGCCTAATTAATTAATCCAAATCTAGAATTATGAAAAAAATAGGGTTTAAACTTATCTAAATTTTGAAAGTGATCTAGTGAACTTCATTAGGATGTGACAGTGGAAATACACGCTTTGAATTGATACAGATATGACCTAAAAATTCAACAAAAAAAAAGGTGTCTCCAAGGAGCGTCTTTTCCTCTCTAAATAGTGTACAAAGAATTGAGATGCTCTAGAAAAAATGTAGACATGTTCAAAACAAATTTACAACTATAGTTTTCTAGTTTTAATCTTCAAAACCTTCACTCTGTTTTCTTTGTTTTGACTCTAATTGCTTGTAAAATAAATTTCTTCTTCTTATCCTAATTGGATAGTATATCTAAAAAATTAAAGAAAATATAATATGTTTTCGGACATGAGATAAACTAGATAATAATGAAACATTTAGCAAAATTTTCAGCCCCTAGACAATAATGATGCCGTGAAAAAATCTCAATTATTGGAATAGTTTCAATATCATACAAATCAATGTTGTGCACATATGTTTAACATAAAATTGTAGACTTCAATGAATGTTCTAATGATTGCTTGGTTTCATCTAGACTGTTTGTGAATGTTCAACAAAATTATATAGAATGCTTAGTATACTTATTTATAAATAGCTTAGAATGTATGTGTATATATATACAAATTTGTATCAAAATAGGATCGTAAAGTGCCATCAAAGGATCATAAAGTGAAAAATGAAGGACAATGAAAACAATGCACCTTAATCATAAGGGGCCACACAAAAAGGCTTAAGAAAGTTTTAATCCTCTAGGAAAGGCTCAACAGCATCCCAATGCTCTGGGCATCATGGAGCTCAAAATAAAATAAATTAAAGGAGAAAAAAGATAATAATTATTAAAAGATGTTGGGAGGAGGATCAAGAATTATTAAAAATTAATAAAATATACTAATAACATTCAATTTAAATTAAAAATCTACAAATATACAAACATCTTAAAATCATCTATTTTAATGACTAATAAATATCCAAGAAACATTTTTAACTATTTAGAATTTCATAATTTATTTTATATTTAAAATGTTTACCTCCCCATTATATATTGCATAGAGCTTCAACAATATATATAATTGAAAATGACTAACCATAATTCACAAAATAAGATCTCATGGTGACTTTCAATTGGCCGAGATCTATTTGTGACTTTTAATTGATTACTCCTTACCAGGGATATAAAAGGGACCAGTGATCGACCTTGTGTTGTCTCTTTCAAGTTTGTGAAAAACTATCTCATCTCTCATCATTAGGGTTTGAAAAGAAATATATTTTAAAAATACTTGTGAGTGTAAAGGGGATGAAAAATATATAAAAATAATAGTTTGAAGGCCTTGAAATTTATTTAAATGTGATAAAAAAAATTTGGGTTGGTAATAAGTGATATTTCACTTGCATACGCTATATTTACTATAGATTGGATAACTTATAAAAATGGTTTGATGAGTTTTTTTTGGGTACAGATAAGAAACATATATAAAAAAAAAAATAGTAATTGAAATTGTGACATTTCTTTTTAATGTTATAATTTTTTTGGTTGAAAAGAATTTATATTTTACATGTTGAATTTATTTTAGATGGAAGGATTTTTAAATGATGTTTAAATTTATTTGTTTTTTAGGTTAGTAAGGGAGTTTTGAATGTTATTTCTATTTGTCGTATTTTGTTTTTCTGGTTTGAGTTGGTTTTTTCTATTGACATGGAGTTTGAATTGTAATTATTAATTAATCATTTTTTACGCTTTCAAGGGTCTCATTCATTTTGGCTAGATTTTATTGAGATAAGTATAGGTTATAGTGGATGCAATTCTCAATCAGAAACCTAGACGTGGCGAAAGCCAAGTAGGGTGAAGCATAAAAGTGGTTGGTTAGTTATTAGAGTAGAACTCTAACCTTGGGTGGAGACAATGAAAGGTTGTAAATAGTTCCCATTGTAGTAAAAAAAACCTATAAACCACTTTACTATGTAAAATTCTACTATTTTTTATTAAATACATATTCTGATACTATTTGTCAAAAGACCGTACATGAGGCTGGTTGTGGTGGGGCCGTCATGCTTATAGCTTTAGAGCATTCTTAGTACATTGTTTTTTGGGGGTCTGAACCCACCTATCATGTTACATGGACTTTGTTTGACTTTTATAATTGCATCATTGTACTTGCTAACTTATATGCCTCTAATGATGTTGTGGAGTGGGCCTCACTTTGGAGATGGTTGGCAGACTCACTCTTAGATGCTCATTAGATCCTTTGTGGGGATTGTAACATGATTGAATCTCTTGGGGATAAAAAAGATCATCTTCCTATGCAATGGTGTGCTAGTGAGTGGGAAGCATGGTTATATATGCACAACAAACTCGGGGTGTTTGATCCAAAGCACCACTAAAGGAAAAACTCAGACTCTTCCTTATTTACTTGGTCCAATTTTCAATAAGGAGAGGATTAGATCCTTCAGCATCTAGACCGAGCTTTGCTGGCTAAACAAGATATATTCTTTTTTGCTCTTACTCATGGTAGGCCAGTTTCAATGCTTCCTGACACTTTCCTATCAGATCACCACCCTATCTATTTTGATGTGGAATGGTCTACCCCTCAAGTGAGGTCAACTTTGACCTAATTCTACCTCAACACTACCCACATTAAGCATGAAAGAATTATTGGGCACATCATTAAAATTTAGAATATTGTTCCCCGACCTAAGGGGGATTTTGGCTGGATACACTGGTGGATAGATGTTATTGCTCGCACTACCACCTTTTGTTCATATGTATGGTAAACAAGCTTCTTTTTTTGATATTATATTCATAATGCTAAAAATTGTGAATACATCTAGGCTACGTAGGAGCTTGAAGCCTTTCATTTTAATGTTCATTTACAAATCCAAGTCATTCATTGGCATCATAAACTACAAATTGAGGAGATACATAAGGCTAGAGGGGATCAACTGTGAGCTTGCCTGTATTGACTAAAAATTGGGGACAAGTCACCAAGGAATTATTTTCTCTTTTGTGCTCTAGAAGGGTTGTTGATAGAGTTAAAGGAATTGTTTGGCTTACCAAACTCCTTGACATTTTGTAGGACTTTGTACATCATTATCATGGGGTTTTCTTAGCCCAGGTTAATTCCCCCCAGCATGAAGCTTCTCTCACTAAGTGTCTCCAATTTGTTCCTTGTAAAGTTTATGATTCTTAATGGGTCACCTATGATAGGCCTCTAACCCTTAGTGACCTTGATGAGGTCATTATGCAGATGGTTATTGACAAAGCCCTAGGCATTGATGGTTTCCCATGTGAGTTTTATTAGACTTTACAGGATATTGTTGGTCATAATCTTCACAAGGTGTACTCTGAAGTAATGTTAACAAATTTTTTGGGACCTCTCATAAATCAAGTTAACATTAAATTCATCCCTGAAGCTAGTGATTCTAAGATAATTACCAATGGGTGATTGATTACTCTTCTCAATAGCTCTTACAAGATTATTGCTAAGGCATTGGCTCTCAGACTTAAGCATTTCTTCCCTTAATTGCTAGAAGTGAACAAACAAGTTTTATCCAACACCGATACATTCTAGATAATGTCATTATTGTTTGGAACGGCATGGAATGGGATAGGGTTTCCAATCAAAAGTCCCTATTTATTAAGATTGATTTTGAGAAGGCCTATGACTGCATTGAGCGGCCCTTCATTTTGACTATGCTTCAAGCCATTGGTTTTGGTCCTAAGTTTTTTCAAATAGTTAACATACTTTTTCAAGATTTTGGGCATATATCACCATCAATGGAGCTTAATCATCTTGATTTGAACTTCATTGATCTATCAGGTAGGGCTACCCTTTAACCCCTTCACTCTATGTGTTATCAATAGAAGGTTTTAGCTATTTGGTTACTAATCATGCATCCTAAGGTTTGGTGAAAGACATCTCTCTCACTCAGTGTGATCGCCAACTACTAAATGGGCACTTTGCTTATGACTCTTTTCTCACTCTTTAGGAAGAGGAGGAGACAGTTAAGAATGATATGGATTGTTTTCATATCTTTTGTTTGGCCTCTAGCTTGTCCATTCAATGGATAAAAACTCACTATTATCACCAAACTCTTAGTCCCAAACTCGCTTAGTTAGAGGGATATCAATGGAAGTGGATTCCTCCAGGGGTTCAATTGAAGTTCTTTGGCATCCCCTTTGCTTTTCAGGCCTCTCCTTCTGAGCTATGGTCCTATATGGTTAAAGGGTTGAAAAAAAATCTCCTTTTAGATCATAAAACATCTGTCTTTGGTGGGTAAGTTTCAGATTTATTCTAAAGTCTTGGTAGTTACACATGTTTATTATTATTCATGTTGGGTTCCTTCTAATGCTACCTATGGTAGGCTGGAAAATCTCATAAAAGACTTCCTTTGGGCCAATTCTGAAAGGGCACAAGTGCTTTCACAAAGTTTCTTGAGAAATTTGTTGCAAGTCTATGGAGGTAGGTGGTCTGGGTCTTCTAGACATTAAGTGTCAAGGTCTAGCTCTCAAAATTAAATGGGTTATTCATGGGCTAGTAGGTGATGAAGCTTGTAATATTTTGCATCATCACTATATCTCTCAAGGGGTCCCTTATGGAAGACATGTTTGGCATGGCCTTGGTCTCCATACTCTTCTTATTACCCTAGTTCCAATTAAAATTCATGGTACCTTTGTCATTCAAAATATATGAAAAATTTGGGAAAAACTCAAACCCCATCTAATCTGGATAAGGGAGGGTTTCAAGAATGGTCTTTCCCTTAATTCGCATTCCCTTTGGTGGTCTCCCTACCTAAAATTTCATAATGTTCCCTTTGCTTTGGTCCTTTGGATGAAAGGGTTAAGATTATTCAAGAAAGGTGTGAAAACCATAGGGGATCTTTTTTGTACTAGGGGTCATGCTTGGCTTTCTTGGCAACAAGTTTAGACCAAATTCAATCTAAATAATGCAGATGATAAATCTATTGCTAAAATTCAAAGCTCCATACCTGATGAGTATCTTCATAAGATTGGAGTCAATTCTCTTACTCCTTGGTGGAAAGACTGGCATTGGCTCATGGCCACTCCTTTTGCTCATTATTCTCCTTGGTTGGGATACAAACTTTTATCCCCCCAACATAGTCAAGATGATACTCTTAATCATTGATGGAACCTTTGATCTAACCATGGGATCTAGTCCAAAAGATTTTGTAATGTGTGGGCCACTCCCATTGAGCTCAAAAAGGCCCATTTTCTTTGGGGCATCCTCTATCAAGGTTTACCTATGGGTGATTGCCTTAAGCACATGGGGGTCTCAAATACCATTTACCCAACCTACCGTCAACCCAAATATATTAAACACCTTATCTGGTTTTGTTCTCACACTCAATCAATGTGGTAGTGGACTCATACCCTCTTTCAGCCGTTTCGATTTGAGTTGTATACCTAGAAGATGGTTCTCTTGGGAGACTCTATTTTGGGTCTTGAAAGATACAACACATTTTGGTATGTTTTTCATGTTGACATTTTATTTCAAATCTGGAAAGCTAGGAATTATGCTTGCTTTAATCATGAGGAAATGGAACATAGTTTATCTGTTACTAACAAAATTACTATAATTTCCAAAGTTACTCTTCAAATTCAAACACAGACTAACAAAGTTCACTTGGAACTTAATCACCTTTAGTGCTTACTCGATCAATGGAAAAATGCCCTGTGTGTAGTTATTCGAGAACCTCCAAAGCTGCCATATTTTTTGTTGCCTCCTCACGGACGGGGATGTGGTACATGCTAGTAACATTCTAGAAATAGACATAAGAGCCTCTCTCCCCATCGGTCACCACCTCGTTGGTCTTTCCTATGGCATGGTAGACCAAGTGGATCTTCTAAGAGTGGAGGTGATGGTAGAGGCTGCCCCCACACCCACATCCCCCCTCCCCCTTCACCCACTAGGACCATGGAGGTGATGGCAGGGATTGGGGCCCTCCCTCTTAGTGCAAGTATCCATGGATGAAAACAATAATGTATATCAAAATGATGGATGGGAACCTTTAATTGTGGATGAAGACCCCCCCTGATTAGGGTGGTTAGGGTGATAAGCCGTAGGATCTACCTCCTCCACTGCCTCCTTCTGCCTCCATATTTGTTGTTGTAGCTAAATGGTTTCCTTTATTGTTATGTGATCTTATGAATGCTTTGTTAGTTGTCACACATCTTTGATTTGATGTTTTGTGGAGTGGTCATTATTGAACCTTTTGCTTTTTGAGTATTTTTTATCCTTAGTTTGACTTTATTTGTGAGGTATGATCTTTCTACTTATTTGTTTGTATAATTAATGTTGTACTTTATATATATATATATATATATAGTACTTTATACTTATTTATATTAATATTAATATTAGTATGTACTTCAATCAAAAAAAAATAAATAAACTTTTTTCAATAAAATATTTTAGATGAAAAAAATATATCCAAAAAAATTAATAGTTAAAAATTTTGACATTTCATTTTAGTAAGAAAAAATAAATAAAATTTTTCAATAAAATACTTTAGATGAAAAAAATATATCCAAAAAAATTAATAGTTAAAAACTTTAACATTTCATTTTAGTATTACGATTTTTTTGGGTTAGCAAAGAAAAAACTTATTTTATATTAAATTATATTGACTTTAATTTGAATGACTTCAAAAGATGTTTTAGAAAACTTCTCTTTATTGAAATGTATAGATTGGTAAAAGAAATATATTTAAGACCTTGACTTTTCCTTTTATGATCTTGAATGAATTTTCTTGTTACGTAAGAAGTGATATTTTATCATTGTATATGTTGAATTTTCTTTAAATTGAATGATTAATGAAAGATGTTTGATAAAGTTTTTTCTCAATAGATATTAAAAATATATTTTTAAAAATTACTTTCATAATTATTATATTATTTCATTTTTTTTTTTTTTAATTGAATATTATCAAATAAGTTATTAATAATTTTGAGAATACAAGGAATGGTTATAAACAATTTTATATACTTTTTTAGATATTTGATTTTAAATGAGATTTGAAACAATCAAGCCATTTAATCAATATATCTACATTTTTTTTGACTAGTATCATATCATTTTTATGTTTTCTCTTTAATAATTTTTTTATTGAAATAATATCCATTATAATCCACCCTCTTATTTAAAAACACTCGAGATACCAATCACATCCAATTTATTTACCTTTTTCAAATTTGTTTTAAATTAGATAACACAACAAATGTTTTGATAAGTTTTTCTTGAAAGAAAAATAAATAAATAACAAATAACAAATAAATAAAAAATAAAAAATACATAAAGAGTTGAGAGAAAAACAAAACAAGAGGTTACTCCATGAATATTACAAAAATAGAAGGCAAGAATATGATCAATTACACAGAATCTTTCCATGGTGCATTTGGGTGTACTTTAGTGCTTTGTGGGGCATTGAAATTCATCTAAAGCAAGAAAATTCGGTTCTGAAAGCACAGTGCACTACAGTCTCTATTCAACACATAATCATGGAACAATGTAATATCACAATAGAGGCTCAGAATATCCCGGTTCAATATATCCATCTTCATACTTTAATTTTGCTGACTTTGTTTATAATGTGTAGTGCTCTTTTTTGGTCCATATCCTCACCATTCAGGCAGTGTAGGACCACAACAAGCACAAAGAGAGTCAACTCTTACTTTGCAACAGAAAAATTCAATAATGTATATCTTCTGAAAATAGTGATCAGCCCAGTCAAAAATAGTGAATCACTTGATACAATGTCTGGCTCCAATTGAACCCATCAAAGTTCCATTTCTGCCTAGTGCACCAGCCAAGCCCACAAAAGTTTCATTCCTGCCTAGTGCGGTAGTCATGGGTGCAATCCCAGGGCGACTTTGTGGTCATATAGAATCCTATATGAGTTTTAACTCTTAAGGGAATTGTTGGGTGATTTGTATCTCCTTCATTTTTTGAGGTTTTTAAGCAGTTATGGTGAATCGAAGGGTGAGAAGGGAGGCAATGAATAAGGGGATTTGCTTGGCTATTAAGGTGCTTATGTTTATAATATTCACAGGCTGGGTTTCAGTCTGGATCTTGAAACCCATTAAATTCTGGACAAAGTTATGGGGTCATTTGGAAAAGAAAACCAGCACACCTGCCTTTGGCAGGGCAGGTATATATTTCATGTTTGTTAAAACTACAAACTCCTTCAGATTCAGCTAAGAGTAATTCCGACAAAAAATAAATTGCTAAATCTTATTAAAAAAAAGAGTGAGTGGAATGGCATCACATTCTATAAAAAGATTTTATATAGAAAAAGGATTCAAACTGCTTTAGAATCCTCTGTTCTTAAGATGTTTTTTAAGTAGATTTTGCTATGTAATTACAACATAGAAGGCAGGATTGTTGGTATTATGTATGGCAGTTTTTGGTTTTTGTTTTGACAGGAAGGCCCTTCATTTTGCAGGTCCTGATATTTTCATATACTCTCTTCCATTAGTCCTCTTAGCAGCCCTGGGTGCAGTATATCTACACTTTCGTAAGGATGGAAACATAGGCCTGTAAGTTATTATTCTTTATGCTATATTCATGTCAAAAGAATTTTAGTTTTTGTGAACTACTCTACTGAAAGAAATACTTCATGGTTGGATGTTTGGATTGCAGGACCGAAAGGAAGGCTAGAGTTAATATATTCTCCTATCCAGTCCTGATTCGAGGACCACTGGGAATTGTGTCTATAGCAGAATTATTGGCTATAATTATGTTTCTAGGACTTTTTGTATGGACATTGTATACTTATATCCACAATGACTTTAGCAGAATAACTCCAAAGAAAGTCTTGAAATCAGGCAATCATCACATGTAAGTAGAGTATTGCTTCTTTATTGATCCTTGACTAAATTTAGATTGCATAATTCAGTTTTGGGGTAAAGCTTAAAGCCTTAAACAGAAGATGTATTCGCATTGACTGACGTTATTTCCTGATTTATATGGCTTTATGTTCCTGCAAACTTTCAGATGGCAATATAAGCTGGAAAGGGTTGGGGTCAGACTAGGCTTTGCTGGAACATTATGCCTAGCTCTGCTTTTCTTGCCTGTGTCACGAGGCTTGGTTTTGCTACAGCTGATTGGCATCCATTTTGAGATATCTGTCAAGTATCATATATGGATAGCTAACTTATTGTTGATGATCTTCACATTACATTCTCTGTGTTTCATTATAGTATGGGGAAGCAGGGATTGCCTTCAAACTGAGGTACACATACACACCATTCCTCAAAGATCAAAGATCAAAGATTACATTAAGATTTTGTGCCTAGGTTGTGACTTATGATTACCTATGTGGATTCATCTCTTTCTGAAAGAGACATGCTTTGATTGTAGTACTGTTTTCCCTGCAGTTATCAAGGTGGGATAGAACAGGGCGTGTGAATCTTGCAGGAGTGATTGCTTTTTTTTCAGGGATAATAATGTGGATGACCTCAATCCAACCAATAAGGCGAAAATTCTTTGAGCTTTTCTACTACACTCACCATCTTTACCTCATCTTTATAACCTTTTTTCTATTGCATATTGATGATAGGCATTTCTGCACAGTATTGGCCGGTATTTTCCTCTTCCTTCTTGACAGGTTTTTGAGGATCCTTCAATCAAGAAAAACTGTAAAAGTCCTATCTGCCAGAATATTAGCCTGCAAAGCTATAGAGATTACTCTGCCAAAACATCCAGGTAAATACAGTGATCACCAATGACCATAAGTTAGAAAGAGTTTTAAGAAGATGAATGTCTGGGTATGAACTTTCATAACATTGTCAATATAAACTCTGTATCAAAATGAAGAGTAGAAGTAGAAAATACAGTGAAAAGAAAGAACAAATTTGATATTACATTTTACTAAATGCTTGATTTTTTTTTTTTTGCAGATTTGAAATACACTTCAACAAGTGTAATATTTCTCAGGATTCCTATCATTTCTCGCCTGCAGTGGCATCCATTTACAATAACATCTAGCCCAAGTGTGGATAAGAACCAGATTTCAGTTCTTATCAAGTGTCAAGGAGAATGGAGTGAGAAGCTATACAAATTAGTATACGACTCTCACCTTTTGAAAAGCAGCTCTGATATCCTTTTAGCAGCTGTTGAAGGCCCCTATGGTCCAGACTCCAATTACTTTCTAAGGTAGATTGCCTAACTTTTATCAACTAGAACTAAAACTTGTATATACAAGAGAGATGACTTTTTGTAATTTTTTTTTTTTTTTTGGTTGGAGAACAAACAAACCATTCTTTGGAATCAAGGGCACACAAATAATCGGTCTCTTTCTACTTAGTGCCAAGTATTAAGGGATATCTGTTCTGCCAAATTTGTGGGACTCAAACTCAGTGTCATCTCTTTTATTTGGGATATCTCCTAGACCTTGTGAATAGTGTAACATTCATGACATAGAATCATCATCACCGATTGGACTACAACCCATGATAAAGATATGACTTTTAATTTGAATTATACCTTGTGAATAGAATAACATTCCTGACATATCATCATCCTCACCAATTGGACTACAACCCATTCGATAAATATATAACTTTTAATGTGATTTATACCTTGTGAATAGTGTAGCAATCATGACATACTGGATCCTCACCAATTGGACTACAATCTATTTGATAGAGATTTGACTTTTAATGTGATTTATACCTTGTGATTAGCATAACATTCATGACATACCATCATCCTCACCAATTAGGCTACAACCCATTTAATAGGGATAAGACTTCTAATATGAATTGTACTGTATAAGTAACATAACATTCATGCAATACTATCATCTTCACCAATTTAAATTGAACCCATTTGATAGAGATATAACTTTTAATGTGATTTAGGCCAAATTAGTTTGTGACTCCTATATGTGTATTTACTTGTTTAGATTATAGTTGTTACTGCTGGCAGATTTAAACTAAATTCCATGCTTTTCTTGATTGTGTTGATTTAAGATTGTCTACTAAAAGAGAAATATGTATCACCTTGTACTTCATTTAACTTACACCCCTTAAAAATTCTGTGTGATTTTGGGTGGGTACATGTACCAGGCTAGTTAGCTGTGTAGTTCTTGTAAGTTGATTTTGCAATCAATTTTTACTTGTTCATTTGCTTCTTCCCACTAATTACAATATGTGAGACATGGATATGACGATGATCTTGGCTATTGCCTTTTCAGATATGATAGTCTAATCCTGATTGCTGGAGGAAGTGGAGTGACTCCTTTTCTAAGCATATTGCAAGAAATTCTCTCACAGAAAATCAACAAGCATCCTACTCCAAAAGTACTGCTAATATTTGTTGTCAAGAATTCAGAAGATCTATCCATGTTAAATCTCATCTCACCTTCATTGCTACATCAGTTAGGCTTCCAGACAGAAGAAATTTTGAAGGTCCAGGCATTTGTTACACGAGAAGATCAACCACCCAAATATGAATATGTAGCTCCAACCCAAGCTAGTGGAAATTTAGCTGCAAACTATGAGTTTAAGACAGTACACTTTGAGGCCAACGAATCAAGAATTCCTCCTCTCCTTGGGACTGAAAGCAACTTGTGGAGAGCAACATTGATAGGAACAGCATTTGTTGCAGTCCTTGTTCTTCTTGGGATTTTCAACAGCATTTTGGTATATCCTAAGGATCATAATTCATACAAGACATACCCTCAATGGGGCAGGTGTTTGCTCATTATTCCAGCAGTGACAAAAGGAATAGTTATAACAGTGTCAGGATTGGCATATTGGAAATGGAAAAATTCACTGAAGCAGAACGTGAATGCAGAAACTAGGAGATTGGCATCTTTGGAATTAGAGAATGGATCTGCTACTAACCTTTTTTTAAATCCAGAAGATGTACACTATGGCAGAAGACCTGATTTTCAAGGTACTTTATATACTCTATATATACTTAATTTTTCCAATATTTTCTTTTCATGTTCATATTAATGGTTTTAAAACAAAAGCAAAAAGAAGTAAAGTTTAATTAATATATAAATACACTAATCAAAAATAAATGAAAGAAAATAAAATTTTACTTTTGCTTGGTCACAGTAGTTTCTTTGTTCTTATTAATGTGCGCATCAATTTCAAGTATATCTACTTTCTAAAACACCACACATTGAAGTCTTTAAAAAAATACTTTATGTTCTATTGATCATTCTTATTTCAATGGGATGATACCATAATGAACATATAAATGAAGATTTTACAATCATAGAAGTAATTTTAAGTATATTGAAGAGGCATATTCAATTTAAGATAATAAGATATATATTGATTAGGGTAATAAAGCATGTATTTCGAAATATTGGAATGACATTTGTTATTTAGATTTGTAAAGTATTTATTTAGAAACATAATAAAAGTGGCCTTCTTAATGATTGATTAGTTGAAAATTAGTATGTTTTTTTACTTGGCTGTAAAAAAATATAAAAATAATATTAAAGAATTAAAAAAAATTACATCAAGATACAATCAACTTGAAAGGGCGAGAATATCCAAAAGAGACATATTACACATACAATATTACAGTAGCTGTCCTCAAAAAACTAAAGTACAGTAGTAAAATACAATCAGCCCTAGAGGGTGAGAATAACCAAAAGAAGCTGAATACACATACAATATTACAGCAGCTTCAACAAAAAACTAAATCGTTGAACCTTCACTTAGAAAGTTGTCATAGAACCACTAGAATCTTTTATTTTCCTACAAAGGTATTCATCTTTATCCGCAAGATGCTTCAATTGACTCTTGATGTTCTTCATCTGCTTATCTAGGTCCTTATTGGCAAGAAGCTTTGAATGCATATCATATTTCATATAACATAAGCAAAAAATCAGAGTAAAGTCAGTGAATAACAACTGTTTGGAGAGTAATACTGTTAAAGATGCAGGAATGACATCTATTCTTCTTGATATGTTTAATAGTGAGCTGTCTAAAAATTTCTGAAATCATATTAGAGGATATTTCCCATCTACGAAGAGTTTTTTTTCAGGGCAATTTGCTAGTAAATAGCACTAGCATATCATATTGAATTTGATTCCAAATCGATTTTACTGATTTGCATATCCAAAGAGCATGCATGATGGTTTCTTTCTTATTGCAGAAGGGGCAGGTCGTATTAAAATCCCATAAAAACCCAAGTCTATTTGTGATAGGCAGCTTATAATAAATTACTCTCCAAACAAAAAGTTGGGTACGAGACTAAGCTTTAGATCTCAAAACATGATTGCATAGCTGAAGCTAGTTATACTCTGTTATCTTGAAATTTCATTTAAGATTCAATCTTTTATTAATAGGAACAATAGGCAACAATTTAAGATAAGATATTTTAAGAGAGAATTGATTAAGTCGAACACCATTGGGCCATCTCCAATCTTTAAAGAAATTACATGAAATCTCCATAGATATCTTAGTAAAAAGATTATCTCGGACCAATAAAATAATAAAATCTATGATGGGCTTGTCCTTTTCAATAAGATTAAAAGAGTTTTTAATAGTTGATCCAGATAGCTAATCTATTGTTAAAGAATTCCTAAGGTCCTTAAAGTACATATTCTCTTATTGAGAAAATTTGATCCATGTAAAGCTTTCTCAAATGCTAAACAACAGTCATTGACCGTTATCAAACGGTTCCATTAAATTAAAGAGTTAAAGAAACTTAATCCATATTCAAGAGAAAAATCTTTCTAACTAAACTGTCGAAATGCTTCTTGCCAAACTTTCCAAAAACTTCTAGTTGATTTTTAAAAATTAAAATAAACTTCTAAAAATACATGATTATTTCAAATCAAATATACCTCTTAAATAAGTTTTAAAATTATTCCTACAACTAATATCTTTATCTGTTGATGATCTCATTTCTGTTACATTGATAATTAGTGCAATACATTAAAATTCTTCAATATCATTGTACTTCTCCTATCTTTATTCCTATAATTAACATCCTTATCTCTTCCACTGATGACCTCTCATCTGTTGCATTTGATAATTATCCTTGATGACCTCTTTTTAATGATTGCATTGGTGATTATTGCAATGAATCAAGATTCCTCAATTGCATTGTACTTCCCCATCTTCCCTAATATGGCTAACTATACATTGTATCCAGCACATAGTATTACATAGGAAGATTCGTAGTAGTTTGTTTGTTTCCATATGGACGGGAATCTCACACTATTTAGTAGCTAGCTGGTTAGACTTATCCACTCGCACAAACCCCAACATGAAAGGGACTGGTTTGATCCCTTTATAGTGACAGGGAATGACTTGATCTTCCAAAAGTGTGCGTCTTGCGAGCAGGTAAGTGGTTAAGAGAAATGAAAAGGTGTATGAAGGTAATTCAAGGTAATGATAAAAGGGATATAAGAGAGTAAGACTTGCAAATCTGCTCTGACACATAATTTTTATAGTGCGTTATAACAAAAGGTTTCGATTTTTATGGGTGGTTTCAAGTTGGTAGGGGTGGTTTCAGTTTAAGTTACATTCATAGTTTTATACCGATAATATTGTGAGGATAATTTTTCAGTCCGTGGTTTTATATTTATTATATTATAATTTTTTTAAATGATATGTGTATATATAAGTACATGGATTAAGGTTAAATGAAGTGGGGAGAAATATTTTATTATATTGTGAATGTTTGAGTTAATATAATAAATAAGTATTTTTAATTAGATTTTGTTTAAAAGAGTGAGTACAGTTTTTTTTACTATATTTTAAGATTTTATTAATATTGTTTCTCATATAATAATTTATTGTATTAGTTTTCTCTTCAGTGTGAAGCAAAGGAAAAGTAGTCATAAAGGAGACTATGTAAGATCTCAACCCATCTTCATGTGAGAAGATATATGATATGATATGAGAGTTTGAGAATGGTAGGTGAAGGGTTATGGGAACAAGAGGTAGATTAAGAAAATATCCCTTTCAGATATCGGTTTTGTCAGGAATATGGGTATTTAGTTAAGGAATGTTCTTTATCTGTTCACAAAAACTTTAAGAAATTCTCGTCTAGGGAGGTTTTTCAAGAACCAAAAAATTAGTATACTATGAAATCCAATATCTCCGATTTTACGCCTTTCTCTTTTGAAAATATTTTTGAATCTTTAGTTGTTGAGGAATTTCCAGATGATGACAATTTTCTTATGGAGACCGAAATCCCTGAAACACAATTCACTAGAAATTCCCAACCGGCCCCAACTAATCAGAAGAAACATGTAGGTGGGAAATCTAGGGATTTATAGGTTTAGATGTTGGCTATAGTTATTCAAAATGACACAACTCCTGTCAAAAAACACAAATTGGGAAAAAATGAGCAAACAAAAGCATACTTGCATAATGATATGGATGATCCTCTTATTAGAGCGTTGGTTCCCTATTATTCTTCATTGGACATCTCCTCTAATATAGATCCAAGTGGACTCTGTTAGATATCGAACAAAAAGATGAAAATGGATTTTAATCAGAAGGCAAGGCATAAATCAATAGCTCCATATTCAAAGGGAAGGCAAAAAACTAGTCTCTCTAGGCAGGGTAAAAGAGGGGTACCATATATACGTTATTAATACAAAATGAAATGTATTTTGTGGAACATCAGGGGTATTAAAGGTTGCCCCCCCAAATGTAATGAAATAAATAGAATCTCGAAAGCTCACAGACCTCAAATGTTGTTTCTCCAGGAAACCAAGTACTCTATAAACAACATGGATACGTTGGATAAAAAGATTTGGCTTCTCACTATTGTGATCTCAAATGACTCTCAAGGAGCGTCTAGAGGTATCACCTACATGTGGAACCCAAGGGGCATTATGGTAGTCAATACATTGGTTACGCAAGGCATTTTGGCAATCATAGCTCACAACAGATATTCATGTCAACTTGTCCTATTCACTAATGTTTATTTTTATTATGGTTTGGAGGGGAAAAGACAATAATGGAGACATTTGGAATACATTATTCATCTTTATCTAGGCATTTTAGTTATTATAGAAGGGGATTTCAATTCTATAATCCCACTTGAAGAGAAGGTTGGAGGCAATAGAAGGCTTGATGTTAGTGTTAGCCTCATGATGGAATTTTATTCTCACCTTAATCTTATTGATATCAAGACTAATAATGGAATCATTACTTGTTCTAATTGTAGAACTGGTCAAAATTATATCGTTGAGAGATTGGACATATTTTTTTTCAGAGAGGAGTGCTTAATTCAGAGGCAACTCCCCAAATCTAGAGTTCTTAATAATGTTGGGTTTGACCACTGACCTATCTTATTGGATATGGGGTTCTATCAACCTCTTACTACTCCTTTTTGATTCAAAATCATGTGGATTAGACATGATGATCTCCATAACAATGTTCAGGAATGGTGGAAGAAAGGATGCCCTCATCATGACACCAAAATGTACAGTTTTGTTAAAAAGCTAAGCTATGTTTGATCACAACTCAAGAGGTGGAATTGGAGTGAGTTTGGTCAAATCACAACTAAAAACTTGAGATAGCTAATAATTTGGAGAGGATTATGAGACCATGTGTCTGCAAGGCATTTTTGAAGATCTCAAAAAAGAGGAGCTTGGTTTGATCAGCATTTTGAAAGAGTGGACTTTAAGGGAGGAAATTATGTGGAAGCAAAAATCAAAATTCTCTTGGCTTCAAAAAAGGGACAAAGATACTAGTTTTTTTCATAAATCTCTTTTTAAGCAGTGATCCTTTAACCTCATTACCTCTCTACAAAAGGAGGATGGGAATCTTAATTTCACTTCAAAGGGTATTTCCAATATTATGACTAATTATTAATCTAATCTATTTACTATTGATCCTTTGGATGTGGATGCACACTAGATGAGTATTTAAGATATTCCTACACTTATCTCTGCCTTAGATAATCATGTTCTTATGGCTAAAATTTACATGGAGGAATTAAAAGCAGTGGTCTTCAGTATGAGTAAATGGAAAAACTGAGGTCCTGACATGTTTCTTAGTGAGTTCTATCAATAATTTTAGGAAATCATCAAGGACGATTTGTGGTCAGTTGTAGAAGAGGAAAGGATTGTTAAATCCATTCTTAAACAACTTAACAAAACTTTTATTTTCTTGGTTCCTAAAGCTCAAAATATCACACATATCTCTGGTTTTCATCCTATTTCCCTCTACAATGTGGTGTACAAAATTATTGCTAAACTCATGGCTAATAAAATGAAACCCCTCTTGCATAAAATCATATGCCCTAAACAAGGTGGGTTTGTTGAGGAAGACAGATTCTAAATGAGATTGTCTTGGCTCAAAAAGCTCTTCATTCAATACATCTTCAAAACTTTCCAACTATGTTTAATAGGTTGGACCTATCTAAAGCATATGACCGATTTGATTGAGATTTTCTCTTCCAAATGCTAAAGCAGTTTGGTTTCTCTGAGGATTAAATTAAACGGGTAAAAAGATGCATTGCTTCTATTTCATTTTTAGTTATTGTGAATGGCAAACCTTCCAAGACATTTTTGGCTTCCCAAGGGATTTGGCAAGGAAACCTCATGTCTCCCTATCTATTTATCATTATGGTTGAAATTTTGGGTAGGATTATAGCCAAGGGAAGATAAGATAAATATATTTAAGGAATCCATTACATTGCCTCATGGACTAGATCCTATGACCCATTTGTAGTTTGTGGATGATTCCTCTCTTATGGGAAAATCCACAAATCATGAAGCCTCTAATTTTAACAACAAGTTGCATCTCTTTAGTAAAGCAACAAGGCAGATTATCAATGATGATAAATCTAAAATCTTCTTCTTTCACACCTCAGATAGACATGAATCTATGATTTTAGATAAGTTCCACTTTAAGAAAGCTGATTTGCCAGTTACGTATCTTGGAATCCCTCTAAAACACAACCAATTATCAGATTGGGGTTGGCTTGTGGACATATTGAAAACCAAAATCTTGAAATGGACCCATAGGTGGATTTCTATGAGAGGAAAAATCACGTTAATCAAAGGAGTGTTGTAGGCTATTCCTATCTTCTTCTCCTTGATCCTCCATGTTCCTAAAGCTATCTTCAAGGATATTGATATTATCTTCCAGAAGTTCTTATAGAGAGGACTATAGCTCACCAAAAAATGGTCTCTAGTGAAATGGGAAATGCTTTTTCTTCATAATCATGATGGAGGTCTTGGATTTCACTCTACCAAACTAAATGGCCAAGCGCTAGCTACGAAACTCTACTGGCATATTTTAAATTTTTTTCCCAGCTTTGGGTGAAAGTTTTATGGGGCTAATTTGCATAAAATAAACCTCTTGATCAACTAGTTCATTTCTCTCTATCCCCTGGGGTTCCCTTGTTGTGGTGGTTCTTAAAACTGATGAGGCTATGATTAAAAAGAATCTCTTTTAGATCATTAATAATGGGAACAAGTCATAGTTCTTGATGGGTCCTTGGGATGGTCATCCCCCTCTTATCAAGAAATATCCCCATTGTTATGGGATTATGGATCAACTTCACCAACATAATTGGATATCAATTTCCAATTAATTCATATGTCCCATCATAGCTTAGAAATTTGGAAGGGAATCAATTCCCCTTGAAGAATGGATGATCCATATTTTTAGCCTCTCAAGGACTAAATACTCTCTAATCTCACTAGGTGAAACATCTCCTGCAATGATGAAGAAGATGAGTTAGCATGGGGAAATTACAGATCAGGAGAGTACACGATAGTGGAAGGTTAGTGCTCCCTTTCTCATCAATGTACTAACTTCTTAATTACATATTTAAATAAGTTTGGGTTCACCATTTGTGGCCTAAAGTCTAGTTCTTATTATGGCTATTTCTTCATGGTAAAGTCCTCAAAAGTGATCAATTAGTCAAATGGGGTTTCAATGGCCCCTTTAGATGTGTCTTATGTTGTAATAATGAGGAAAACATGTCTCATCTGTTTTTATCATGCCCCTTTAGCACTAAATTGTAGCAGTGTCTTACAGATCTCCTAAACATACCCTGGTCTGGCTTATCTTCCATCGTTCAATCCCTTCAAGAATGGAAAATAATCTTCTAACGGGATAATTTCTCTAATCAATTCCATTATATAAGAGTGTCTCTCCTCTTGTGGAACACATGGAAGGAACATAATGCCACAATTGTCAACCTCAAGGTCACTAACATGTCATGGATTTGGCTTTGAATGTTGAACAACATTAGACAATTTTTTTTTCATTTGTTGAAGAGCCCTAGTGATATTCATTAGAAAGGAGCACTAATTTTGAAAAAAATTCATATACCTTATTCTTAGTTCATCTTGTATCCCACATCAAAGGCTAAGGATCATGTTACACTCCCCATCCATGGCTTCAACAAAATTTATATTGATGGAGCTTCTAGGGGAAATCTGGATAACACGATTATATGGGGTTATGGTTGAGACCTTGACAACTTTAAAGCCTTTTTTTTCTGCTAGAATAGGTATCAACACCAATAATAGTGTTGAATGGTGGGCTATCATTCAAGGCCTCAAGGAAGTTTGGAAATTAGGTTAGAAACATATTCAACTGATCGTTGATTCAAAAATATGGAATTAAATGCTATCTTAGCTACACACTTACACTCCAAAAGGATGGAGGTTGAGTTAAATTTTTCATAAAATCCATTTTATTTAAATAAAATTTGATAGAGTTTTATCCATGCACACTTCTAAGGATTTCAATAAGGTGGTTGATGCTCTTTCTAATTGGGCTCTTGATCCCTCTAATTTAAAAGGATACGGTCTTCCTCCCTTATGGTGGCCTTCTCATCTTAGAGAAGTGGTCTTGATCATGCTTTCCTTAGATGACAAACAAGTATCCAAACTAATTTGAATCTTAGTGGATTTTTTTTGGCTTTTTTCTTTGGTATGATGGCAATGATAGCTCTATTTTTTATGATTCTAGTAATTAGCTTCCAGCATGGGTTAAGTTGGTTGTGTTCATTTTTCCTTTGACCTTGATTATTTGCATGAGCCTTAAGTTATCATATTTTTTGGTCTATGGTCGGTACATGCATGATGCAGTAACTGATCTTCTTAGGTTAGGCATGATTTTAAGCATGTCGAAGTGGGAAAGCTAGGTGCGAGCCCTGGGAGATTTTGGTGGAAGAGATACCCCTACCTCCTTATGTCTCACCCAAATGTGGCATATCCTTGATATGTTTTCCATAAAACAAAATAATAATAATAATAATAATAATAATAATAATAATAATAATAATAATAATAATAATAATAATAATAATAATAATAATAATATGAACATGAATATGAATATGAATATGAATATGAATAGGGTCTTGGGAAAACCAAATGAGGGGAAGGAATGGGCCCAATATCTATGATAAGATCCAAAGCATGTGATAGGACAATAACATACATATACCTATTTAACATAAAGTGGTACTAATAGTTGTTCAACTTGTATTCAATAATACTATGTAAGAGCCAATCACAACTTACCACATACATCACATGGGTATTGGAATGTTATTCATATATTTTAGTAATAACTTATTTTGTAGTTAATAAATTCAATATCTATGTTTTTTTAATTGAGAACGTGAAACCAAAATGATAGATTAATGATATCATACTTTTATTGGTTGAATTTGTCCATAAAAAATTTGGACATCATATGATGTACTTATTAGACCTTAAACATAGAGTGCATGAGTAGGGGCTAAACTTGATGGATGTATGCCCATATTTATGCTTTTAGCCATAACATACAAAATATTTTATTGGTAGAATGTAATCGATGTGAGGTGAAATTTTGGGCAGACCATCAAAAACTATAAAGGCCAATGTTTCCTTCTTCTACTATGAACTATACTAACATTTGAAAAGAAATGTTGAATAAATAACCATCATAAAAAAAACATGACATGGAAATTTAACCATCAAATTTAGTCCCTATGCATGGGTATTGAGTCCTTTTCCCTATCTTTGTAAAGTTACATGACTATTATTCTATAAAAATGTTTTTATTGATCAAGGAAAAATCTAATAAAGGAAATAAAGTTGGAATAAGAAAGGATAGGGTTTGAAATGGTGATGGAAAATGATAAGGCATGATAAAAAGAGAGATAAAATTGAGGGAGGTTACATGGTGCCTATCAGGAACTAAATTTGATGGCCAACACTCTTGATGAATGGATCTAAATAAGCCCAATGTATTTGATTGAACACCATTATTGGTGATACAACCACCCACATCTTTGAAAAGAATGTTTATAGTTTAAAAAACCAAGAGCCAAATCTTAACCCCTATAACATGACAAGGATAAAAGGCAGTTGATCCTATCATAAACTTTCAAAGCTTATTTTGATGAACAAATCCTTTTATTACGAGGAAAGAGCTCATTTCATTCCTTCCCAAACAAATATAATATTATCTAGGGTGTATTCGTTATAAATAAATCTTGTTTGATTAGTGTGGATAATGAGGGGCAAGAGATAATGAACCTTAAGAGTGAGAGTTTTGGCAATGACTTTGTAGGATACATTAGGAATATTAATTAGCCTCCAATTGGTAATAATGTTTTAGATCTCTATATTTGGGAATAAACTTAATATTTCCTTGGCTAATAAATTTACTAAGTGTGTTGGTTTGAACAACTTCAAGATAAATTTTTTGGAGATCTAGACCAACAAAATCCATAACACTTAGTAGAATTCATATGGAAACCCACTGGTACTAGGTACTTTATCAATAACCATGTGATTAGTATATTCTTGGAGATCCTCAATGGAAAGAAGTTAATCATATTCTACACATTATCCCTCAATGAGCCTAGAGGGAATAAATTACAGACATTTCAGAAGAGCATCTTCATGCGTAGGTGTGGAAGGTTGAGCAACAAAGACATTATGGTAGTAAGTGATAAAGGCTCACAAAATTTAGGTATATGGTTAAGATTCATGTTGGTATCTTTGATAGTTGTCACACAAACTACCAATTATTTGGAATGAAGGAGAGTTAAAAAAATCCTTAAACACTCTCTCCTCAATTTTTAACCAGTGCATATGAGCTCTAATCTTAAATAACTTCTCAAGGATTTTCTTTGGGCCAACTTTAAAGTTTATAAAGGGTTTCACAAGGTAGCCTAGGATATTTGTTGTATATATAGAGAAATATGAGGGCTAGGTATTTTGGATAAAAAAATATGTTGGTTTTATTTTCCTGACATAATCATAACTTCCCCTAGGTGTGCACTCAAGTGATTAAGAGCCCAACACGTTGGCATCCTAGAATTTCATGCAAGAACGAGTTCTTGTTGGGGGATCAATCCAACAATAGATTACAATTGTGACAGCAATAAACACGGAATTAAACCAGATTGACAAGTAATTAGAATGATAATAGCAAGAACAAGAGATACAAGAAAACACCCTGAAAACTTGTATTAACAAACTCTTTACAAAAGGAATACAATTGAAGAAAGCTTCTTTCTTCCACACCTCTCCTAGATGTATAGATCTCTCACTAGATCTCAATTCCTCAAGATCTCTCTCTCTCAAGAACAATCAACTCCAACAAGCCTGGATTGATTCAATTCTGTACTGTTCTTCTCACACAATGAATTACAATAATTCACTCTCTATAACAATCCACTACCAAAACTACTACAAAGCTAAGAAGATCTAATTCTACATATAGAATTAGGAGACTTGAGCATGTACAACCAACAAGCAGTTAAGCCACTTGAACAAGGGCTCTAAAAATAGTATTGCTAACAATAGAGACGCGAGCTTGAGTCTACAAATCAAACTTATCATGCAAACACTCGCTTTTGTCCACGGAAATAGCTTTCTGGACACGCAGGTAACCGACGTCGGTTCCTGCTGCTTGTCTGTGACCGCCATCGACCGACCCTCTGCCGACGTCGACGTCTCTGCAACTGCCTGTGACCGACATCGGTCGCTCCTGACCGATGCCGGTGTCTGTGTAGACCCGAACCTGATAATGAATGCTCCTTGGTGAAGCTTTTAGCTCCACACCCTAACAATCTCCCACTTGGAGATAAACAGCTGCACCAGTACCTGTACAGCAGCATCTTCTAGCTCCTCCATCTTCAACTCAATCATGAAGACCAATAGAAGTTGAATGAAGATTCAACTTCTCCTTTGTAACCGGCTTGGTTAACATATCAGCAGGATTCCTATATGTATGGATCTTCTCCAGCTTCAACTCACCATCTTCCAATACCTGTCGTATGAAGTGATACCTTAGCTGTATGTGCTTTGTTCTTGAATGAAAAGCTGAATTCTTAGCCAAATGGATTGCACTCTGACTGTCACTATACAATCTGCAACTCTCATGCTCCCTACCAAGCTCATCCATGAACTGTGTCATCCATATCATCTCTTTGCTAGCTTCTGTGGCTGCAATATACTCTGCTTCTGTAGTTGACAAGGCAACAACCTTCTGCAACTTAGATATCCAGCTAACCGCCATTCCACCTATAGTAAAAACATAACCTGTAGTGCTCCTCCTGCCATCCAAATCACCTGCCATATCTGAATCTACATAACCATGTAGAGAAGTATCTGAAACTCCATAGCACAAGTGCCTACTGCTGGTTCCTCTCAGATATCTAAGGATCCACTGAACTGCTTTCCAATGTTCCTTACTTGGATTGGCCATATACTTACTTACCACTCCCACTGCTTGGGCAATATCCGGTCTAGTACACACCATTGCATACATCAAACTCCCTACTGCGGAAGAATATGGAACCTTACTCATGTACTCTACCTCATCATATGAATTAGGACATTGTTCTTTACTCAACTTAAAATGTCTAGCCAAAGGTGTACTTACCGGTTTAGCATCCTGCATATTGAACCGTTTCAACACCTTGTCAACATAATCTTCTTGAGACAATATCAACCTGTGATTTTTCCTGTCTCTCTTAATGCTCATGCCAAGGATTTTCTTTGCTGCTCCCAAATCCTTCATAGCAAACGTTTGAGCTAATTTCACCTTAAGCTCTGAGATATCCTGCATGTGAGACCCTGCAACCAGCATGTCATCTACATACAACAATAGAATAATATATCTACCGTTATCAAATCTCTTGAAATACACACAATGGTCTGATTGACACCTACTGTAGCCATGCTCAGTCATAAACCTGTCAAATTTTAAGTACCATTGCCTAGGAGCTTGCTTGAGGCCATACAAGCTTTTCTTCAATCTGCACACAAACTTCTCCTTACCCTTGACCTCAAATCCTTCTGGCTGTTCCATATATATTTCCTCATCCAAATCTCCATGAAGAAATGCTGTCTTAACATCTAGCTACTCAAGATGCAAATCCTCAAAAGCAACCAAAGACAGTACAACCCTTATTGAAGTCATTTTAACAACAGGAGAAAAAATCTCACCAAAGTCAATACCTGGCTTTTGTGCAAATCCTTTTACCACTAATCTGGCCTTGTATCTCATCTATCCATTCTCACCTTCCTTCAACCTGTAGGTCCATCTGTTCTTGAGTGTTCTCTTACCAGCTGGCAATTCAACCAAATCCCATGTTTGGTTCTCTCTTAAGGACTCCAACTCCTCAACCATGCCACGCTCCCACTGACTCTTGGACTCCACCTATATTGCTTCTTCAAAACTCTCTGGTTCTCCACCATCAGTTAGCAATAGATAAAATAAAGAAGGAGAATATCTAATTGGAGGCTTACTCACCCTTTCTGACCTCCTGATGGGTGTCTGAGACTCGTCCACAACACGCTGTCCACCCAAATTCTCTGACAGTGACCGACCTCGGTCACCTGCAGACCTGTTACTGTCCGACATCGGTTCTACCTGATCGACCTCGGTACCTGTACGGCCGACGTCGGTCTCTGTATGGCCGACGCCGATTTCTGTCATGCCGACGTTGGTTCCTAACCTGCCGACGTCGGTCTCTGTGTTTTCCTGCAAGTGATTATTTCTTTTTCCCACGAGCTCATCTTGGACTTTCACCGCATCCAATTCACCATTGCTCTGCTCAGACTGATTCAACTTCCTTAGCTGATCACAATACATCACTCTTTCATTGAAAACAACATCACGGCTCTTGATTACCTTGTTAGTTTCTAGATTCCACAATCTGTAACCAAAATCATCTGAGCCATAGCCAATAAACGTGCATCTCATAGACTTAGCATCAAGCTTCTTTCTATTTTCCTTATCTATATACACAAAGGCTTCACAACCAAAAACTTTGAGATATGAGAGATCAACCTTTTTACCTGTCCATGCCTCTTCTGGAATACCACCATCCAGAGCTGTAGAGGGTCCTCTGTTAATTAGGTACACTGCAGTATCAACAGTTTGTGCCCAAAACTGTAAGGGCAAACCGGCATGCAATCTCATACATCTTGCACGCTCCATTATTGTCCTGTTCATCCTTTCAGCAATACCATTCTGCTGAGGTGTCCTTGGAACCGTCCTTTGCCTACGGATTCCATGCATGTAACAATAATCTCTGAACTTATGACTGCAGAACTCACCGCCATTGTCTGATCTTAGGCACTTTAATCTTTTACCTGTTTCATTCTCAACCATAGCTTTCCAAAATTTAAAAGTATCAAATACATCAGATTCTCTTCTAATCAATAGATCCATACCTTCCTTGTGGCATCATCTATGAAAGATACATAGTACTGTGATCCTCCAATGGAAGCAACCTGAGCCGGTCCCCACACGTCTGTGTGAACAAGCTCCAACTTGTGCCTCTTCTTAGTAGACCCAGTTTTGAGAAAACTAACCCTTTTCTGTTTTCCAAATACACAGTGCTCACAAAACTCTAGATCTATACCTTTTAAATTTGAAAGCATACCTTTAGACTTAAGAATTGACATCCCCTTCTCACTCATGTGGCCAAGCCTTGAGTGCCACAATTTAGCGTCCACATCTGAAGTAGATAATACAGAAGGAGATTTGTTAGTAACACAATTACACAAATAGAGAGTACCTTCTCTCTTACCTCTAGCCATAATAAGTGCACCCTTGGTCACCTTCCAAGATTCTGCTGTGAGAGTTACTGTACAACCCTCATCCCCTAGCTTTCCTGCAGAAATCAAATTTCTCTTCAAGCTAGGTACATGCATCACATCTCTCAACACGCATGTGTTGCTATTCTACATCTTCAGCTACACTTTACCTTTGCCAATTATTTTACAGGGCTCATCATCCCCTATATACACTATTCCAAAATCTCCATGGATATAGTCACTGAAATATTCCCTGTTAGGAGTAGCATGAAAAGATGCACCAGAATCTAATACCCAAGATTCTATATTATTATGCAGAGAGAAAATTAAAGCATCCTGTGCAATACCTGCAATCTTGGCTTCTTCCTTTCCTTCGTGCTGATTGTCCTCCTTGGGTTTTGACCAATAATCTCTGCTTATGTGCCCCATCTTTCCACAATTCCAGCATTGTGGCCTTCTGCCATTTCTAGATTCAGATCTGCCTTTCCCCTTTGACTTGGATCTTGATCTGCCTTTCTTGCTCTTCTCTTTCTGCCTTCCCCTGCTCTCAAAACTTAAAGCATTCCCGGATGCCTCTTCTGTGCTTTTCCTGCGTATTTCCTCATTCAAGATAACACTAACAACATCCTCTACTTTCAAAATATTTGATGCAGATGCAGTATTACTTACTGCCATTACTAAGCCATGTTAGCTTTCAGGCAAAGAACATAATATCAAAAGAGCTTTTATCTCATCATCAAACACTATATTCACTGAACTTAATTGATTCACAATACCATTGAAATCATTCAGATGAGTAGAAATAGATCCACCTTCATTCATATGCAAATTAAATAACTGCTTCATAAGATATACCTTATTGGAAGCTGAGGGTTTTTCATACAAATTTGCTAACGTAGTCATCAACTCTACCGTAGACTTTGCCTGTGATAAATTGGATATCACAGTGGATGCTAGACTCAGTCTTATAGAACCCAGAGCCTTTCTGTCAAGAACTTCCCATTCTTCATCCTCCATGTCTTTGGGCTTCTTTGCAATACCTCCTAACGGTAAGTAGAGATCTTTCTGATACAGATAATCCTCTATCTGCATTCTCCAGTGTTGGTAATTTTTGCCATTGAACTTTTCCATTCTTAATTTACTTTCATCTGCCATTGCTTCTCCCACTCAAACAGAAATCCCTGCAGAAACTCCTGTGAGAACTTGTAATCAATACACACTACACAGATCTGAACCACCTGTTAGTGAACCTAAACTTTGATACCAATTATCAAGCTCTGACCCTGTAACCAAGGCTCTGATACCACTTGTTGGGGGATCAATCCAACAATAGATTACAATTGTGACAGCAATAAACGTGGAATTAAACCAAATTGACAAGTAATTAGAATGATAATAGCAAGAACAAGAGATACAAGAAAACACCCTGAAAACTTGTATTAACAAACTCTTTACAAAAGGAATACAATTGAAGAAAGCTTCTTTCTTCCACACCTCTCCTAGATGTATAGATCTCTCACTAGATCTCAATTCCTCAAGAGCTCTCTCTCTCAAGAACAATCAACTCCAACAAGCCTGGATTGATTCAATTCTGTACTGTTCTTCTCACACAATGAATTACAATAATTCACTCTCTACAACAATCCACTACCAAAACTACTACAAAGCTAAGAAGATCTAATTCTACATATAGAATTAGGAGACTTGAGCATGTACAACCAACAAGCAGTTAAGCCACTTGAACAAGGGCTCTAAAAATAGTATTGCTAACAATAGAGACGCGAGCTTGAGTCTACAACTCAAACTTATCATGCAAACACTCGCTTCTGTCCACGGAAATAGCTTTCTGGACACGCAGGTAACCGACATCGGTTCCTGCTGCTTGTCTGTGACCGAAGTCGGCCGACCCTCTGCCGACGTCGGTTGCTCCTGACCGACGCCGGTGTCTGTGTAAACCCGAACCTGATAATGAATGCTCCTTGGTGAAGCTTTTAGCTCCACACCCTAACAGTTCTTGCATGCTCACCTGAAGCACACAACAAGGGATTGGAACCTATTGGTTTTATCATGTGAGGGTGTACTAAAATACAAGGGAATTCAAACACATACACATTAGTATGCTCATTCTATAATCCATCTTAACACATGTTCATTACTCAGTGATTAAAAAAATATGCCATAAACAATAATTATTAACCTTAACTCAGTTAACTAAACAACATCATACATGATAACTAACAACATCATCTCCATAGTTAGTTGAATAAAAATATTAATTCAACACAATCTTCACTCATCATATTGATAAGTGATCTTCAAAGATCACATAATTCTAGTGTTACAATGTAACTTGCTCGTATAAACTCTATCAATAATATCCAACTGAACAACAACATTACAAAGTTTAATCTAGGGGTATTTATACTTGGTTTTCCCTAACCAAATAGTTACAAACATAAATACATTCATGGTGACTCACCAATGATCATCAAAACACTTGAGTTATGGTATCCAATTACATTGATTTTCTAACGACCCAAGCCTTTCTACTCTATATTCTCTCTTCAATGTTGGATCCTTATTGTCGAATGCTTATCTTCCTTCAGGCTAGTGTTGGATTTTTGTTTGACTTAGTATCTTTCATCCCTGTGAATTGCTCCATAATCATTCTCCACTTTTCACATCTCCCTAAGTCTTTTTGTTTGAATTATTTTCTTTCATCCTTGCGAATTGCTCCATAATCATTCTCCACTTTTCACATCTCTCCAAGTCTTCCACTAAGTTTTGAGTCCTTCATTCTTGGGCTCTCCTTTTAACATGCACATTTTTTCCATGAGACCTAATCCTTCTATGCCATGGACTCTCACATCATGGCCTTTTGTGCCATGGTTTTTTGTGCTAGCTATTCCAAAAAGTACTTAGCCAAAATTTAGGGCCTAACATCACCCCAAACTAAGCCATTAGTCCATCTAAGACTAAGTATTTTTCTTGGGCTCCACTAAAAACTCTGGTCCTATCTACTCAATTTGCTTATTAATCGCTTCCCAATGGGTTAATGTGTTCTACAACTTGGACATTATTTATTTGATCATTGCTTTGATCTTCTTGGTATCCTTATATTATTCAAGACACTCACCTACTTTATTTACTAAACGTTTAAGGGATGTGGAAGCATCCTTATGAATTCCTTCATGCTTCATGACCTTAGTGGAAAACTATCCTTAGAGTGTCATGAATTTTGAATTTATTTATTGATGATGCGCACTTATTGTGTTCTCCATTTCCTCCACATATTTTAATGCTTTGGCATGATCTATGTGATCTTTTATTAAGAAGGTGTTATCTGCCAACCATTGTCATTGAACTTATTCCACTTAAATTGATGCTTCTAAAATCTTGTTGGGTCATTCCATATTTTCAAAAACCCCATCTAAAATGGGAATGGTGTCACCAACTATGTGAAAGAAACTTTTGAATGCCTTCACTACTTTTGTGAACTACTCCATTACCCATGTTTGTTCAGTTTGGGGGTCAGGTTGTTCCTGACAACATTTGAATAGGAGCTCTACCAAGGTCTCTAATTTATCCATTGCCTCACCAAAAAGGTATACTCTATTTGAAAGTGTTGGTTCTTGGCTCAAAATTATTTTACAAATGTTTAATATTTTCACTTTGACAACGATTTCAACTTCCAACTGGAGCTTAACCTCGACTAGCACTTTCTCAAGCTTTATTCTTTCAATGACCTTGTTCTTATATAAAACCACCATCTCTACATTTTTTTGGGCTCGTATAACATTAGAATCAATGAAGGAATTTTTCCTTATGACCTCATGTGCCAACTTTAAAAGTGTTATGCTAGTTTGTATAGTGGCAAACTATCATGGGTCTACCCAAAGAGTATCTGTAAGTGCCAACACTTCTAGATTTAGTACCAGGCTATCTGAAGGCATCTCAAAATAGTTTTATTAATTATATACATCATTGAAGAAAGATAACTCCCATCAAGTCTACTTAGATGCTTTTTTTGGTGCAAAATTTGAATACATGTATAAGAGCTTTTCTATCACTTCTCTCTAATATTGTGCATAGAGGGTCATGGTCACATTGGTATTCTCTCACCTCAGGATGAAGTTTTTAACCAACCTTTTCCTCTTATAAGGATCTCATTCAAGTATCTTGACATCTATGTCTTCACTCTGGTGACTAACCCTAATGTCAAGCTCATTCATTCCCAAAATCATGTTGGACCGATCCCTCTCTTAACCAAGTACATCTTCAACTTCCATATGTGCCTCCTCAAGGGTGGTTTCTTCATGTTGCACTAATGAAGGTATTTTATTAAATTTTGGAGTGACCTAATCTTCTTCTATAACAATTTTTTTTGATATCTCCTTCGAAATCTCTATTTTCTCTTCCAAGTCACCATCTTTAGGCACCAATGTCTCATGTTCTAAAGGAATAGTTTATGTTTTTTACTATGGGCCTTCAAGTTGACTTATTGGTGGATTATTATTAAGTGGTACCTAGTCAATTCTTTGCCTTTCTGATAGTTTTGGTTGGGTGCTTGTGTTGGCATCATGCCCTGGGTGCTTCTACTTCTTCTATAGCACTAGTTCTAGTGGGATTATCTTTTTTTCTCACTTTTTGATCCTTAAATATTTATTGTTAGGTTTCAACATGTAAAATAAATAATTAATTGAATTTCAAACCAAAATATGCTAGACTTTGATGTTAGTTTTATTTGACTCCATCTTTTTCCTATATGCTTTCTTTCTGGGATATATGTACATATGATAGAGGGTGTGAATCTCTGTGTCAATATTCTATGTATCATTGTTCACCAATTATGCATCATATATCCAGTTGATGGCATTCATGAAGTAACGCATCATGAAATCATATGGTAGCTTTAACCATTTAGACAAATCTTTAGAGGGAGCCATCTAGATGTATTCTATGGATAATTAATGACAAACTTCATTTGGTCTCAAACCTATCTAGGTAAGTCCTCTGGAATGTGCCACTCATTCCCAAAGGCTTCCTTCATGCCATCATACCATCCCTTAATTTTGACTTTGTGGGATGAATTTATTGGTCCAGGGAAAATGAATGCTTTGGGCCACTCTACGAGGGACTTATTATCAAGAGGGTTGCCCATTATAGCTCTCTAGTGGTGTATTCAGGTACACCAATTTCATCAAACACCATCAATAATAGGAACACACCCCATGCAAACCTTTGGTTGGGTAGACAGTGCACTTTATCTACATCTGTAATAATTCTATTAGTGAAGTACTACACCCAATTATATTTTATTCCCTTGATGACTTTTTGAGTGACATAAAGGTGGGATATATCCACCTCTTTCCACCTATCTTCACCTCTAATCTTGGTCATTATGATGTGTGCGACCACTCTGAAGGTGGGATCTTAGAGACTAGTGATATGCATAGCATGGCCTTATTTCTAATACTCAAGCACCATATTAGTCTTTTCGATCCTGTCTTGGTCCTCCAAGTCATAAGAAAAGTATGTGCCTAAGCACTACAAACTTATGACTTTGATTATTCGCTCTAATGTAATCCTCATCTAACGCCTACCAAAATAGATATAGTCTTCATGAACTCGTGAAATCAAAAACTTCACTACTTCAACTAGCTTTCCAAAATATGGAAGAGTAAATAATTAGAAGAGTCCAACATCATTTAGAGCATTGAAAATTTTCAAGTCATATTCCAACTCACTCATGTTTTGGTGCTCTACCTAGTAGTTGCATTGTAATTCCACTTCATTTTCACGATGGTGATGGTTATAATAAAAAATATTACAAGTGGGAACTTTCGATACCTAATTCTCTATGCATAGTACCACCTCTGAGTACTGCATTTCTTTGATCATCAATGGGGGTGGAGGGGGTATAGTATCTTTCTTCTTTACCTAGAGTGCCATTTCTGATTTTGTCTTTCATGTTCACTTTGATCTCTTCAGGTACCTCTTCTCTAATCAACATAGTCTCACCACCCACACTCTCCAACTCTTCTTCCTATGGTATCACAGGTAAAGGTTCACTTCATTGGGAATTTTTATTTATCCACATCACCCTTCAAGGATCCTAAAGGTTGAGTCATATCCATCTAATCTTCCCAAAATAATACATGGTTTCCTTTTTATCCCACTCGACTCTCCTACTTCAACACTCTATAATGGTAGACATCAACCTCTATAACCTACAAATCTAAAACTCTATCCATCCTTATACTCCTCCCAACACTCTTTCTATGTCCCTCAACTGATACAGTCCATAATGCTTGAAAATAATATTAATCCATTACTTTTCACTCATCTAGAAGCTTGGAAATCACTTTACAGTAGCTCAAATATGCTCCTTAAGCTTTGTAATTTCACAAATGTGACAATAGTAAAAAGTGAAATGGCCCACATGTAACCTTTTATGGGATTGAGGAGATAAATTGAATTTACTTCCCCACTAACTCTACCATTACTTCAAACAATAAATTTTGATAATGGTATTGTCAAAATGCAAATTTGGCACACTTACCATTACCATTACTTTCTTTGTATAAATACATGTCCCATCCTATGCTTTTCCTAAAGTGCATGATAGTTGTAAATAATTTGAATATTTTCCATTTCAAAGGTAGGAATATTACTTTTTTACCTCAACTTAGCTTGGTTGTTACGTGCCACATCCTACATACACTTTTGTCCTTATCTACTTATGCACCTTGCTCCTATGTGCATTACAATTGATCTTATCCCAGTGCTCCATAGATGTTCTACCCTTACCCCACACTAAATGTTATTCATGGTCCTCCATGACAATATAAATAATTATAAAAATAAAGTGTTGACCTTAAAACTACTCAAGGGTGGGTAACTAGTGCCATGCTTTATTGTAAATCCTAGATTAACCTAATGTCATACACTTTATTATTACAAAAAGGAAAGACTATTGAGAATAGTAGGGTCTAAACTGATTACCATTAAAATGGCCAGGAAGGAATTATCCATCTAGTCACTTTAACCTGCATGCATCAATGGGAGAAATATTATGAATGATGAAGGGACCATCCCAGTGTACATAAAGCTTTCGAAGTGGTGCATGAATTTGGATTTGTATACTAAGACTTGCATGTTGGGAACAAAAGTCTTGGTTTTTAAATGGAAATCATGTTAGGATTTTTGTTTGCATTTCTCCACACCCTGACTCTAGTGTGTGAGAAAATGAGTCTCATCTAACTATAAAAAATCATCGAGGTGTGATTTCAAAGATGTTTCACCATCTAGTTGACCAACACATGAAATGTGAAGAGAAGGGACAAGGATTAAATTGGAAGAACCGATTTGGTATCAAACAAAAGATTTAATGGTGTGCTCTTGTTTAATCACTTGTAAGTGGTCTGATATTTCCATAATACCATAGACACACAATCATCTCAGTCAGTGTGTCCAATATTACATATCTTGGTCAACATATTACTCAAGATATTATTGAACACCTCAGCTACACCATTTGCCTAAGGATGATATGGTGTTATTTTAGGGTGTACGATCATGAATTATGCTAAGAGGATACATATGGTCTCATTAAGGAAATAAGTACCTCAATCACTAGTCAAACTCAACAAACATCTAAATTGTGTAGTGATATTCTCCTAGATAAATCTTGTAATAGTGGTAGTGGTACAATCTCTTATTGGTACAACTTCATCCTAGCAATTAATATAGTTAGTAGTAGTGACAATATAACATGTGCCAATACACCTCCCTACTAGTTTGATGAGGCCAATAAATTCAATGGCCCACTTTTTAAAGGGTTATTGTGACAAGATAGGATTAAGGGGCATTGCATCCCTTTTATTTAGCTTTCCCACATGCTAGAAAATGTCACATTGGCATGCATAAGTATTAACATCCTTAAACAAGGTAATCCACCATAAGCCATCCAAAAAGACCTTTCATGTTGTAGCTTCACTAATATAATATCCTTTGATGACACCCTCATGAACTTCCCAAAGTACCTTAGCACGCTCATGCTTCATGATGCAACTCTAAAGCACTTTATCATGACCAAGCTTATAAAGGTCACCCCTATAAGCTAGAATGGAATGGAAATAATAGCTAACTACTTTTCTAGAGTGCTGAGGTGAGCTAGTTTTGAACTTGTATTAAAAAAGGTGGCAATATATTCCAACTCCTCAAGCACGCACATGACATTAAATAGTTTCATGTCAGGCAAGTCATCCTCTATGGCACATGTCAGTTCTCTAGATTTAATGTGTGAAAGATGATCTATATTGTAGTTGGCCTTACTAGGTTTGACCATCACTAAAAACTATAACTCTTGAAATAACACAATCTATCAACAAATTTTCCCACATAATACCAATTTATTTATTAAGTACTTTAGTGTCACATGATCCATGAAGAATATAAATGGAATAGCTAGAAAGTACTGATGAAACTTTCAAAGGGCATAAACCATAGACAATGATTTGCACTCAGTAGTCATGTAGGTCCATTTAGTTGGAGTAAGCTTTCTTCTTAAAAAATAGATAGAGTGGTCTAGGTTGTTCTTGGGAGGTTGAGTAAGGATAACACCGATGCCATACTGAAAGCATTCGCATGGATGTGAAAAGGATTTGTCTAGTCTAGAAACTAGAAAATAGGGGTGGTGATAAGCTTATGTTTGAGTGTAACAAATGCATGATAGTGAGCAATGGCCCAGACAAACTAACCATTTTATTTAAGTAATTAATCTAGAGGCACAAAAATCCTAGCATATCCATGAATGAACTTTATATAATATCTATTATGACCTATGAAGGTGCATACTTATCATTGGGTGGTTGGTGCTGGAAAGCAAAGTATAACAACAATCTTGGTTGGGTCCATCAAAAGTCTATCACAATATATGACATGACCAAGTAGAATGCCAAAGGGGGTAGTAAACATACATTCATTTAGATTTAGATAAATCTGAAGGTTCTGGTAGCACTCAAGCATTAGTTAGAGATTTGACCAATGGTCCCATATTAAGCCATAAATAGTCCAATCATCAAGGTAGACTTGAAGGAACTTATGAATAAAGTCCTTAAAAGCTTTGATTGGGATATGAGAAAACACAATAGGAGCATTTTTCAACTTGAATGACATTACATTGTAAAAAAGGGATCCCCACTCAGTCATAAATGTGGTCTTTAACTTATCCTCTTCTACAATATGAACTTGATGGTATCTAGATAAGCCATTTTTAAATGTATAAATTTCACAAGTAGTAACTCCTTCAAGTATCTCTTCAGTAAAGGGTGTCAGAAAGGGGTTGTAAATGCAAAAAATGTTGAGTACCCAATAATCCACACATATCCAAATGCATCCATCCTTATTGATACTTATAACCATAGGACTCACCCACTTAGACTCATCTATAGGACTAATGAATCCTGCATGAAACATGCTATCAATTTCTTCTTTGACTCAAGCATGCAAGTTGGGATACATCTGATAGGGCCTCTTCCTGATCTTACCAACTTTATGTGCATTTTCACTTAGGAATAATGCATGCCTTTCATTTTAGTATAGTTATATGGGAAGACATCTTGATACTCTTTCAATAACTCAAACACCTTAGAGATCTTTGTATCAAACCATTAGTCTCTCACAATATTCACCTTGGATGCTTATTCCATGCTAATATTTCATTGAATAGTCTAGAGTGGCTCTAAGTATGGGTGTTGTTCATCCTATATCATGTCATAAACATCTCATGCACCATACTCTATGTGCACATCTAAATTATTAGTTGATGGATCAGGGAAATTAGATTCAACACTTTCATCAACCTAGTACATGAATTTCTACTTGTCCTCAGATTTATTCTCTCAGTGCATGGTCTAGTACATGTTCAAACATGGAGATGATGCCTTCTCATTAGGTTCATGGAAAAAAATCAAGCTCTCCTCCCACATTCCATGTATGTATATGATCTGATCTTGAATTAGGTCTGATTCACCTACTAAAGCTTAATGCATGGCTTTAATGTAAGGTGTAAATCCATCCATGGGGATGAATAAGACAACACTATAATCATGTTACTCTTAAGGAAATGTCAAGAAATAATTTCTATATGGAACTCTTTGTGGATATACCATGCTCTATCCCAAGTGTGTATAGTGCCATTTAATGCATGAAATCAAAGTTACTCAAGCAAAAATGTTTCGTCTACCATCTACATAGTCTCATAGGCTTTAAGGTGAGGTTTAGGAACTCTAATACCACTATAACTAATGGTGCCATGTATATGGTTATCATGGTGAAAGTGATGGTTTAGAGAAGAATGAAATTGATCATAAGTAATTAAGTTTTCTTGATGAGTTCTCCACCACTAAGCAACTGACTATTGTACAGACTCACAAACTTCCATTTCACCATGAAACTTAGAGTTTCATCAAATCTTGTTGGTGGTGCAACCATGATTTGTCCATGAAGGAGATGAACAAATTTATATCATTTTTTATAATTCCATGGAGATTCATTGTGACTTCCTATAGCACCACATACCATCCCAATAATATCATAGTCACCTTGAACCCAGTAGTCATAGGCATTACTAGTAATGTTAGACAAAGATTGTGCATCCATCCAACATAAGATGCCATCTAGGGTGGGATCAAGGCATTTAATACCCCAAGTTGTGACATTATAGATGTGGTTGATGTCTTTATCAGCATTGATAGGCTCAACATAGGGAGGCCCTTGAGAATGATACAATGAAATGACAATGCATTGCTCATAATTATCAAATTTGATGTAGTGATTCTTAAAGCTCAAATCAGCATTATTTTCATAACACCATGGGTGACCCTACAAATCTAGGAAGTCATCAACTTAAACCAACTCTATGACTTCAAAATCAGCTTTAAAAGTGACACTAAGGATATCCATGGTGGCATCTTTAAGTACACTAATAGGTAAATCATGAGTCTTGTTGGCCATAAATAACACACAAGATGAATACTACAAAGATGAGCTAGCCATATTTCACCATCAATTATTAGTAATAATATTTACTCCAGTTCCTATATCAACTAAGATATCATGGATGACCCATCCATATATAGCGATGTTAACCAATATCTCCTTATTCCCCTCGGGGCTAGGCTCAGTGTGAGTTTCTTGCCACCATACATGGTTTAACCAATGATATTCAATAGGCCTAGGCATATGATACCTTAACCAATTGTGCAATAAGGGTAAAATGTCCTCATATAGTAGTCATTTTCATAGCTCTTAATATTCATCTTGTGCCATGTCATGATGGTCTATAGTTTTTTATATATCGACATGTGTAACAACATTGTGATCCTTGAGGAACTGGATCTCTCCTTGTAATTATCTTACCAGATTCATAGTGTCATGTATAATCTCCTTATACTATTGAGAATATGGATATCAAGTATCACGAGGATCCTCTCGTTAAATTTTATCAATAGGTAGATTGGTTGTAGACTAGGACTGACCACCACTCCATATTGTAATATTGACTTTGGGACCCATTGGAGTTACAAGGCACAATCTCCATTGTGGCTTTTCAATACATATCATGTTGACACCCTTCTCATTTCTTTCCTTTGTAATAGTAGTAAATAGGTCAGGGCACTCCTCTAGACTATGTTCATTTTTACAAAAGGCACATGTAGGATATATCAGGCAATAACACTAATAGTGATCTGGGGAACCACACTTATAATAAGGTCATGGTGGAAAATTTCCACCTCCACATCCTTGAACTCAACCATGATAACCACCTCCATTCTCTTGTTTATTAGCAACATATGTCTAACATGTACCAAGAATGCATGCCTCATGAATTTCATTAATGAGATGACAATCATTAATATCATGAGTGTATGCATCATATATGTTGTAATAGGTTAATACCTTTGACTGAGTGGCATGTTTTAGTAGAGGATAATACCTAACATTGTGTTCTTATTGTAAAATCTCACATGATTTCTTTATCATAGCTTGAATACTCATACGAAGATAATTATTTTGCTTGTGGCCTTCAGACTCATAGTCTACACACCATAAGCCACTATGGGTGTCATGAGCATTATGTATAGTGATATTTTCCAACTGAAACATCATTATGGTGATATGAGCCTCCATGAAGGGACTAATCCCTATGTCAATAATTCCAATAAATTCAACATGAAGAGTAGCTTCTAAGGCCTCACGTAGGTTGGTGAAAGTTTTCTATGACAAGATATGTCTAAAGGGGACCAATAAACCTCTTACAAACCATTAGGCATGTTGAGAAACATTTGACTCAAAAGAGATTTAAGAGAGAATAATCTTGAAATTTTCATCATACTCACGTATGCTCTCAATGAGTTCCTTCTTGATATCCTTCAGGGCAACTATGCTCTGTTGTTTGAAATCTAGGATATAAAATTCCTAGATGAATGTTGCCTTTAGCTAATCATAATCCACCATAGCTTATTACATATTGTACTTATAGTACCACTTGTGTGTACAGTCCAAGAGGGTGGTCACAAATTGGGTATTTCCATTTAGAAGAGGTGATATTGTGTGCTTACCAAATAAGTCACACTTGTGAACATGTTCTACAACATTCTTCACACCTCAATACTCTAGCAAGTGGGATTTTATCTTAGTATGTAGTGGGTGGTTAATGGGATTGCAATGGGGTTTGCTAAGAATTAATTATGATCCCTCATGTAACTTGTGGGGGAGGTCTACCACTACCTCCTGTGCATCTTCTAATTCCTCCAGTTGAACCACCACCAGTTCCATCTCCCACACCCCTCACTGCAATAGAAGTACTCAAGATGTTGGGCACTGAGGTAGGTTAAGTAACTATAGTCATGCCCATAATTTTCCCACTGGGTATGCTTGGTCCACTAGGGATTCCAAATTAAGCCATAAAATTATCACACAAAAGAAAAGAAATAGCCAATAAATTACTATCTAAAACTTGTTCTATAAATGTCTCTCTCATAGGATCCATTTTTTACTCTACATTATTTATATCCTAGTTGTGCACAAATATATCATCTAACTCAAAATCATGAGCACATGTTGTGGGTGGGAAATTGGGCCTATCCATATAGGGTTGTTCAATCACCACTACTTAAATTGTTTATCCCATGCATATTTGAACTAGTATTGGGTGCAGTCCTATGGTTGGGGAGTCCTCTTTATGCTCTTGCACTTCCCTATGGTCCCTTAAAACACTTCTTGAGTCCTCACATCCCCTTCTTAGATCACTTCCACTCATAACACTTTGTTGAGCTTCATCATACTTGTATTTCCACAATTCTCATTGACTAGCCACCATACTCAACCAACAATTTTAATTCATAAATTCCCCTTCATCTCCCCACCAACTGCATTTCTCATGCGAGAAAAAAATTAGCCTTTCATGGAAAAAGTCTCAAGTTTAAAATTTACAAAGAGCTTAACCTCCAATGGAAAGTGTCTGATATATCTACCACATGGTTCTCAGAATATATGATAATATGTGAAGACTACGTATTCCAAGATGTAACTATTCAAAACCCAACACTACCAAACATTAACATCACACATCCAAGGCACTCCTAACCATGCTGAAGTTGACTGATGCTCTAATGTCTAAGTTGTATTTCGTTCATAGTTCCTCAACTGGTCTTGACCATAAGCCACAATCCAAGCATAAATGTGAATAGTACCTGTACAAAGAATGTCTCATACAATAAGTTATAAATATTATGTTCAAACCATATGCGTGTAGAGATTCCTAGTTTAATAAATGGTACTATAAAATAATCCTCAATGCTAGTAACCCATTACTTAATATTCTCAAGTGATAGTTCAAATATATTCCACCATTATGTAGGTAAGTGCTATGGATCCTAGCAACATAAACAAAATGTTGGGTTTATTTTCCTTACATAGGCATAACTTTCCCTAGGCACACGTCGAAGTGATTGAAAACCCAACATGTTGGTGCACTAGCATTTCATGTAAGAACAAGTTCTCATGTGTTCACTTGAAGTACGTAGCATGTGACTGGTTCTTATTGGTTTTTTCATGTGAGGGTATACTAACAAATAGGGGCACTCAAACACATACACGTTAATATTCTCATTCTATAATCCATCTTAACACACGTTCATTACTCAATTATCAAAAAGAAAAATATGGCATAAATGGTAATTATTAACCTTAACTTAGTTAACTAAACAACAACATACATGATAAATAACAACATTATTTCCATAGTCAACTAAATAACAATATTAAGTCAACACAAGCTTCATTCATCATATTGACAAGTGATCTTCAAAGATTACACAATTCCAATGTTACAATGTAACTTACTTATAGAAACTCTATTAATAATATCCAACTGAACACCAACATTACAAAGTTCAATCTAGGGGTATTTCTACTTATTTTTACCTGATCAAGTAGTTACAAACATAAATACAGTCATGGTGACTCACCAATAATCATCAACACATTTGATTTTTGGTAGCTAATTATATTGATTTCCGAAGGACTCGGCCCTTTCTTCCCCTATATTCTCTCTTTGGTTGTGGATCCTCATCGTCGAGTACCTATCTTCCCATAGTCCAGTAATGTATTCATGCTTGACTTATTCTCTTTCATCCCTACAAATTGATCCATAATTATTCTCCACTTTTTGTGTGCTCCCTAAGTATTTCACTAAGTTTCAAGTCCTTCATTCTCAATCTCTCTATTTAACATACACATTTATTCTATGAGATTCGATCCTTCCATGATTCCACGCCATGGTCTTCCATGTTATGGTCTTTTGTGCTAGTTATTCCAAAAATTACTTATCCAAAATTTGGATCCCAACAAAATACAAAGTCCTATCCTTTATGCCAAGTGGATCATTTATACATTGAAAGGTGAGGAATATTAAAATTTTCTTCTTAGGAATAGTATACCCAAGGCTACCCTACGGAAAAAAGTCATGAAATGGTTTAAATATTCAATCTCTCCTGCTCACACAAGTTCCTATAAAATGGTCAAGATGTTTATTTCTAAAAGTATTTGTAAATCTTAGGAAAATTTTAAGCCTCATTTGAGATGGGACAAAGATAAATTTAGAACTAGGCTTTCTATAAATTCACAGCCTCTATTGTGGTATCTAGTTTTGACTTACTATGGTTTTCCCTTTTATTTGGTCCCTTGGGTTAAAATTATACAAATTTTTAAAAAGGGCATGAAAATCATAGTTTATATTTTTTGTAAGCACTCTAGGGATTGAATTACATGGCATATTTTACATGACAAATTTTAGTTGCATTCTAATGACCATGAATCAACTATGAAAGTGAAAAAATTCATACCCAATGTACATCTACATAAAATTTGGGTTTAGTCACCTTAAAGATGGTGGATGGATTGGAAATGACCTATTTATACCCCTTTCCATAAGTAAAAACCCTAGTTAGGTTATGAGATCCTTTCTACTCAACATATTCAAGTGGATGTTTTCAATGCTTATTGGAACATTAACTCCTTTAATTAATTTTTGAAATGTAATATTTTTAGAGTATAGGCAGCCATTATTGAGCCCAAACAAGCTAACTTCCTTTGGCGTATCATTCACCAACTTCTACCAACTAGAACTATTTGGTTCATTTAGATGTGGGCCATCATGTTTGTGTAGTTTGCCAACACCCAGAATTTAAAGCATATATGTTGGTTCTAAAAACATGTTTAGTCTATCTAGTTATGGATACATACCCTCTTTGAGCCATTTTATCTTTAAATTTTTACTTGGAAAATGGTTTTGATATGGGGTTCAACTATTATTCCTACAAAATTACACAAGTTTGGCATATTTTTATTTTTGAGATTATGTTTCATTTATGATTAAAAAAAAGAAATAATTCAATTTTCACTCATACTATGATAGAATATTATTTTGATGTTGCTATTTTAGAGTTAAATTATTCATCAAAATTTTGTTACAAATATAAGTGTAACTAGAAAGGTTTGGTTAGAGTTGGAGCACCTCCAAACTCTAGTGGATCACTTAGGGAGTCCCCCATGTTATGTTAGTTGAGTCCCTCTAAACTCATCTCACCATAATTCACCACCTAAGGCCATGTATTTGGAAATTATGAAGACCCCATTTATGCATTGAGCACTGTAGTGGATCCCTAAGCTCATAGTTTTCCTCATCGGCTTGTAGTTCACGTGATGGTGGTGGTGGTGGGTTTACTTAGATAGACCCTTCTGGTTGGGGGACACCTCAGTAAGAGAAGTTACCTCATTTGGTCATTTCCATTTTCCCCACTACAAAGGATAATACAGAGGAAGGGAAAAAAATGAGTGATGTATGGGATCCTTCACTTGACATTGTAGATCCTCTTGTTGGAAGTGGTTTAGGGGGATAGGGTGACAAACCAGATGATTCTCAGCCTTTATCTCCTTTGTTGATTATTTCTCATGTGGCCTAGGGATTTGATTTACTTTGCCAGTTAGGATTTTATTATGTTATCTTTGTTTATGTTTCATTTTTGGTTGAAAAGACAAAATCTAGTGTTATTTATTATATTTACCTTTTTTTTAATTAGCTATATAGCCTTTCTTAGTCTTAGGACTAATATGACATTTTGATGTGTGATGTTTTCCACTTATTTTTTATATAATTAACAATGTATACATTGTATATTTAATAGAGATGCATTTTTCTATAAAAAATATGATGGTGATTTTTTTATGACAATTATTTATTCAACATTGCCTTTCAATTACTAGTATAATTCATACTAAAATAGTATATAAATTCATTATAATTATTTACAATTTTTTATGGTTTGCCTAAAATTCCACTCATTTCTAATATGCCATTTCTTTTTAAAAATGATTATATTTTATGGGAAAAAAATAAATATGACCATATAAACATCAAATTTAATCCCTAATATATATTACCACCAAAAATTGCCCATTATATTTTTGGGTGGCCCCTCTAAATTCATCCCACTTTATGTTTCCTAAAATTCATCCACTATAAAAATTCCTTAAAATTTATTTTTATGTTGCATAGACTCTTAAAATTCATCCAAATATAAATAAATATACATGTGTGTGCATGCATGCGTTTGTTCCATATGTTCATAAATTCATCCCAACCTAAAAAAATCTTAAAATTTATTTGGATGTTCCATATCCTTGCATTATTTTTCCCTTGAGTCTCCTTTTCTATGAAGCCTTCCATGCAGAAGTAGAAAATAATGGGTCCAAATTGGCCTTATAAACTAAGATCCATGTAGCCAATTGGGATTTTACATGGTTTAGTGTTGATTTTAAAGTACAATTACCTAAATTTAACAATAAAGTCATGGTGCTACAATAATACCACACATATGCACTTCAAAAAGTTCTACATGAGTTTTGATAATAGGGAACATTAGTTGATCATCCCCCTTATGATAAACATGGGCTGACATGTATAGAGAGTGGGAATACAAAGGAAGACATCAACCATGTGTAAAAAATTACCACATAAGAGGAGTACTTAAACCTCAAATATAATAGAGGATTATGTTGAATAAGTAGGATATGGTATTCAGATACTACTAGTAATGATTTTGAAATGTGGGTACAAGAGGTCTATGAGGCCACATGATGAAGGTGTTAAGATAGAAACAATGCTTATGGGTTCATTCAAGTACAAGTCAATACACTTAATGACATCTCTAATAAAGATTAATCAAGGCTGAACTACATAAAGGTGGGTACCCTAGGTTGTGCATGAAATTAAGTCCCTTAGAAAAGTAAGGGATGCTTGGAAAAACTTCTAGGATATGATGGCTCCACAATTTTTATGGTTTATGTCAATGATAATTAAGCATGCCTACCCAAGGAAGGTGAAAACATGGTTTCACTAGTACACACATTAAAAATCATAATTTCTTGTTAATGGGCTACACATAAACCAAACATACCAACATAGAGTATGGTAAAGGAAGCAATGTGCATGTGTTTCAAAAGAAGTAATTTAAGGAAGGTTTTTCCTAGGCATTAAGGAGATTTAAAGCCAGATGAATAGGTGAAAGTATTTGAGTAGATTTGGACTCATGGAACACAATTTCTACCAATGGAACTTTGGGTATATTTTCTTTACAGTACTCTTAGCACTAACACACACACATGGTACATTTTCAATGAGATTAGGAAGGATAATTACAAATGGAAGGTGGTAAAAGAGGAGCTTATTTACACATTTACCTTTGCCACTTCAGATTTAAATCTCACAAAACCACTTCATTATATTAGAAAGTATATTATTTAGAATGATGCATTGATGGAGGAAAGGATACTAGTTATGAAGAAGGAAAAAGGTTTAGCCTTTCCTTGACTATTTCAAGAAGTGAATTTAGATGGTGAATCTAGAAACAATAGTAACATGCAAGATCCATTGTATTTGTGAATAGGAGAGTACAACAAAGGAAAGGACATATGTCATGTGGAAGAAAAAGAAAACCATAATGAGTACCAAGACAACATAAATGTGGAGACCTCAACTAGGAAGAGAGGCATACTAGAGGCATACTAGATGAAGGGATTGAAAACTTAAGGACAAGAAGCATATAGTAGTACGCATAACTCCTTATTAACTTGGTAGTTGTAAAAGTTATGATGGAAGGAGGTATTAAGAAGATGTGTTTTCTAATATAAATTGATGTGATAAAAAATAATATTCAAGTTTTCACTATGAACTAATGATGTGGTAGACACTATTCATTGACGAGGTGGAAGACAATATTCATTGGTGAGGTGGAAAACACTAATCATGATGTCTAGGTGACATGGGGCACCACATTACTTGAAAGGCACATAAAGTTCTTGATGTTGAACTCCATTATGAGAGTGGGACAAATTATATGTGGGGAGAAAATTTAATGGGTTTAAGCTATGTCAAAAGGAGATTCCACTAGTTTTTGGAAGCACATGTGGAGTGGAGAACACATTTTGAAGTTTCCACTTGTTGGAAGGGTCCAAACTAAAGTGGATCACATGGTGGAGCACATTTTACTATTGATTAATAGTCCTTCCAAGTGAAAGAGGTCTAATTTTTGGTCTTCCTTTATTTCTATCTCATTCATCTCTTATAATCATATAAATAAATGTATTCTTTACTTGGTAGGCTACGCTAGTGTTAGATAATAAAGCTTGTGTGATGCTTTGAAAGCCTCCTTGACATGTTGAAGCCAAGTATTTTTTAATTTGGGAATAAATTGTTGAAGCTTTGTGTATGTGAGGAAGTGATAGCTTATTAAAGCTTTTGTATGTGAAGATTATTTGATGAGATTTAATGAGAAGTGTGTTGAATTTATGAGTTGAGTAATGAGATTGATTATGAAATATTGATTGTTAAATCCATCATGTGGTTGGAGGCAACATCACAAATGCACAAAAGTCCTCCATGAATTCCATGAAGGTATAGATATAGATCATTATGCAGGTGAAGATACTACATGAAAGATCTTATTCTCTAGACTATGTTTCCCAACCATGTACAAACATGCTAAGGAATTTACATAGAAGTGTGATTTTTTTCAAAAAAAAGGAAAACCTAATATAAAGGACCTCATTCCTTCAATCCTGGTTGTTACACAAGAGTCCTTTGAAAAATGGTAGTTGATTTTATAGGACCAATAATTCTAGCTGTGCATAAAAGTGGGGCACCTTACATATAAAAACTACATATTATCTGACAAGGTGAGCAAAATCAGCTCCTTAAAGGATTACACAAAAATAGATCTACAAGATATTTTTGGGAAAATATTAATAGTAGGTATGGATGCTCCCTTGGATTAACAACTGATATAGATAGCAATTTCTTGGTAGAAATAAGATACGTATTACTAAGTGACTTCATGATTTCAAACCATAAAACCACACCTTATCACCCACAAAGAAACATCAAAATAGAAGAATTCAACAAGATACTAGGCATCACATTCATGGATATTTGTGATGTAGGATGCAAGGATGTAGACAATAAAGTATCAAGAGTATTATGGACATACCAAAAAACTTACAAGAGGTTAACTAGACTAACGATGTTTGATTGGTTATTTGGAAAATAAATAATTCTACTCATAGATTTTATAGTGTTAACCTTGAACATAACCCACACATGATGATTGAATGACAAAGAATCATTAATTTCAAGACTCATGTAGTTAATGAAACTAGATGAGAAAATTACATTTACACATTGGATATAAATGGTAGAGAAGATCATGCAAAAACTATATCATGATGAACACATTGAAGAGAAGGTGTTGTCATTCAAAACATGCACCTATGGATGGTCTACTACATATGAGGTTTTGCAATGGGGCATAGAGTGAATGCCTTATGTAGAGCAGAAAGTGTTCAACATTGGGTATGGAAGTGTTATCACTCACATGCACAAATAGAACATTGGTTATCTCATCAAAATGATGAAAACATACCCAATCTGTGGGACCCTTGCACTCCTTGGGATGAGCCTCTGGAGTAGGCTAGATTCCTTTTATTCTAAGTGTACATGGTTTAATACCAGTGTGTAGACCTAAAGAGAAAAAAGGAAAATCTCTGCTAATCTAAACCTAAGATTTTTTTTGGGAAAAGGGAGGGAGAAGGTAAGAGAGTGTTGTAAAATAAAAGATGATACACCAAGAATAGGGCAAGAACCCCTATTGTCACGAACACACTACAAATCTTTGAAATTAAAACATTATTACACAAGCTCCTCCAAGGCCACTCTAAATACATAAATATTTCACATAGAGGCATGAAAACATAGTGCAACACTAAAAGGCATGATAAATGATCCACATATAATGTCTACATAGACCCGAATGTGCATAGAACATGACCTACAAGTGAGTTATAAGTTCCATACAAAGGTGATGGGAATGGACAATGATGAGAGGGGTGAACATTACCCACAAATAAATATCAACAAATATAAATAACACATAGAGTGTAAGAAGAACAAAGGGAGGTGAACTTAATTCTAATTAACCTTAATGTTTAGCTAACATAAGTGCTCTTTGAGGGAAAATTTTAGCATCATGAGGTTGCCTAAAAATGTTTACCCTTTGACAATGAAGAACAAGGATTTTATAATGGATCAAACATTTTTACAATTAATACACCACTTGTAACAAAAGATACAGTTTTTAATTCTATTACAACATCATGCCCATGCTTTTTGAATTTTGCTTGGTGATTCAGATCTAGGAGTTGGTGGCATGATTCCTCTGGATCTACATGTGTGTCTGAGAGTGGAAGATTCTTGGAAAATTCATAGGGCTGGCATGTGATCATTTTTTGATGTCTGACCACCACTTCTATATTTACTTGTTCTAACAAGGCTTCCAACACTACTCAACTATTTTTCCAACTACCTCTTTATACCTTGATTTCATTTGTCAATCATTGTGTGCACCTCCCTTAAATTTCCACATCATGTCTTTACACTTGGAATCCACATTAATCTATGAATTAGTATGTGCACAACATAGATTTCAGTATACAATGTATAAAATTTTAGAAGTGAAACTTTGTGATTTGGTACATGACTTCATCAAGGAGACACAAGGACCCTTTTGAATAAGAATGCATGTGAATATAGAAGATCCTAGATGCACTTCTTATAATTCAAAATTTCTCCTTGTGTACCTCTTCTTGCACTATCTGAAGACTAGGGATCTGCATACTTGAATCTATGCACCATTTTAGCCTATACAATGAAGGGTTCTTATGTGGGGCTCACATTGGGAATGATTAGTGAGCCTCAATCATCATTTATTCAATGTTTAGATCTTTACCAACTATTTTAGGTGTAGGCATTTGCGCATGGTTTAATTTAAAGAAATTGACATTTCATAGGTGCACAAATGTTCTGTAGGATCCTTGTGAGCTCTGTGCAAGCTGGGGGTGACTTAGAAACTCAACACTTATAGTAACCTCTATGGTCTGCTTATATGCTAAGAAGGAATCTATTATCCTTTGGATCAATCTATTGGGCATGAAGTCTTTAAATATTTTGGTCCTTTCACCTAAAAATGCATTGGTTGCATATCCCTATCTTTGGAATAAATTGAGACCCTTCTAGAAAAACAAAGAACTATGCCAAAGGCACTTAGAGGAAAGATATCTAAGATAAGAGAACAATGCACACAAGCCCTTAGAGGAAATGAAACTATCCTAAATAAGGTGTGTAAGTCACTTAGGGAAATGAAAAGCATATAATCTACTTGTTTACAAATTATACAAGGATCAATGGAGATAATGTTTGATATGGATCCTGTTAGCTAGGATAGGCCATTCTTCTCCATTCAGTCTAGTAAGTTTGAAAGTGTTGGCTTGTTTGTAGCGAGTTATGGAATATGAACCACTCTATATCATGTTGAACTTAGTATGCCTTCTAACTTTCACTCTATCTATATCCCATTTGAGCACTATATCTCCTTATTGGAAAATTCTATTGGCATCCCCCTTATCAAAAGTCCTCTTCATTTGGGCTTGTTGGAGTTCCATAATGTGTGTAGACTACACTCTAGTCTCTTTGAGATCTATTAGCTCTGCTAATATTACTATAATGGGATCAATTTCAAGTAAATCCAACTGATGAGTGAGATTCAATGAAGGCAACTTGAGAGATGTGAGAAATCTGGCCTCCCTTCCATAAATTAACATGAAGGCTAAATGTCCCAACACTCTTTTGGGTTTGATTCGATCATCCCAAAGGGTAGTTCTGAGCTTAGTATGCCAAGCTCACTGATTATTTTCCATGGTCCTATTTATGATACAAATCAAATTATTATTCGTGGACTTAGCCAAACCATTACCTTGAGGGTAATAATTCAATGAGGTGCTCAGATAGATGCTATACTTGATGACCCATTCGCTAATCTTGGTTACAAGGAAAGCCAATGCATTATCAGAGTTAATGGTGGATAGAACACCAAATCTTATTACTATTCATTCATATAAGTTTAGGATATATGTCTCATTAGTCTCTTTGAGCGCTACCACTTTTGTCCATCTCATGAAATAGTCTATGGCTGTGAGGATCCATTTATGTCCATCACTTGATGGTGGGTTAATCATAGTTATGAAATACAATCCCCACTACACAAAGGGTTGATCAACCTGTATTGGCCATAATCATAAGGATGTCAACCTTTGTTTTCCTAAAAAGTAGGCACATTTCTTACAACTTCACACATATGGGTACACATCTTTGAACAAATTTGGCCAATAATAACCATCTCTCATCATTTTTTCAGCAGTGGTCCTAGGTGAATAATGGCCTCTTGCAGGGCCATAATGAAATTCTTGAATAATTCTACTCACCTGGCCTAATTTTATGCACTTCAAGAGGACCCCATTGAGGTCCTTCTAGAAAAGTGCACCATTGATGAGCATATAGGGAATGTCCTGTAACCTCAAATGTCTATGCTCTATTTTATTCAAGCCAAGGGTTATGAGCTAGTTTGAAGGAAGGTCATCATATTCTATGTCCAGTCTATTAGAGTTTCATGGCCTATTGATTCCTTCTCATGTGACACCAGGAATAAATTATCTTCAAAATTTTACACCTCAACCAATTATTCATTGTCCCTAAAAGCTGGAATGAATTGCATTAATTCAATTAATTAAATCACTACTAGAGGTGCATATTTATACAATACTAAGTGAGATTAAATATCCTAATCTATAGGGGATTATGACTCTCAACACAACTAATCACACCTAGGAAATACCCCAAGTAACTAACCTATGTCAATCAAAGGTAAATAAAACCTTGAGACATTTATTACAAAAGGCTAGGATTAATTAATTATTTTAACATTCCCCCCTTAATTGATCATAGGTTGAAGAGAAGAGAGAGAATTTTTGGATGCCTCAAACTTATCACGTGCAAGTGACTTCATGAAAACATCTTCACATTGATCCTGAGTGGGGAAATATTGAAGTTATATGTTGTGTTTTTGAACATGTTCACATATGAAGTGAATCTAAACCTCTATGTGCTTGGTTCTCTCATGAAACACTAGATTGCCAACAAGATGTAGAACACCTTAATTATCACAATTCAAAACTATAGGCCGAGTTTGTAAAACTCCAAGTCCTGAAAGAATGAGATGTATCCATATCAATTCACAGATAACTCCAGATGTAGCATGATATTTTACCTTTGTGAAAGATTTAGAAACATAATTAAGCTTCTTAATTCCCCATGAAATTAGACCAAATCCTAGAAAGAACAAAAATCCATAAGTGGATTTACTATCATCAATAGAAGTTGCATGATTTGCATCTATGTATCCTATCAAGAATAACTTACCATTCTTCTTGTACTCTAGGCCATACTCAACTATACCTATGGTGTACCTCAATACCCACTTTGCCACTTTCCAATATGTGACCTTTGGTTCCTACATGAACTGAGAAAGATAACTAACAACATAACTAATATCTGGCCTAGTATATGTTAAGTAAATGAGACTTCCAATCAATTATTGATAAATAGTTATATTTACTTCTGGGGATGGATCTGTATGATAAAGCTAAAGTCTTATCTCCATAGGTGTTGCAATAGGCTTTCAATCCATCATTCTAAATTTATCGAGCAATGTCTTGGTATACTTCATCTATGAAAAAAAAAAGTAATGTTCCTTCTGCCATACCTCCAAACCAACACAATAATGTAGCAGCCTGAGATCTATCATGTCAAATGATTGCTTGAGATCATTCTTAGTTGTATCGATCATCTTCACTGTGCTACCAGTGATGACTAGATCATCGACATAAATAATCACTATAAAAACCTCCCCCCATGTTGTTTGAGGTATAGGTTAGGATCATATGGACTCCTATTGAATCCATGTTGTATGAGATGCTCATCAATTTTAATGTACAAGGCTCAAGGAGCCTGTTTTACCCCATAGAGAGACTTGATAAGCCTACACACTTTTTGTTCCTAATTAGGTGCCACAAATCCTTTAGGTTTAGTCATGTAGACTTTCTCTTTCAAATCTCCATTGAGAAAGGCACTTTTTACATCCATTTGATGGACTTTCCATCCAAACTATGCAACCATAAAAAAAACTATTTTGATAGTCTTTATCTTAGCTGTGGGAGCAAAAGTCTCCTCATAGTCAATCCATTCTTTCTAAGCATACTCTTTTGCAATAATTCTTGCCTTATATTTATCAATATTTCCATGTGCTTTGTACTTGGTCTTAAATACCCATTTACATCCTATAGGCTTCTTCCCTGGTGGAAGATCAACAAGCTACCAAGTGTTATTCTTCATTAGTTACTAATATTCTGCATCCATGGCATCTTTCCAAGGTATAGACCATAGGGATTCTATTAATATAGAGGGCTCATATGTTTCTTCCACAATAATCATAAGGGCCATATTAACCTATTCTCAAGCCATGCTTCGAGTCCTTTGTTGGGTTCTTTTAGTTATTTCCACTTCAACAATGAAGCTTATCCCCAACAAGCTAGCATGTTGGCCCTATCATGCGAGAGGTAAGTCTCGTGTGCTCACCCAGAGCACACAATGAAAGACTAGTTCCTAAAGGTTTTAAAGCATAATATTATATATTTGTTCATTTTCCATAACAAAAGTCTTAAAAAGGTCATTCAACACACTAAATTTACTACTATTATCCTTATTATTCTAAACTCAACTACCACTATAACTAGGATCACCATTAATGTTTACTATTAGTGATAAAATAAAAAGATACCCATGACTTAGAATTAAACCATATCCATTATCCAAGACGTTGAATAATTCATCACTCAGAAGACAATATGGCAAACACTAATTTATTATTAATTGCTTACTAAATTATAAGACAATAATGCTATATCTATTTTCCAAAGGACCACACATGTGAATGATTACAATAGGGGTTTTTATACTTGTTTTCCCCTAACCAAGTGTCATAATTCTAACTATCATGAATAGATGACACATGGACTCCCAAAAAATTGAGAGTCATGGCTCTTACAATGAGTTATTCCTATAGACTCGGGCCTCTGTGCCCCTAGATACTGGTTCTATGCTATACTCTAATGGCCAAGTATTCCATTCCTCTTGAGTTGGTATAAAACCTTCACTGAATGGGGTCAAAGTGTCCCATTTGATTTGTTATTTTTATTTGCTCCCTCATCCCTAATGCTCCACTTCCCATGCACTCCCCTAGTCTTCCACTTCTAATCTAAGTCCTTTTTTCTCAAGTCCCTCGTGACCCATTCTCTCTTGAATGGGTCCTCTCATGCTGGGTCTCCTATGCCATTGTCCTTATGTGACCATCACCTTCTATACCTGTTAGCTACACACCATGATCCTCCTGCATTATGGTCCTTCCTTGCATCCAAATAGATAATGGTCCCTCCGCACCGTACGCCAAAAATGGAACAATAATTATTCAAATTTTAGGGGTTAACATCACCCCACACTAAGACCTTAATTCATCCCAGACTAAGTTGTGCTAGCACCCTCTAAAACTTATGGCCCCTTCTACTTAATTTCCTTCTTCAACCCATCCTAATGGGACAATGCATTGAGGACTTTGGCAGTTATTCTTTTAATGGCCTCTTTTGATTCTTTCAGATCCTTAGGCTAAGTTAGAGTCTCGGTCTTTTTCATCTAATAATCTAGGGTTGTATTGGCTTCCTTCTAGATGTCTCCTAATTTAGAGACCTCCTTATCAACCTATCCTTGGAGTATAGCAAAACTTGCATTTATTTGTTGATGATGGTTATTAATGGCATCTTCCATCATTTTAATGTCCTTAAATGATTTTATGCTCTCAACATGGTCTTTTATTAGAATGGTAGCATTAGCCAATTGCTACCTTAGGACCTCCTCATCATGGAGCTGGGTTTCCACTATTTTATTTGGGCACGCTAGGCACGTAAAAATCTCATCCAAAATTGGGATAACCCCCATGAATCTCTCCAAAGTACGCTTGAAAATATCTGCTACTGTGGTGAACTATTCCATCATCTCTTTCCCCTTATCTCTTGGCTTAGGGTGCTCCTTGTGTTTCTTGAGCCAAAGTTCCACCAGGGTTTCTAATTTCCTGATGGCATCTCCATCTAGTGGTACGCCATCTACAAGTGATAGTTCCTCTTTTAAAATTGTTTTACAAAGGGTTAGTACCCTTACTTTAGCCTCACTGGCCTCTTGGATTTGTTTCTTCAAGGTGTCCACTTCCTTAGTGAGCACTTGGAATCTAACAAAATGTTCTACACATCATTTCCATGGCTAATTTAAAAAATGTAGCACTTGTCATATTGGAGAGACCCATTGTGGATCAATCTTCATAAGGTCTGGTAGACCTGAAGCATCTAGGCCAGAAAAAATGCAATCTAAAGGAAAATCGAATTGGGGCTCATTGCTATACATTTACAAAAAAGAAGGAAACCTACTTCTTTGTTTCTAGAGTCACATCCTTGGGGTGGAAGTGGGATCAAAGATATAGGTCCTTGTCCTATACGCTGAACTAGTAATTTTCACACATAGTGGATGGCCCTCTTTATTCCTATTCTTATATTGGTTCCTTTCCCCTTTTTGGGTCTCATTCAAGCTCATCCTTTTGATGGATTCCTGATTCCATCTCACTTTCTCTAACTCTATCAATATCAAGTTAATTTTCAAATGGGGCCTCCTGTCCTAGGGATGGAGTCTTTTCAGAGTCTGATCCTAAACTATGAATTTTCACCTATGGAGTCTCTTGTTGGTCACTTGCCTTAAAAGATGCTATAGGGCTGACCCTATGGTAGTCCTGAGAGAAGGTGGAGGTGAAGGTGGCTATGGAGGTGGAGAACGTGGAGGAGTGGATTGAGGAGATGAAGGATTCAAGGTAGGTAAGTGGGAAGGAATGGAATGAGTAGGGGATGGAGAAGGTCAACATGGTGAATGTGAAGGGAGAGGTGGAGAAGGTGAATTGTGAGGTGGAGGTGGATGGGGCATAGAAGGGTGAGAAGTAGTGGGTTCGGAGGGTTATGCCTTTACCATCCTCTATCATTTCTATTGGGCCTGTTACCCACTAGAACTGACGCTTGGATCTGGATGCTGCATCTATATTTATCGTGACTAGGGGAACCTCTCCTTAGGGTATCCATATTGAGGTTACTGGTGGGGACATAACATGTAGAAAAATTTATGGACTTATTCCTTGACTAGGATATGCTTAACCTTGATATCGATTAAGTTAGTCTCTTCCTCTCCATAAAGGCCTTTTTTCCCAGATAAGCATACATCTTTTGAAGGGTATGGCACTCTGCATCAATCTGCTCTACCTAGAGAATGATAGGCTATGCATCATATATCCAATTAATGAATTTTATGAAGTACCATATAGAGAATGCATATGGAAACTGAAGACATGCTAAAAGTTATCTCAAAGGATTCATGTGAATGCATGCTAGGGAGTAGTGTTGATTTATAGTGAATTCTACTTAGTCTGTAGTTAGGGAGGGAAAATCCTTTAGAATGTGACATTCATTCCTAAAATCTGCCTTCATCTCATTGAACTAGTACCTCATCTTCATTTTTTAAGATGGGGTAATGTGTTGGGGAAAGTGAAGGATTTTAATTGCTCAACAGGGGACACCCACTTCAATGAACTTGAACTGTATGTGAGTGGAGGGGTACACCCATTTTAATGAACTTGAACTATAGTCAGACACCCTGATCTCATCAAAAACTAGCAATAACAAGATTTCTCCCCAAGAAAACCTATACATGGGCATTTTTTGGGATTTCTCCACATCCTTAGTTATTTTTTGGGAAAAATATAACATCCAATTTTAATTTGTTCCCTGAATGACTTGGTGAGCAATGTGTAGGTGGTACATGTCCACCTCCTTTCACCAATCAGTCCCTCTGACCTTGGTAGAAATAATTCATGCTGCGAATCTAAGGGTAGGATCCTGTAGGTTCCTTATGTGAATTACATGCCCTTATTTTTTCTACATAATTGTTATGGTAGTCTATTGAATCTATTATGTATCAACTAAGTCATCTAAGACATTCACCCCCGAGCATTGAAGTCCTATGACTTTGATGATCTTTTATATGATGATCTTCATGTTGTGCCCCATGGAGTGGATGTCTTCCTCTTAGACACATGAGAGGAGGAACTTTACTGCCTCAGTATCCTTGCCAAAGTATGGCAACTTAAAAAGTTGAAAGAGGCTAGCCTTGTCCAATTAGTTCTTGATGGATAAGTCATAGACTACTTGATTCTTTGTGTTAGTGGTCTAGACTTGGTAATCATTCTATATCTATACTTCATTTCCCAATTGACAGTGGTTATAGTAATAAATTATGGTAGTTGACACCTTGGATACCTAGTTCTCCATGCACAATATCGACTCTGGGTATTGCATCTCTTCTATGAGTAAATATGGAGGGGGAGATGTAAGAGCATTTTGAGTTGGTGAGGTCTTCACCTGATTTCATTTCTTCACCATATTTTTTTTATGTTTTCTCTCACTTATCCTTCCATGCATTCTCTCACAACTCCCATGCACTGCACTTGTTCTAGTCTCTATTCTTGGTTTCCTAGTGCCTCTTCCCTAATAGGGTACCAATATCCTCCACTCACCTCTTCTTCCTCTAGTATGGTTGGAATATTTTAAAGTCTTTTATTTCTTTGGACACATCACCCTTCATGGTGCTCAAAGGTTAATCCACAACCATCCTATATTTCCAAATGAATACATGGTGGTAACCCAACTTAATTCGGTCTCAAGATTCCCACTTTAACAATGACACACCTAAAACTTGCAACCTAAAAAATATCCATTCCTATACACCAATCTGAACTGAGCAACCTATCTTCTCACCTAGGAAATAACCTTCATTACTTTACCAACTTAGTAAACACCACTTTGCAAAAAATTTGGTTTCATCGTAGTCTCTAGTTCTCTGGTTTGTCATTCACACTTAGCACTCGAAGATTAAAGCAAGGTAAAGTGTAAAATGACTTTAACAAGCTTATTTATATGCCCTTAGAGGGAGTTCACCTTCATTAATTCCTTCCCTTTCCCCTCAAGTCATTAATGTACATATTTTAACAACCTTCATACTTCAAATCTTATATAGAGCATTTAGTACGTTAATGAATTTGTCCCATCATTCCACTCACATGCTTCTCATCACAACTAACCTTGTTACATTAATGACCTATCCTTTCTTCATACCTTTCATGGAAGTGGATGACAACTATGTCCTACCTTTCTAGTATAGTGGAAGATAGTTGTCACTCAAATGATGGGAACCTTTCAAAGTGCTTTTAAAGTTCATTCAATTACTCATGCACCCTTAATCACTTGTGTACCATAGATGAATCTTGCACCTATGGAACTTGCACATTCACATGTCTTACATGCATGGTTCTAACTTCAAACTTATTATGATTCACATGCATGATGTATTACCCCACACTAAAAGGGGTTTTGGTCCTCCATGAAAACACATTAAGTACAAAAACTCAAAATTACATTAGAGAAGAAACACATGCCCCAAAGGTAGTGCTCTTTATTTAAAGTAGTAAATCTTAATCTAATGGCCTTAAGCCTTATTGATTAGAAAATTTTAGTTAAATAAAATCATAATACAACCGAAGCTAACTACCATTATAGTGCCCTAGGAGGAACTGACCATTCATTCATTTTAACTGACAAGCTCCAATAGGTCAAATGCTATGTATTATGAATGGACCATCCCAATATATCTAGAGCTTCTCAGGGTGGCATGCAAACTTAGAGTCATATAACATAACTTTCATGCCTGGAGAAAAGACTTTATTATTTAGATGGTGATCATACCATGCTTTTTATTTGTGTTTCTCAACATCCTGACTCCAGTGGGTGAGAAACTAAGTCTCATTTATTTTCACCAAATCATCGAGCAAGGATTTAAAAGAGGTTTCATCATCCAAGTTTCCCACATGTGCTATCCAAAGAGATGGAACCAGGGACTCCACTAGCATGACCGATTCCTTTCCATACACTAAGTTGAACAATGTACTTTTATTGAGGTGCTTGTATGTAGTTCAGTATGCCCAAATTACTATAGATACTCTATCATCCCAATCAGTCCAACCAACATTTCAATTTTTTTTCAAATTGGTAACAAGGATCTTATTGAATGCTTCAGTTGTTTCATTATCCTATGGGCTGTATGGTGTTGTCTTGTGGTGCATGATCATGAACTCGACAAATAAGATTTGAATCATATCATTTAAGAAGTGGGTTTCATGATCACTGGTGAATATTTGGGGACATCCAAACCATGTTATAATGTTCTCCTAGATGAATCACATGGTAGTTTTTATAGTATAGTCTTTTGTTGGCACTACTTTAGCCTAGTGCATGAGGTAGTCAGTTGCTGCAATGATGTACCAAAAGCCCGTTCATCATCCTACTAGAGTGATAGGTTCTACAAAGTCAATAGCCCATTTTTTGAATGGTTATTGAGAAGGAATATGGAGTAATATCATAGTATCCCTTTTATCAGGTTTTCATACGCATTGGTAGACATCACATTACCTAACATAAGCCTTTACATCTTTGAATAAAGTTGGCCACTAGAGTCCAGTGAGCAAAAATTTATATGCGGTAGTTTCTCCAGCATAATGTCCTCTAAAATACCTTTGTGGACTTCTTGTAACACCTTAGGGAACTCATGTTGCATTACATAGTGGTGAAGCACCTCACCATGATCCATTTTATAAAGATCTCCTACTATGAACTAATAAGGTGTGGCACAGACCACAAGTTGCTTTTTCTCCTATGAAATGAGGGAGTCAAACATGTAATCAATATTGAGAAATGTTGTAGTATCCTCTAGCTCTTCAAGTACCCAAGTAACTTGAAAGAGATTTACATTAGGAAGATCATCTTCTATGGCATGTGGGGGTTCTCTATTTTCAATTCAGGATAAATGATCAGGTCCATGGTTGGTCTTTTTGAGCTTTACTACAACAAAAAATTGGAATTCTTGGAAGAGGGAAATCTAGTGGAAAATTTTCCCATGTAGTATTAGTTTGTTGACAAGATACTTCAAGGCCTCATGTTCTGTATAAAATATAAATAGAGTGGCTAGAAGGTATTTCTTGAACTTTTGTAGATCATTAAACCATAGACAATGCTTCGCGCTCGATGCTGGTATAGTTCTTTGTAATTGATGTCAACTTTTTACTAGCAAAATAAATTGGGTGATCCAAGTGTCCTTCACCTAGTTGTGAAAGTATCACACCGACTGCTATCCTAGATGCATCAACATAGACATGAAAAAGCTTTGTCCAATCAAAGAATTGTAAGATAGGAGTGGTAACTAACCTTTCTTTGAGTGTTTCAAAAGTTGTTGTGCAATAATTATTCCATATAAACTATTCATTGTACTTTAAAATCTCTTCCAGGGGTGCTACAATCTTAGCATAACCTTAGATGAAATTTCTATAATAACTCATGTGTCCTAGAAAAATGTACACCTCGCACTGAGTCTTGGGTGCTAGTAGTTGAAGAATAATGGAGACCTTGGTTGGGTCTACTAGGAGTCCTTCCTTAAAAATGATATGCCCAAGAAGTACACCAAAAGGTGTCATGAACAAGAAATTCTTCAAATTTAAGGAAATTTGTAACAGTCAACAACACTCAAGCATGAGTCTTAGATTAGCACAATGGTCCTTGACCAAACCATATACTATCTAATCATCTAAGTAAACTTGGAAGAATTTATGAATTAAATCTTTGAAATCCTCAATTGCTATTTGTGACAATACTATTGGGGTAGTTTTCAACCTGAAAGGCATGACAATATAGGCAAAATATCCCCATTTAGTAGAAAAAGTAGTCTTGGATTGGTCTTCCTCAACTATCTAGACTTGGTGGTACCTAAAGAACCCATCCATGAAAGATTATACTTCACAACCAGCAACACTTTATATTATTTTCTCCATGAAAGGTGTTGGGAAAGGCTTTGCCACACAAGATGCATTTAAGACACAATAATCCACATAGATATGGATACACCCATCCTTTTTGATACTAATTACCATGGGACTTACCCATTTAGATTTAGTAATGGGAGTAATTACTCTATCATGAACATGCTATCGATTTTCTCTTTCACTCATGCCTAGACGTTAGGGTTCATCCTATATAGTTGTTTCTTCATGAGGTGAGCACCATCGATTAGCTTTAAGTGCATCTTTCCTTGAAAATGGTGGAATCCTTTCATTTCACCATAATTATTCAAAAATACATCTTGATACTCTTTCAACAACTCAAAAATCTTTGATATTTATACATCAGTCCAATAACTTCTAATTGTATCCATCTTTGGCTCTTGCTATGTGCCAATGTTACATTAAATAGTTTGAATGGACCCATGATAAGGGTTATCCATTGGAGAACCTATGTCCCAAATAGTCTGTGAACTAGTACTTGTAGGGACATCTAAATAGTTAGTCAAAGGGTCAAGTGAAGTAGATCCTTCACCTTCATCTACTTGAAAGATGATTTTTTGCTTTCCTAGGAAAATCTCTTCACGGTGTTCTTCACTAAGAACCAAAGTAGGTGCAAAAACTAAATGGGTGGGAGACTTAGTGAATAAATGCAAGGGTTCTTTAGGTTCCTAATGAATATGCCATAGGTGGTCTTTGATAGGACTTAGGTCTCCAATGATTGCTTCATGTATGGATTGAAGGGTGAGGTGCAAATCCATCCTTAGTGAAGAGTAAGAGAGAACCGACGTCATGTTATCCTTTATTAACTATCATAACCTAGTACCCGAGTGCATCTCTTTATGAATGTACCAAGCCCATGTTGAAGTGTGTAAAGTCCCATAGAAAACATGTACCTAGAGTTACTCTAGTAAAAATGTTTCCTTAACTTATCATATTATCTCATAAGTTTCAAAGTGAGGTTTGGGTGCTTGCACGTCACTGTAACTAAGTGTTCCCATAACCTTATTGTCATGATGAAATCTATGGTGTAGAGTAGCTTGAGCTTGATCCCAGTATAAAAGGCACTCTATGAGTGTGCCACCATCTAGTAGTGGTATCATAAAAAATGTGATCTAATGACCTCATTCGATCATTCTCAGTATCATAGAATTATTCAAAATGCTAGACAAAGTCATGTGCCTCTATTTGTCTTTGGAATTATGGGGATTCATCAAGTCTTTCCAATGGTGGTCCCACTAGTGGCCCTCTCATTGCTAAACCCATGAGGTGAAAAAACTTGTGACATTTAGGAAGCTAACACAGGGTGTTTTCTCCTCTATTTACGGTGTTGCACAACCTTCCAGTGAGATCATAGTCACCATGGGCCCAACAGTTGCAAGCATTTCTTGTATTATATGAGATATACTGATTGTCCATCCATCATAGAATACCATCTAGAATTGGATCATGTTGTTCATCATTTTGAGCAGTAACATTATACAAGTGATTGATATCTTCATCAACATCTATGGATTTGATATAGGCAGGTCCTTATGCCTGGTATAAAGGTATTAATACAAGTTGATCAGTATTCTCAAAGCTAATGTATCAATTTTTAAAGCTAAATTTTTCATGGTTCTCATAGTAGCAAGCTCTTCCCAGTAGGGCTAGATAGTCATAGCTTCTGCTAACTCCAAGACCTCAAAATCTACTTTGAAGGGAACCCCAAGTATGTCAATAGTGGTGTTCTTGAGGACCCCAATAAGATGCACTTGAGTCTTATTATCCATAAACAAGACATGAGGAGAGGGCTACATGGCTGGACTAGACATTTTTCTCCAAACATCTTTAGTGAGAACATTAACTTCCATGTCAGTATCTACTAGAATATCTTGGATTACCCATCCATTGATGGTAGCATTAAGCAATATCTCTCCATCTTTCATGGAAGAGGAACTAGGTGTTTCCTAATGTCAGACATGATGTAAATAATGATCTTTAGTTTGTTGAATTGGGTGAGGGTGGACTTGGTTTGGTAAGCGGGTCTAAATTTTAAGCCAAGCACTGAGTTGGGGAATAATGTCCTCATCCAACATACATTTGCATAGTTCTTAAAAATTATCCTGCACCATGGGTTGAGGTTTGACTTTTCTATGCTCTATGACACACTATTTCATGTCCTTATCCTTGAGGTATTTAATCTCACCTTAGATCTCTTACATAAGTTCCATTGTATCCTAAAGAACATCCTTTTGTTGTTGAGGTACTACATTTCCCATGGTTCCTCCTAATGTACCTTTTTAATTGGGTTGGTTGTGGATTGAGTTTGTCCCCCACTTCGAGTGGTAATATTCACTTGTACTATTGGGATGGTTAGTAATGCATGCCATTGTGGTTTATCTATTTGAATCATGTCAGTGACCTTTTTATTACACTCCTTATTGATGGTTGCATATAGATTAGGACACTCTTCTAGTCGATGGTCCTTTTTACAAAAAGGACATGTTGGGTATTCTGGGAAATCCCTTTGATAGTAGTTTGGTGAACCACATTTTTAGTAAGTCCTCAGTGAAAATCAACCATTGCCTCATCGTCATCCTCTACCTCACCCACAGTAGCCAACATTGTCTTGGATATTGGTGGCTGAGGTTTGGCATGTGCCACGTGCTTGAGCTCCATAAATATCACTAATCAATTGACAATCATTGGTGTCATGGGTGTAGGCATCACAAATATTATAATATTTAGACACCTTAGTGTTCATAGACCATTGTAAAAGTGGACAAGAATAGACATCATGTTCTTCATGATAGATCTCAAAGGTTTGTTTTAGTATTGCATAGATGTTCTTGCATAGGTAGTTGTTTCTTGTGTGTCTTTTATTTTCACAATTGGTACACTAGACACCATTGCATGTCTCATATGCATTGTTTACCATCAAAATTTCAAGTTGTGATTCCATAGATGTTATTTGTGCCTCCATAAAGGGACTAATCTTAGTATCCATGCTTCTAAATGCTTTAGTGCGAAGGGTAGCTTCCAGATCCTTGCATGCCCTAGTGAAGGTTCTTTGTGATAGAGTTCATCTGAAAGGTAATAACAATCCTCCAACAAACCATTATGCATAATGAGTAAGATTTATTTCAAATGACAACTTAGAAAGCAAGGTTTTGAATCATGCATCATATTCACATAGACTCTCTATAAGTCCTTGATTTATGTCCTTCAACATTTCTATACTTAATTACTCAAACTCAAGAATGTCAAACTCCTATAGGAAGGCTACTTTAAGTTGGTCACAGTCAACCATCACTTGTTGAGGGTCAAAATTTTGATACCACTTGTGCACACACTCTAAAAGCATAGTGACAAACTAAGTATCCCCATGTTCGAAAGATGTGATGCCTTATGGCCTCCAAATTAGTTCACACTTATAGACATGCTCAACGACATTCTCTACCCTTTGGTATTCAAGTAAATGCAATGTCATCTTATAGTATAACATAGTGGGTTGTGTTTAAGTAGGTGGTTGTTGGGAAGAACCAACTCTAGTTCTATGAGGGGGTTTGTTTCCACCTATGCCTCTCCCTAATCCTCCTCCAGTGCCTCTCGTAGTAGTTCCCATAGGAAGAGGCATGGTAGAGGGTTGGTTTCCCAAGTTTGAGCATGTACTCTAGCCTTGAGGGCTCGTTCCACTAGTCATCCCAAGTTGTGACATATAATTCCCTTGAAGAGGGAAAGATAATGTAGATTCTAAATGATCACCTAATGACCTAGTTTTAGTCTAACATACATGTTCAATTTTTGACTCTATACTATTTATATCCCAATTTTATATATGTATTCTATCCAACTCAAAGGTATGAGCATACACTATGGTGGGGGAGCCTGGTTGATTCGAGCTTGGTTCCTTGATTCATGAAGTCCAAATAATTTCTCCTTCATAAGATAGAAGTGTCAAAGAATGTGACTCAAAAGTGATGGGTACCTCATACGTATCCACCTCCCTGTGGCTCTTTATAGCACTCGAGGTTTCTCAATCTCTTCCCATGCTGCTAACTCCCATGATCATTTGTTAGGATTCATTATATTTTTGTTTCCATAATGTGAACTAGCTTATTATCATGTTGAAGCCACAATCTTCAATCAATTGTTAATCTCCCCTTCCAAATGTGGGGCTCATGTATAGGATATTTTAGCCTTCTATGGGTAGAGTCTCCAATCCAAGGTCAACACTTAGCTTCATAATTTTAAAATAAAATAATGAGAGATAGCATCCCCTTATCTCTCGTATAAATTGGAACTTTACTTCCTTAGGACATGAATATGTGGTCATGACGTACTCCAAGATGTAGCTACTCTAAATGCCTCTCTATCAAAAGTTAACTACTCACATCCAAGGAAATCCAAGGTGTGCTAAGTTCTTCTACTGTTCAAGTGTCCAAAGCTGCCTTTATCCAAGATCTTGGGATCATCCTTGATTATATGCTAATATCCAAGCATGCAAGAGAACTGGGACCTTAGAAAGGAAAGTTTCATACAAAAAAGTATAGAGATTCTGCTCTACCCACTATCGTGTAAAAAATCCTAGTTCAAAATATGGAACTACAAAGTTATCTTCGATACTAGTAACCCATTATTAAATATTTTATAACATAATGCGCTCAAACATCTCCCATGATTATGCTTGAAATGCTTCAAGTCTTGGTAATAAAATCAAAATGTTGGGTTCTTTTAGTTCACTGAAGCTTCTCCCCAACAAGTTAGCATGCTTTCCCTATCACATGAGAGGTAAGTCATGCACACTTACCTAAAATGCACAAAAAAATACTAGTTCTCAAAGGTTTTGAAGCATAATGTTGTATGTTTATTCATTTTTCATAACACAAGTCTTAAAAAGGTCATTCAAAACCCTAAATATACTACTATTGTCTTTATTGTTCCAGATTCAACTACTACTATACTTAGGATCAACATTACTATTTACTAGTAGTGATCAAGGAAAAAGATATCCATGACTTAGAATGAAAACATATCCATTATCCAAAATGTAGAATAATTCATCACTCATAACACAATATAGAAAACATTATTTCTTATTAATTGCTTATTGAATTACAAGACAATAATGCTTTATCTATTCTCCAAAGGACCACACATGTGAATGATTACAATAGAGGTTTTTATACTTGTTTTACCCTAACAAAGTGTCATAATTCTAAATCTCATGAATAGATGGCACACAGACTATCAACAAACTGAGAGTCATGGCTCTTACAATGAGTTATTCCTATAGACTCAAGCCTTTGTACCCCTAGGTACTCAATCTATATGCTATACTCTAATGGCCAAGTATTTTGTTCCTCTTAGGCTAGTACAAAACCTCCATTGAAAGGGGTCAAAATATCTCATTTTAGTTGTTCTTTCTATATGATCTTGCATCCCTCACACTTCGATTCCCACATGCTCCCCTAGTCTTCTACTTTTGTTTTTAATCCTCTATTCTTAGGTCCCTCGTGACACGTTCTCTCTTGACTGGGTCCTCTCATGCTGGGTCTCCTATGCCATTGTCCTTATGCACCCATCACCTTCTATGCTTGTCAACTATGCGTCATGGTCCTCCCACACCATGGTCCTTCCTTGTGTTAAAATGGACAATGGTCCCTCCATTCCACATGCCAAAAATGGAACAATACTTATTCAAATTTTAGGGGTCAACATCCTCAGTCTTGAAGTGGATGTATTTGGTACTCCATTCAAGTTAGCATCTTGTATAGTACTTATATACCACTTGGGCATATGTTGAACTGTAGGTGGTGGTGTTGGAGGTCCTATTTGACTATCTTCCTTTTCACTTTCAACCTATGTAAAAATATTATAGGACTTTTTCCTATATCATTTGATTGTGTAAAAGGTGGATTGATTCCACTCTTTCCATCAAACACTACATCTTTACTAATTAGTACCTTCTTTTTTTCAAGATCAAATAACCTGTATGACTTTGATTGTGCACTATATCCCACAAAAATATATTCCTTTATTTTATTATCTAACTTCTTTATTTTCTTCTTAAGAACATGCATATATGCCTTGAGATCAAAAACTTGAAGGTGAGTTACCTTTGGTTTATTCCCTGTCCAAGCTTCATGTGGTGTGATTCCATCAAGAGCTTTGGTGGGTGACCTATTTAACAAGTAGACTGCAGTGTGACAAGATTCTGCCCAATATGTATTAGGCAATTTTGCATCCTCAACCATGTTGTGAAACATTTTTGCAATGACTATGTTATTCCATTCTGTAAATCCATTCTATTTAGGTGAATATGGAGTTGTCAATTACCAATTGATTCCATTCATAATGAGATGGGCTGATAATTTTTTACTAGTGTATTCCCCCCCATGATCTAAGTGAAGGGTCTTGATTTTCTTACCAATTTCATTTTCAACCATGGCTTTGAATTCTTTGAAGAATTTAAAATATTGATCCTTAGTCTTCAATAAATATACCCATAGTTTTTGTGACTAATCATCAACAAAAAGCTAAAAGTATTTGTACCCTATGAGACTGGGAGCAAAATGTCCACAAAGATCGGTGTGCACCAAGTCCAACTTACCAAGAGACTGATACCCAGTCTTTCCAAAGGGGGATCTTCATTGTTTTCCTGCTAAGAAATTGGTACATATATTAGAAGATTATTTCATTTTGGGAAGACCACGAACCATATCCTATTTTCTCAATTAAACCAAATAACTATAACTCAAGTGACCATGGCATAAGTTACGTAGTTTTGTATCTTTGAGCACAATTGCTTGATGATCATTTCAAAGAAAATCAAGATGAAACATTTTACTAATGTTGGAAGCCTTGGAAATCACTTTGAAATGCCTAGACTTGTCTTTGATGTGGCAAAACTTTTGACCTTTTTGGTGATCACAATCAACCATGAGGTTGTGGTCAAGTAGTTGATTACTAGATAACAAATTTTTTGTAAGTCTTGGAACATATATAACATTTGAAATGTCATATTTATGTTTCCAATTTGAAGTTTGATGTCACCATTACCTTGTAATGTATATGAGGTATCATCTCCAAGTGATACATCTCCCTTTGATTCTAATTTTGTCAAAGTAGAAAAGCAATCTTTTTTATCTGTCATGTGTCTAGTTGCTCCTGAATCAACATACCAAATTATACTTGGATGATTGGTAGACTCATGTGTTTGATTAGCTAAACCATAATCCTCATTTGAAGAATCATTGTCTTCAGTAATATTGCCATGTTGTTTAGGCTTGGATTTTTTCTATTTCCACCTGTTTTGTTGTTGTGGTTTCTTCTTTCTATTTGTGGTGACTTGTTGAAATAGGGATTCTTGTTTGATAAGCCCTATTGAAAAGAGATGTACCAACAATGTTTCAAGTCATGCCCTTATTTTCCACAAATTTAACATGCTTTAAGATAACATGAATTTTTCCCTTATTGGTTTTGTTGTTTATTTTACTTTGAAAATTGCTTTTGACCCTTCATGGGTTTCTTCTCCTTTTGATTCGATGTGAGTGCATGCTCATCATCTGATTCCTATGAATTATGAATGGTTTCATCTTGTTGTAACAAATTTACTAACGCTTCAAAGGTTTTTTCTTGTCCCCCAAGTAAATATAATCCCTTTCCTCGCACTAGCTTGGTGATATGGATATCTACATCGTACTCCATTACCTTCATGACCCAACCGACCCTTTATCTTCAATTTATTGAGGAATCAATCTAGTAGGCTAAAATAATTATTGTGTTGGATTAAAATGATATCTACCAGTAGCAAAATCCTGTCACTTGACTAGATCTCTTTCCTTTGCCTTATATGTGAAAACAATGAAATATGATATTAAACTTGGATTAAAAATGTGAAAATCAAGTTGGATGTTATCCTTGAGCCCACTCAAGAATAGGTCATTTAGGTTGTCATTTTTTATGTTATCCACACTTATCAAGGTTGATTCTAAGGTCTGGGTAAGTCGAATGCACAAGTAGAGTGACCACATGAACCAAGTAGGTGCACACCATAATGTAGCTGATAACAAATGAAAATAATATGCAAGAATATTACACAAGACAAAATATGATCCAAAATACCAATCTTCCATTACCAAAGCTCAAAAATTTGAGGCATACATATAGGGGAGTGCATGAGTAACTCCTCCCTTAAAAGCTCCATGAAAAGTGGACAAAGAGGCAAGAATAAAATAATAACTCCCATATTAAGAATAACTAGTCAAGGGAGTTACATATTATTCCTCTAGTCAAACTGTAACTCCAAGTACACATAAGAAAGCTTATCTATGGAACTAGTAAAACTTCAAGTGAGGGAAAAAATCTCATAATAAATAACTATGTAAAAACAAATAATGCCTACTCTGACACGCCCCAAAAACTTAGCTTAGGTGGGCAGTGTAAAAAAATGAGTCGTAAAAAATAGGTCTGATGAGATATCTATGTACAAAATAATCTTTCATAAAGTAGAGAAAAGGATAAAACCCAAAGTAAAAAACACCCTAAAAAAAAAGAGATACATAGAAAGGAGAGGATAAAAATCCCTCCTAGAAGATGATGGTGTAGTATCCCAAACCTTAAGAAGAGCCCAAAAGTGAATATACTTGCTCTCTGTGAAAGGTTTGGTGAAGATGTTTGTTATCTGCTCTATCATTTGGAAATATCTCAGATAAATGATTCCCCCATGAATGAGATCTTTGATTAAGTGCATGTGAATCTCTATGTGTTTGGTCCATTGATGCTAGATTGAATTCCTACAAATGTGAATTGTACTCTAGTTATCACAGTAGAGAATGGTAGGTCATTTGAAATAGACATTGAACTCTATGGGAATCCCATAAATCTAGATGGCCTTAGTGGAAGCATTGACATCCCCCTTATACTCTACCTTAGTAGATGATAAATTAATAGAATTCTAATTATTACTTGACCAACTAATTGGACCTGAACTAATAGAAAAATTGTAACCTAAAGTATACTTACAATTCTGAATATCGACAGATTAATCTAAGTTAGTATAGATAATCAAGTTGATGTTAGTGTCATATATGTAGTGAATATTGAATTGATGTGTTTATTGAATGTAGTGCAAGATTCTATTATTTTTTTAGTGCAGCGCATGGGGTTCTTACATGAATCTAGAGGATAGGCCCACTGCATATGATATGTCAGGTTTGGTATGTGTCAAAAAGATAAGGTCACCCACAAGTTATCAATACATGTTAACATCAACCAAATGTGAATTACAATCTACCTCAATATTGACTCCAGATAGAAAGGGAGTCAGAATTGGATTAAAATTAGCCATGTGAAACTGAACAAGTAGATCGAGAGCATACTTAGGTTGTACAAGAGTGATCTCTGATTTAGGTTGAGAAATCTGAATCCCAAGTAATTAATGTAATAAGCCTAAGTCTATCTTGGAAAATATATTCTAAATAGATTCTTTCACTTGTACAATAGATGAGGAAGATCTCCTAGTGATCAAAATATCATCAACATAAAGACCCAGAATCAAAAGTGAATCATCTTGTCACAAATTATAAACGTTTAGATCTGAATGGTACCAAGTGAACCTTGAAAAAAGAAGGAATGGATCCATCTTGGCATACCAAGCTCAAGGGGCATATTTAAGGCCATAGATAGATTTATGAAGTCTATATACAAAGTAAAAATCCTCAATAAATCTTGGTGGTTGTTCCATGTAAATCTCCTCCTCAATGTGACCATGAAGAAAGACACTCTTCACATCCATTTGATGAACATCCAAATGATTAGTTGTAGCAATAACAAGTGTGAGTCTAACGGAGTTCATTTTGATGACTGGTGCAAAGGTCTATGTATAGTTGGTGTCAGGTACCTATGAGAAACCTTTTATAACTGACCATGCATTGAAATTGTCAACAAACCCATCTGCTACATACTTGGTTCAATATATCCATCTGCATCGAGCCATATTTTTTACCTTAGGAAGAAGTGTCAAATCCCAAATATGATTCTTGATTAATGAGTTATACTCCCATGAATGGTATAATCCCACTTAAGAATCCATGATGCCTCCTAAAATGTTTTGGGATCTTAGGCAAAGATAGAGAAAGCATGTGGCCCACTCTAAAACTTTGAATGTGTCTGCTTATCATTTGAAGGATCCCCAACCCATATACTTTCATTATGTAGTGTATGCCTAGCACAAATATGAAAATAATTGGATGAGTTAGGTAGAGAAACATCATCCTCCAAAGTGTGGCAAGATGTGGAAGGAGATGAATCCCCATCACTACTATTGTTATCAGAATTAAAATTAGTGTCCTATAACCTATGGAATGTGCTTAGGATGTTCTAAATCATCTAAATTAAATCCAAGTGAGTCTAATGAAGTAGAAGTGTCAAGTGTTGAGTCTTTGGGACTCTCCTAAAATCGAACACTTGTCTTGATAAGTTGAGCAAATGAAGAAGGCATTACCCCTTGACACCATATAGATAACCCATAAAGATGATAGGATTACTTTGAGGTTTCATAGCCTTGTGTTTCTTCTTTTGTATGTGCCATAGTTGGAGATCCAAAAAGCCTAAAGTTCTTAACTATGGGTTTATTGTTGTGCCAAGCTTCAAAGGGAGTTATACCTCTTAAAACTTTGTGAGGAACATTATTCTGAAAGTAGGACACATAATTAATAGCTTTAGCCTAATATTGAGGTGCCAATGACTTAGAGTGAATCATATTATTTTCCATTTCTTTCAAGGACACATTATTACATTATGCAACTCTATTTTTTTGAGGACTATATGGAACTGTACGCCATAAATCAATCCCCTATGTTGTGCAAAATCGCTCAAATTTGTTATTGACATACTCATCCCCATTATCAATTCTAATAACCTTGATGCATTTCTCAGATTTATTTCTTTACAAGAACTTTTAAGTTTCAAGACATGTTGAAAAATTCATATTTTTATCTAAGTGGATCCATGTGTACCTTGAGAAATCATCAATAAATGTGAGAAGATATTTATCCCTTGTGAAAGATAGATTGGGAAAAATCCCAGATACATCACTATGTACTAACTCCAACCCCTCTGAAGCCCTCCATGCTTTGCATTTGTCAAATTTCTCTTTAGGATGCTTCTTAAAGGTGAAACCTTTATATAAACCCTTAAATAAATGGACTCTAGGTAATCATGTGACCATGTCATTTTTATGAGTGATTCTATGTAGCAGTAGTTGAGGTGGCGAAACTTCTCATGATATAATTTTATAACTTCATTTGAATGAGTTGATAATGTAGTTAGAGATGAATTAAGTGAAAAATGTGAGAATGTATATAACCTGGCTTGGTGATCTTCCATACCCATTACCACTATAGAATCATTATGCAACACTCTAATTATGACTAAATATGGTGAAAACTCTACCCTCATGCTCTAAGTGATGTGAGTGATTTGGTACACTGATAGGAGATTATTTGAAAGAGATGGAACACTTATAATATTTTAGAATGTTTATTGATTTAAACATAACTTTCCTGCAAATTCTACTGAAGTGTCATCACCCAAAGTGATATAAGACATGCTAAAAGGCTCTAAGGAAGAAAAATCAACTTGTGAAAAGCCCATGTGGTGGGAAGCATCCAAGTCAATAACCCATGAAGAGGTTGGAGATATAACTACTATAATATCCTTTTCCTTTTCTTTCTCTTTACCTTAGAAGAATATTGAGTTGATGAATTTTGCTTGATAGACTTAATAACATCTATGTTGTTCTTTTCTAGAAAATGAGTAAGGCGATCAATTTATTTCTTCATGCATTTGGGTTCATCATGCCCATGTTTCTTATAATAGACACACTTAACCTTATATTTTTTAGGTTTGTCATTGGAAGAGGAGGTTTTAGTGGTTGTTTTGATAGAGGTTGATTCTTTCTTTTTCTCTTGATCCTTGTTCTTTTTCTTCTTATTTTTGTTTAAAGCCTTTTATTTCCCATTCCTAGTCATTAGGGCTTGAGGTTTTGAGGACTTCAATGTGCCCATTTGTATTAACTTGTCTTGATCTTGAGTCAAATCAATAATAAAGTCATCTAAATAAGGCATCTTCCATCTAGTGCATAACACACTTTTAGTGGAATGGAAGGTAGAGACAAAGATAGAGTAATATAGACCTAGTTTTGAGAGTATAGAAAGAATAAGTTGGCCATCTTTATTCTCTATCCCACATTATTTCAACTCTAATCCTAAGGACTTAAAATTAATGAAGAAAACTTGAAGGATGTCAAAATTTCTAGGACTCAAAATAATGAGGTTGTTCTCTAGTTCAAGTCCTCTTATTACATATAGATTCCCAAAGATCTTTTCCAAGCTGGTATAGACTTAATTAGGAATTTTAACAGACTCTACATGAAAGAGAAGAACAAGAAAAATTGACATACATAGTAACTTATAGACTTTGTCAGAATGATTATACCAAATAACTTTTTATGATTCTATATTAGGTTCAATCTCATTGTCCATTGTAATACAATGTAAACCTTTGCTCTTTAATATAATTTACATTTGGTTTTCCATTCATAATAGTTAAATGGCATTAGAGAATTAATTTAACTTGTATCCATTATGCAGAAATAAAGTTGTAGTAGTTGAAGTTGTTATTTGTTGCATAAATAAAAAAATTACAAGAAATACAGAAGAAAATGCACCACGACACAACACCCCCTCTAAAATTAATTTTGATCAAACCCCCTTCCAATTTTGGTGCTTTATAATTTTTGTGTATTTCATAAAATAGATAAGACTAATGGATTGGATATGATAAAAACATGTACTTTTGGACAAAACAATACTCAATTTTGAGTTACCGATCAAAAGTTACATAATATATCATTTTCCCATATTTAATGGCCTATTTTTAAAAGCATAAAATTTAAATGCGCTAATGGATAAAAAATAGATGTAGCCTTACATGCAAGGGATGAAAATGAACCAATGACATCTATAAAATAATTTGAAAGTCTTAACCTATCATTCTATGCACCTCTATATGTGCAACTCAATGAGGAATTTCCATTTTGAGGGGAGAAATAAAGAACAAGCTATTATATTTTAAAAAAAATAGTTAATAAAATAACTTTTTTAGGGCATAATAAAGATTATTTGCCTTAGATTTGGAAGAGAGAAAATCTATAGACCTTTAATGATGCTACTTGAATAAGTCACACACGATATGCATGCATCGGGCGTGATCAAAGGCCTAATTTCTAGGGGGTCGTTAGGGGGTTGGCTATAGCCCCCTTGCCATAGCCAAAAATTGTTCTAATGACGCTGTTAGGCCTTGCCAAAGACTTTTGGGATACGTACACAGGGCATGACATGGATATGAGTATATCCTTAGTAAAAAATGTCATTTTTCATGCACAAGTCTACACCTTGAACCGCCATAGAAAGAAGCGCCAAAAAGGAGGAAGACACAACTCAATACATCCAAAAGTAGTTGTATTCACAAACATAGCTTCCAAAATGCCATAATGGAGATGGAGTTCTACTTGCATACAAAACCAGAGACTAAATATCCTTCCTAAAAAACAAGAGATACAACCCTCCTCAAAATTTTGAAACACCAACAAACTAGAGCTCAAAATCATGAGAGATCCCATGCTCGTATAGAACTTTGAAAAATTATAGAATAAAACTTGAGATTTCAAATATAACTTAACATTAATAAAAATTAGACATATGATTATCAGGATGGATTTGATACCATATCGGGATTGAGTTCAAGTCTGGGTAAGTCGAATGCATGAGTAGAGTGATCACATGAACCAAGTAGGTGCACACCACAATGTAGCTAAGAGAAAATGAAAACAATATGCGAGAATATTGCACAAGACAAAATAGGAGCCAAAAATACAAATCTTGCATTACCAAAGCTCAAAAATGTGAGGTGTACATATAGGGGAGTGCATGTGTAGCTCCTCCCTAGAAAGATCCATGAAAAGTGGACAAAGAGGCAAGAATATAAGAATAACTCCCATATCCAGAATAACTGGTCAAGGGAGTTACTTCATATATCTCCGATCAAACTATAACTCTAAGTACACCTAAGCAAATTTATCTATGAAAGTAGAAAAACTCCAAGTGAAGGAAAAAATCCTATAATAAATAAATATAGGAAAATAAATAATCCTTACTCTAACATAAGGATGGGTTTTGGAATTACTTAATATAATCCTTGACAGTCCCTATTTTTTGTAGTTTTACTAACTAGCTAAAGTAGTTCCTTGTTATAATCTTGTAGTAGTGCATTTGTAGTTTATCATTATACACTGACCAGATAACAATAAGACCCTTCTTTTTATTTTGAGTGCTTAACCATTTATACCAAATAAATTGCGCTAGTTCCAAATACACAGAGGCCATTCCCACCTTCTGTACATATGGGATCTGATGTAAATCAAACAAATTCTCCATTTGATTGATCTAGGGGATAAGATCTTTACCATCAAACTTGTGCATGTCCATTTTTGGTAGCATGTTTGGAAAACCTAAATTGTTCTAGCCGAGAAAACTCAAGTGGCCTAGCAGAGAATTATTGGATGATGGCAATGTTGGAATATTAGTCAAAGTCATCATGATTGCTGAAAATTTTGCATTGATATTTATCAAATCTCCTTTCATCATGTTCATGTCACCTTTGACATCATCCATATCATTTTTATCCATGCTTTGCACTTCTACCTGAAGTTGGGTAACCAATCCAAAAACTCCTATATCAAAATTTTTAGACTCCATTTATTCCTTACTAGGAATGTTTACTTGCATTGGATAGCCCTTTTCCATGACCTCTAGCGTGTGGATTGACCATGCACAAAATTTAGGGTGTAGGGTTAGGGTTTAGGGGTCAAAAAGAGTGTAATAGAAGATTAAATCATTGTGATCGTCTTCCCGCAATGGATCCAATGGTTACTATTGTTAAAGGGAAAAACAAATCCTGAAAAGAAAAAATGTATTAGAGACTTATACCATTATAATCATCTTGTGGAGATAAATCCAATGACTATTTTTTAGCGCAAGGGTGCAAACATTTTTTGGACTTTAAAAATAAAACTCAAGCAATATTGAACTGGCAATTTTTTTTTAATGATTAAAATTTATGTATTTTTTATCCTTCAACCCACAGAACAATTGTTATGCTAAATTTTTAAAAAAATGCATCATAAAACCATGCCTAAATTGAAGCTCTAATACCACTTGTAATGAAATTATTTATATCAAGCCAATTCACAACAATGGATGTAAATATAAATATTAAGAGTAGAGAAACAATAATATATCACAATAGTAAGAGCATAATAGAGAAAATCCACACCAAATGTTGATAACAAAAAAAAACTAGAGATATAAGACTAAGCCACTTCGAGGGGGCCACCTTTGCAACTATGCAATAAGAACAAAATTTGTAATATGATCCTCAACTAATAACTACTACCTCATTTATATACTCTAATTATGCTATGATTACTCTATAAGCCAACCCTACCAACAATATGAAAACATAGAGAATTTTGATATGATAAAATAAAATGTTATGTTAGTGATAACTTGGCCAAATATCCCTATGCACATTATAGATTAAGGGCTTAATAGATTGTTCTTCAATGTGACGATATTTATTAAATCAAAATTTCCCTTAGATCATTTGATTGTAACCTTTATTTCATCAAGAAACTTCAAATTAACCCCATATCTCAAAATACCATGTGCTTTCATTTTCTTCCAATCATTGTAATATTTAAGGTATCCTTGAAATAATGACCACAAGGTAAAGTAAGCTAGCAGTACATTCTTGAAATTTCTACAAGAAAACAAAGCAATTTTGCTAACTATTATCAATCAAATTGAATAAAGAAAAAAATCAGGATAAAAAAAATGTGTTAGATATATCTATTTCACAAAATCTATACTTTTAGATGCAGTGTGCAACAAAATGCAAAGATTTGCTTATAAGATATGTCATTTTCGCAGATTTGTAGTTTTAAATCCCCTTAGTAGCATGTATACAAAATGTGGAAGCATGCATAAGGAAGTTGAATCATTCGATGAAATAAATGTTGTGTCACGGATTGCAATAATACATAAATGCCTTAAATAAATGTGGTTTTATGAAATGAAATGATTATGGCCCATCTGCATAGCGTTTTCTAGCATCCTCCTAGTCCATGCCAAAATGGGAACTCCAAATGTGGTCTCATAAAATCCAAGGATTCTGGTCATGTATCGAATTATTTATTTTCTTCTTGTTTTAAACACTATAGTATTTTGATATCTTTGTGAAATGATTGACACATACCATGTACACAATGACTCCATAGTCCTGTGCCACATATTCTTGGAGCCCAAAGAGTGATACCTAACTCTCCCTCTATACTAATTATCAACATTGGTCTTTCTTCCACTTTCACTAGGGGTCTTACCCCATATAAATCAAGAAAGCAATTTAAGGAAGCACATAGTATTGCATTATATCTTGAAAGCCCTATTTGCATAATTAAATAAAAAATATCATAACACATGTTATTCATCTAGACAAATTTTTCTCAAAAAAAAAAAAAAAGGTATCGTCCTCGTAAAGAAAATGATATAAGTGAGTAAAGAGAATTACATATTATTGAGCAACATTGGTTGATATTAAGCATTTATATGCCATTTTTTTTGGGATAATGCTTGAAAATAATGAAAACCCTCATAACAATTCTTTCTAATAACGAAAACAATAGAACTCCACATGAACAATCCCTAACTATAATCATAATATGTTTATTAATATCACTAGTAGTAACTTATTTAAACAAAACCAGACCGATAAATAAAAATTCTTATCACTTAAATAACTTAAATGTTTGAGCAAGCTATTAAAAGGAAATGTGGTGGCTTGGGATTATTGTTGTATACCTCAGGGGGCGGGTGGTATGGGCCTTATCAATGTTTCCCAATAAGGTTCAACTTCATGTGAAATAGAATGTTCATACCATTGAAGGTAATGCAGACTAGAAGGTGCTCATTCGTAATTGCATCGTCCATGGCTCCCCTTATGGGCATGTAACTTGGAAAAGTTTGGGTTTTGCTAATCTCCTAACTCCTACCGCTCTAGTTAAAATTGTGGGTTCTTTGTTATCAAGAGTACATGGAAATCCCAGGAAAAAGTCAAAACTAGGTTGTTGTGGAATGGGTCTAGTTTTAGAGATGGCCTCTCTATCAATCGACATTCTATATGGGGGTTCACCATTATCAATATGCAAGCGAGTCCTCTCACTAAAGTTCCCTGGATACATGCTCACAAATTCTTTCGTAAGGAAATTTGTCCAATGCATGATTTATTTTGTAAAAACACTCATTTTTGGTTCCCTTAGGATGAATTCAAGGTGAAGTACAAGCTTTCCTCTACTTACAAAGAATCCTTTGAAGAGATTGTGGCTGTTGTTCCTATGGATCTCCTACACAAAATCACAGTCAATTCCTCCCGTCCTCTGTGGAAAGACTTGAAATGGTATGTGGACACACTTTTCAGAACTACAGTGCTCGAAAAGGGTATGAATGGCTTTCTCCCCATCTACCTATGGTGGACAAGCTCAATGGTTGTTGGAGCATACATTCCACCCTTGCTACTTGGGAGAGATGCTTCCAAACTGTGTGGTTAGCTTGTGTGGAGCTGAAGTTAGCTCACTTTAATTGGTGGCTTCTCCACTAAGGACTTTCTATAGGCAGAAGGATTGTTCAATTGAGGGTGGCTCAACCCTAATGCCCATTTTGTGGGCACCTAAATATCATCATGCACCTTTTTCGGTTCCGCCCAAAGGCCTAGTGTGCTTCAGCATGGATAAATGATTTCTTTAAGCCACATTGCTTGTCCCCCTTTAGTTGGTTTCATACTTTGTTGGGAGATAACCCAAAATGACACCATAATTCACCCAACTCTGGTATGCTTTCAAAATAGAAATTATGTTTTGGATATGAAAGGAATGAAATTCAATTTTATTTTCTAATAATTTTGTTGACATTCAATTTTCTACTTGTAATAAAATTATGATTGTGTGTAATGTGCTTTTGTAAATTTAAGTGCAAACCAATAACGTGGCTATGAAATTGAATTACCTCCAATGGCTCCTTCATCACTTGGGGGATGCCCCATGTGTTATTGCCCATGTGTTGCCCTCCTCGCATTAGAACACTCCTTCACAGAGAGGTAGTGGACCTCCCCTCAACTTAGTCACTCCCACATACGAAATCATGTTACTAGTTCTCTGCAGAGGTGCCACTCTCCCCCCTCGACTCAACATGGAGGTTGGGGCTCTCCACCCCCTTCTTCTCAGTAGGCTTAGGGGTGGGGCTCTCTACCTCCCAAAGACCATCGTAGGTGGAGCTTTCCTCTTGGGAGCTTGCAAGGTGGTAGGCTTCAACTCCCACTGGACAAAGGCTTCCCTCAGCTCTCTTTGGTAATCTCACTCCAAAACTCCATGCAAGATAATGCAGAACAAGAAGATGGTCACCATAATTCTTTTGGTTCTGGTTGGGAACCTGTTGCTAAAAAGAAAAAATATTCGAAGCTCTAGATGGGGTGATCTTCTCGATCATGACCCTTCCTCTATTGGTCTCTTTACTATTGTTGCTTAAGTATCCCTTTTTTGATGTAATAGAGCTTCTTTTAGATGAAGCCTAGTTTGTTTGTTGGCCTCTTGAATTGTTGCCCCATATCTCCTAGACATGGCCTAGTATGGCATGTTCTCTACCGCCTTCTTTTTAAAAATAGTCTTGTATGTTGGTGTTATTTATATTAATAATAAATTCTATTTCATTAAAAAAAAAAGAGAGAGAAAACGAAGAAGAAGAAAAAAGGTGATGAGTAAGCATACAGTTTTAACAAACAACTTGAGGTGCCCGTGATGCTAACTAAGGTGAGACATGAGCCAAGTAAAATCAAAGAGTCAAAACAAAAATTCAAGATCAAAAAAGTTAATGAGATGCTAAAGATGGTGGTCTATAATTTATGAGAGATCAATGCAATTTGCTAGTATGCAACGCACATTATAGCTTCAGAAATGCCAAAACAAAATGTAAACTTAGAAATTGTGGGTTTTCATGGCATGTATTATGCAAAATAGGAACAGTGCCCTTTCTTTCAATCTAAGCCATGGCTTCCTAATCAATGCAGCATGCTTGAGAAAGGAACGCAATGGTGACAATGGGCCTGCAGTGAGATATGATGCACTGTGTAAATCTTACAAAAATATTTGACACATTTCATCAGGCCTTAAAACCGGACAATGATATTTTCCGTCAAAAGCCTTGAATCTTACCTCATAATCTTCTCAGAAGCTAATGGCAAAACTGGTCAAGAGTTTTGATCATTGAGAACAGAGTCATATTTCATTATCCACACGTCCTCAACCATGAAGCAAATACACACTGGATAAACCGATTTTCATTTCATTATCTCTAATGGCCCTGAATATTGTTGTAGCTGCGTAGATTGCTTTCTCAACAGAATCTGATGTTATCTGCCTGCTTTCTCTGAAGTCTAGTATTGTAGAATTTTTCCCTTTAAAGGATTCTTCAATCTAAAGGGCAACTCCACAATGCTTCAGGGCTTATGGGATACATCATCACTACAAATAAAAAATAAAAAATAAATAAAATAAAAAGCTAAGGATGATGGCATGCCGTATGTGCACTCCAAGTAGAGAAACTAGCATATTTCAATGCACATATCTGCATTTGTGTAGCATCCTAGGTATGCATCTGCACCAAACACTTCAAGGGCCTCCTTTCTTCCTATCAGAACAACTTATAACAGTCACATGAAGCCCAAAGGCCATGGCAATCTTTATACCGATGTTCCCTACGCCACCCAAGCACAATATTCCACATCTCTTGCTCTCCTTTGCCATTCCAAAATGCTACGTTGGACTGTACACTGTAAGCCCAGCACATAACAAGGGTGCTGCCTGTTCCAGTCGCAAATGTTTGAGGAATATGAACCACAAACCTGCATAGAAGATTCACAATTATTACTGATCTAGATGGAATGTGGAAAACAGCATTACCTATTGCAAAATCGATATTCTCTAATTTCTGGTTATCTCCCAAACAGTGTGGGTGTTTCCAATTTCTTCAAGCTTCGATCAATTTCAACACAATCAACTCAACACTATGTAAAACCCCTCATTAGATTAGCAGAAATCCTAAAAACAATTAATGGCATCGCCTAAATTTTCTGGGTATTGACTGATCATGCTTAGCTCGATTAGAATCCAAATGGGTCGATGACGTTCTTGCAAAACTGTATTCCATGATGACCGGATATTACTGCATGTCCTGCTGAACCACTGCATTCCCTGATCTCTGGAGACATTTCATCGAAAATTTGTTCTGTGTCGCCTGTACTGCCTTATTTCGCATACATTACAATAAGATTATTCTACAAAATGACAACTGAATCACACCCCATTCTCATGGTAATAGTATTTACCTGATTTCCAGAGCCCATGGCAGCCAAATTGGCACAAGCGTTAATTGCACTTGCCAGCGTGGATTAATTTGGCCTGAAGCTGTCCTGTATATCACCGAAATATTGTCTAGTCTTTCATAACAACCACTGCATTTTGAAGGTTTTCATCAAATTACACTGAGCCCTGCATCCTTACTGGAACATTTATTAGTCATTCCTGCATTTATTACACATGCCCTGTTCTGTTACGGACTATAACTTTCACTTTCATTTTTTTTTTAATTAATAAAAATATTTAAAATATATATTATATTAATAATTATAATTTTTGTTTAATATTTAATATATTAATTTTGAAATATTTTCTATATATTATTCAACTATATTTTTTGAATGTAATTTTAACATTATTTCTTATAATAAAATAACTTTAAATACTTCTTATTTTATAATTATAAAAATAGAATTAAAATTGAACAATTTATCACTTCATTTAATATATTTTTAAACTATAATATTATTATTTAGAATCTTTAAACTTTGAACTCTTATTAATCTATAAAATATTTTGATATAACTTGCAAAATTCCTCATAAAATAGTTATAAAAATGAAGTTAAATTTGTTACTTCTATATATATATATATAGTGTGCAAAATCAATATTTATACATCTAAAAAATTCATGCAGTGTCTTGAATAAATAAGGGACTTCAAATGGACTTGTTTTAAGTGGTAACTCTCAGCGAAGCATATTGTAAGTTAAAATAAATATAAAAAAATACTACACATATATTTTAAGTAGCATATATTTTATATGTTTAAATAGCATATATTTTATGTACTTAGACACATACTTTTATATAATCTTTATCTTCCAACATTTAAAAAATTATCTTATCAATTTAATTTAGATAAAGGTTAAGAAAATAGAATGGTAGAATGTATCTTGAAAAAGTCATTTTGTAGTTATAATGAGAAAAGTTTAATTTTCTCTATTATGATTGATTATTTATAAAGTTAGGAAAATAGATGGATGATTATCTAATGAGATTCATTTTGTAGTTATAATGAAAAAAGTTTAATTTTCTCTATTATAATTAATTATTTATATGATTGATCATTTATAAAATTGGGAAAATAGATGGATGATTATTTAATGAGCCCGCAGATTTATCAGGGACAATTTTGTTACTTTCTAAATTTAATAGTGCTTACAATAGTCCACAAATAATATGCCATATTTCATGATTTTAGACATGAGGGCAACCAAACATATCGTGAATTAAAATAAACATCAAAAGATGCTCCCTTATATTTTATATACTTAAGCATATAAAGGTGCATTAATTATTGTATGCATGTATTTAATTTTTCAAAAAAAATACATTTTATAATCAAGAATAAGGTTTTTCTCCAAACATTATATGTTATGTTTAAATTTTGATTTGAATATTTTTAACAAGATGGCTCAATCAATATTATTAAAATAATATTAAAAATTAACCTAAATAAATGTATTATACTCTAAAAACTAAAACTATAATGCTAATGAAATTTATTCTCAACTTTTTATAATGTTGACATTGATCTATGACTTACACATAACATTATATATATAGAGCCAATTTTTCTTAGATTAGGAAAAAAAAAAAAAAATGTATTTTTATTTATTATTTGTTTTGGTATTTTGATGGTGAGAACAATGTAGTTCAATTAGGATGATGGTGAGCATAGACACATCATTCAATGTACAAATTCTAGAGTTCTGATTATCTATATAACATTACCCTCCAAATACTAATGTCATTTATAGTAGAGTTCTGATTATCTATATAACATTACCCTCCAAATACTAATGTCATTTATAGTAGAACATTACAATAAATACTAATTAATTGAAATTTTACATTAGTAAATAATAATTAATTAACATATGAATGCTTTCATTGCTTTTACTAGATTGCATGGTTAAACTAAAATTTATCAAAGTTTCCTTTTCAAATTAGATATACAAATTGATTATTAGATTAATACAATTCCTGTATCATTTCATAATAGTACAAAACATTTTAAAACTATAATACAATCATCTATCTAAAATTTAGTATTTCCATTAATGATAGGCAACTATGCTACCCTTGTTTTTATATTGTTGGATGGTTGAAAACTGGCATCCATCTATAAAATAATAATAGCATTTATTTTTATTTTATTGGATATTATATTGGATGGCTTAGATTGCTTGAGCAGAGGTTGTAAGCTTTGAACCTTTAAGATGGGATGAATGCTACTATAATTAGAGGATTTGTTTCATGGTAAGGAGTGCCTTTGGTGTTTAAATATTTGAAATTTTAATTTTTTTTGGATGGGTAGTTAAGAGTGGAGGGTTCTTTATTTTTTTTAATTATATTTTTGATATTTAATTTGTAAATGTAAGTTTAAACCAAAATATTAAATCAGAATGTTTGGCAAGGCACTTATAAATTATTGATTTATAACAATCCTTTTCAAACCAATTTTTTTAACTTGTTTAGGATAGAACATGCCATTTATCTATTGTGAAAAATGATTAAACAAAATCAATTATATTATTAAAAAACTCTATAATCAAAACAACTAAATTAACTCAAAATTATACCAATAAAAATTTGATTAAAGACAAACCTCACAATAAAAAAATCAAAATCAATAAATACAATCATTAAAAAATAAAATAATTTTATTTATTTATTTATTAAATTAATAATATAATAATTAAAAAATTTAATTATTGTTTAAAAATAATATATTATAATATTATTTTTTTATTTATTATAAAAATATATAATTTTTATTAATGAAAATTTATATTTCAAAAATAGTGTTATAAATTATTATTAACAATTGATAAACTTACCAACCTTAAAAATTGAATCCCGTTATAGAATTTACAAATAAACTTAATTTCAAAACAATTTGATTGAAACTTTTGATCTAAATAATTTATTAGAAAAAAAATGTCTTGTTTTTAAAGTGAAGATTCTTTTATAAAGTCTAAATTTTGTTTCAGAGGATTCTTGACTTATTGTTTTATATTACTCATTTGGCGAGGTTTTCAAACATAGTTTGATTAATGGCTCTTTTCCATTTGAAGTATTGGTCTTTAATATAAAAAAATATAAATAATTATTAATTCTTTAAAAATTTTCTTTTTAATTTTTCAAAAATGATATTTAGAACAACATATTTGTTACTGGGTTTCTTAATTGATAATGCATATTTTATGCTAAGATATCATTCATATTTATTCATGTGATTGTGTTTTTTTAATTGTTAACATTTGCAATCTTGAACAGGGATATTTTCTAAATATGACAAAGAGAATATTGGATCAAACGTTGGTGTATTGGTATGTGGACCAAAGCAAATGCAAGAGACCATAGCATCTACTTGTCAACATTATTTCTCGTTAAAACACTCAAGCTCGAGTGCTACATTTAATTTTCACTCCATAAGCTTTGCTCTTTAATAAAGTTTTTCTTTATTATATATATATATATATATATATATATATATATATATATAATTTTCAAATAAATCTATCAAAGTTATTGTGATGTAAAATAAAATGTATTGTTTTATGTATACATAGATTTAATTAATTAATATTTTAAAATATAATAATATTATTTTATATTAAATAAAAGTTATTTTTATTTTTTTTAAACATTAACAATTTTTGAAAGGTTAAAATAAAATTTTATTGTATTTATAAGTTAAAATGTTAAATTAAAATTTAATATGATATTAATGTATATGTGAATTTAGATTTATTATGATTATAATTATGGTGTTTATATTAAATTAATATATAAGACTTGTCAAATTTATTAAATAATATATTTTATTTAAAATTTTATTATAAATTTTAATTTGAAATATGTATAATTTAATTATATTTTTATTTTTAATGAATTATTTCAAATTAAATTATAGTAAAAAAATAAAATAAAAATAAAAATATTATACTATTTATATTAAATTAGTATGTAAGACTTGTCAAATTTATTAAATGATATGTTTTATTTAAATTTTTGTTATAAAGTATAATTTGAAACATATGTAACTCAACAATCTTTTTATTTATAATTACTTTTTCAAATTAAATTATATTAAAAAAAAAAGTTTATATATGTGTGTGTGTGTGTGTGTGTGTTTTTAAGATCCTTATAGTCTAAATTTGGTTCATGAAATTTATTTGCTTCATTTTTCTAAACTTTTTTGAAATAAAATAAAATATTTCATATTTATTTCATCGCTTTGTTTTGGAATTGTAAGTACCAAAATAATTACAAATATATTTACAATTCTATTGAAAAGAGAAAATAAAACATCACTTACATCACATATGCCATAAAAAAAATATTTATAAAAAAAAAGTCTAAAAGATATTATAAAGACTCCATTGTGTTGATTGTAGAGCCATGCAAACATACTATTTCTCTTACTTTTAGTCATTGACATAGAGTGTACCCACCTAAAGATGGCCATCCTCTTATGCATGGTATATTATTGCATGTGAATATAACCATGCATAAGAGGATGGCCATCTTTAAGTGGGTACACTCTATGTCAATGACTAAAAGTAAGAGAAATTACCACTTTCCATTGACCTAAGAAGAAATATCTCCAATCTCATCTTCCACTAGCGTAAGAGAAGCCCATATTGAGATTATGGTAGTAAAAATGTTTGTAGGAGTTTTAATGTGAGGGGAGGTAGGACTATAATCCCTCCATTGTGAGAGAGGAGAGGGGATTAGAAACTTACAAAGCATGGGTATTTATAATATTAAAGGTTGTGTCACCTTTGAGACACCACTAGTGGAAAATCATAGGGTGGAAGTTTGAGTGATAAAAACATAATTTTGCATGGATTGTTCTCTCAATGTAAGACCATATCTTTTATATGTGGAACTAAAATCTAAACTTATGTTCATATGCTTAAATTTTTAAACATGTAGAATATAACACATTAAATTTATGATTTAAATAATAATTTGGTGTAAAATGGAATGAGGGGGCCAAATGAATGGCTACCTTAATCCCTAGCGGGTGTTACACTTACTCTTTCTTAAGGATGCTCACATAGACAACAACTTAAAAATGGAAACCAAAAAATATATTTATTGAATGATTGAGTAGTGTTACAAAGATTCACACTCACACACACTCCCTTCCCCTAATGACTATGATGAAGTCATACATTAAGTACAATGATTACCTCACATAAACATACAAGAATATTACAAAATATTGGATCTTCTTCCCTCTCTCTTTGAACTAAAATCAATTCTCTCTTAAATATCTTCTCTTGGAGTTAAAACCCTCTCTCCCAACTCTTCTCCAAAATTAGTATAAATATATTTTGCCTAATGTTGATATCCTACAACACTTTTTGAGCTTCATATGTCTTTGAAAATGGTCCACACATCATGTTTTCTTGTTCTGGGTAGTTACTTTATCATTTCCTTCACCATGCAAAACTAATAGTTATTACAGACCAATAGTTACGAAACTATCATTTAATTCAAACATATAAGTTTGAAACAATCACTTGCACATTAAGTGGAAGTTTTGTCACTATCCCAAAAGGGGTCATTTTACCTTTGGAAGATGATTGAAATAATCTCTTTATCCATTTTATGACATGTTGAAATCTTAATGATGTTATTTTAACTGTTGTTGATCTTCTACCATGTGCACAACATTATTACCAAAGTCCACAAGTCACAACACAAAAAAACATGCACAAGTGTGTACAAGAACATGAATCATAAATCATCTCTTTATCCATTTTATGACGTAGAACTCTTGATGAGGTTTTTTGAAGTCTTGTTGATCTTCTGCCACACACAAAACATTGTTACCAAAGTCCATAAATCCCACAACATAAACAAGCATGCACAAGAACTTGATCCCATGTTTTTGGATTGATGTAATATTTTTCATGACCATTATGGTCCTACATCAGAAAATAAGGGTAAATGAAATCATCAATGAGCACCCACTCATGAACCTCCCATGAGGTTTTCAAGGGTATTTCTATGTTTTAAAAATTTAGATGTAATCATCTAAGTTGTGTCTTTGGTTGATTTGTTATTTCGCTTAACTTAGTAATTTTTTTACTCTTTGCCTCTTGTCTTCTTGTTGATTTTTGTATCCAATATTTCTTATAATTCCTCTCTTGTATTTTGAAACAATTTTTGCTTCATGTTAGTAGAAGTTCTAGGGTTTAATAGAACATGATAATTATAGGGATAACTCCTAAAATTTAGGGAAAGAGATTGTGGGAAAGGAGAAATCATTGCAAGGTATTCATTTTTATATTAATATCACAGATGTTTATCACAATTTTAGGTGATCCTATGGAGGTCTACTTAAACATATACATAATGGCAATGCTCAGGTGTGAATACATAGATGTTAGCTCGTAGAGGAAAGACCTCTTAGTGATCAACTAACATAACAAGTCTTCTAACTATTAGAAGTAGATCGTAGAGATTTCCCAAGAAATGATATTATTACATAGAGATATTATGTAGTAACACCCATTAACACAATAATCAGATTGCATTACATAAAAGATAGAACCCTTTCGTCATAATTAATATTGTAAAATAAATCAACTCACAAAAGATATAACTATAATATAAAACATAGAATTGTCATATTAATCACCAATTATTGAATCTTACTTACAAATATTTATACTATTAAGGAACTCATTACACTTTCATCCTAGATATCCAGAATCTACACTCAATCCTTCATGAATTCATAGGAAACTTAATCAAAATGTCATCATACAATATTATCCAACCTGTTCTACTACAACCCATAGGAATATATAATACTGAAAACTATATTGTTGTAACCATGACATTTATACTTGGTGTTCAAGTATGTCAGTTTGTATTCTATTACTATAGAATCCATATACATGATCCCAACTAGAAATAAAATATCATCGCAACAATATTTTAGAGTAAATGCTAACCAAAAAGAAGCCACAGTCTTTTTCCATGTGGCACGTTCATATGTTTGAGTGGTTAGTGTGCACATTCCTTGACTAACACTTTCCTAGACTTAAAATTTTGTATCATCCTAAGACAACATCATAAAGAGATTGAAGTACACATAAAAAAATATTCATAATAAATGCTCTTAACCATACTTATGAACCAGTATAGGAGTATAATTGAGGGCATTGTCCCCACAACTAGTAAAAATTACTAAAGCAACGAGACAAAACAACAAGAACCATTTCCAACAAAACACCTCCCACTAAGGAACACACCTCCAAAATAAAAAGAAAGAAAAAATATCAAGATGCCAAACTTATGTGAAAAAGTAATGACGAGAACAGAGGTAGACAATAAGCTAAATCAATGATACTTATATGAAAAGTGTAGAATGTATAGATTGGACTAAAAAAACAAAGAGTGGAAGCCAACTAACAAAAAGTCCAAACAAGGGTGCTACAACCTACAATTTCTAGCTAGGGCCTATCCTCTTCTCACCCTTGAGGACTTATCCATAGGTCGAAGCCATTCATATCCCTCACTTAAAAAGGAGATCCTCTAATGTCCATTAGGAGTCATTGCTGATCAAAGTTTTTGCTTCTTCTCTTAGCAACTCTACCTCCGATCTGTGACCTTTCTTCTTTGAAGAGACTCCCATATCAACATATTTTTTAGAAGACCTAGGAGGGGAAAACAAAGGATCAACCAATTGAAGAGGAATCGGTAGAGAAGGGACTAGAGCATCTTTAGAGGCAGCCTCTGTTAGGGTAAAAGGAGGCTTAGGCGGGGAAAAAGGAAACTTGATAAATTAAAAAATAATTAAAAAGGGAACAATAACCAATTCATCCTTCAGACAATGCTCTGCAACATTTATCTTTGCAACATTCATTTAATTAAAATATTTAATATAAATAAAATAAATATTTATTAAAAAAAATGTTTTAATTTTTAACTAAAGACTCCTTTTTAGAGTCTAATATTTTTGAAGAGGATTCTTCACATGTTTTATATAATTCACTTTGGAAGGTTTCCAACCATAGTTGATTAATGGCTCTTCCCCCATTTGAGATCATAAAAATATCCCATAATGATTTTGATGAAGCATTGATCTTCAATATAAATTTAGTACAAGGAAATGCAAATAATTATTAATTATTTTAGATTTATTTTTCACTTCTTTAAGGATGGTTTTTAGGACAACATATTTGTTACTTGGATTTTTATTGATAATGCATATCTTATGCTAAGATATTATTCATATTTATTTATGTGTTTGTGATTTTTGAATTGTTAAGATTTGTAATCTTAAACAGATATATTTTCTAAAGAAAATATTGGATCAAGCGTGAGTGTGTTGGTATGTGGATCAAAGCAGATGCAATAAACCATAGCATCTACTTGTCAACATTATTTCTCATCAAAACACTCAAACTCTGAGTGTTACATTTAATTTTCACTCCATAAGCTTTGATTTTAAATAAATATTATATAAAACAAATTTTTAAAGTCATTTTCTTTGTTTAAAATATTGTTTTTTATATATTTAATTTTCAAATAAATTTATCAAAACTATTTTTTATATATTTGGTTTTCAAATAAACTTATCAAAACTTTGTATGATTATTGAGATCTAAAATAGCATGTATTGTTCTATGTATACATATATATAAATTTAATTATTTAACATTTTAAAATATAATAATATTATTTTATATTAAATAAAAGATATTTTTATTTTTTAACATTGTAATGATTTTTTAAAGGTTAAATTATTTTTTTATCATATTTTATGGGTTAAAATATCAAATTAAAAATATAAATTAATATATAAAACTTGTCAAATTTATTAAATAGTGTAATTTATTAAAATTTTTGTTATAAAATTTAATTTGAAATGTGTTAGTATTATGAATGAATCAAACCATTTATTTATTTATAATAAAATATTTCAAACTAAATTATATTGAAAATAAAGTAATATATTATTAAAAAATAGAAAATAATTATATTTATATATATATATATATATATATATATATATATATATATATATATATATATATATATATATATATATATATATATATATATATATATATATATATAAAGACAAAAAATAAAAAAAATATTTAAAATGTTAATAATAAAAATTTGGCTCATCCACTCATTTGTTTCATTTTCTTAATCATTTTTAGAATAAAAAAATAAATATTACATATTTATTTCATTGCTTTGTTTTAGGATTTTATATACCAAATCAATCACAAATATCTGTGTAATTCCATGAAAAGAGAAAATAAAATCTCTTACATCATGTATGCCCATCAAAAAACAATTTGGGAAAAAAAAGTCTAAAAGATATTATAAATACTTGTCAGTATGTTGATTGAGCCATGCAACATGAGAAGAAAAGAAAAAAATTATCCACTTGCAATGGTATACCATTTATGAGAGTATACCATTTATGAGAGGATAGTTATATTTAGGTGGGTGTACATTCCATGTCAATGAATTATCAGAGGGTGTCTTGGAAGTCCCCAAATGATTTTACCCTTGAGTAAATTTATAGAAATAAAATAAATTACTACTTCCCACTAACCTAGGAAGAAATATCCCCAATCTCATCTTTCTCTAGTGTAGGAGAAGCCCATATTGAGAGTATGGTAGCAACACCATTAGTAAAAGTTTTAATGTGAGGGGAGGTGAGATTATAACCCCTCCATTAAGATAGTAGTAGAGGGGGTTAGAAATTAATAGAGTAGGATTAAATACAATATTAATGGTTGTGTTACTTTTGAGACATCATTGGTGGAGAATTATGGGGAAGAAGTCTGAGTAACAAAAACATAATCATGCAAGGATTGTTTTTTTAATGGTTGACCATATCTTAGATATGGTGGAATTAAAAACTAACCTTTTGTTCCTATGATTAAATTTGGAACCATGTAGAATATAACACATTAAATTTTTCACTTAAATAATAATTTGGTGTAAATTGGAATGAGGGGGCCAAGTGAATGGCTTCCTTACTCCCTAGTGCATGTTACACTCACTCTTTCTCAAGGACACACATATAGACAAAAACTTAAAAATGGAAACTAAACACTCTCTTTATTGAATACTTGAGTAGTGTTACAAAGATTCACACTCTCACACACTCCCTGCCCCTAATGAATATTATGAAGTCATACATTAAGTCCAATTATTACCTCACATAAACATACACCAATATTACAAAATCTTTTCTCTTCTTCCCTCTCTCTTTGAAATAAAACTAATTCTCTCTCAAATATATTCTCTTGAAGTTAAAACCCTATCTCCCAACTCCTCTCCAAAATTAGTCTAAATTTTGTTTGCCTAATGTTGATATCTTACTGGACTTTTCAAGCTTCCTATGTCTTGAAAAATTGTGCACTCATCATGTTTTATTGTTCTGGGAAGTTACTTTATCATTACCTTCACCATGCAAAATTGATGGTTACTACAGACCAATGGTTATGAAACTATAGTTTAATGTAGACATACAATTTTAAAACCATTGCTTTCATTAAGTGGAAGTTTTATCACCATCCCAAAAGGTGTCATTTACCTCTGGAAGATGATTGAAATCATATCTTTATCCATTTTATGACATGTTGTGCTCTTGATTATGTTATTTTAAGTGTTGTTGATCTTATTCCACATGCACAACATTATTACTAAAGTCCAAAAGTCACACAACACAAATAAGCATGCACATGTGTGTACAAGAACATGATCGTATATGTTTGGATTGATGTAATATTTTTCATGATAAAGGATGCTTCTACATCAAAAATAAAAGGTAAATAAAATTGTTCATAATCACCCACTCATGAACCTCCTATTAGGTCCTCAATGGTATTTTTATTTTTGATAACTTTAGAAGTACTCATCTAAGTCACATATTTGGTTATTTTGTTCTTACACTTAACCAAGTAATTTTTTTACTCCCTCCTCTTATCTTCCTATTGATTTTTATATCCAATACTACCTCTAATTCCTCTCTTATCTTCTAAGGTAATTATTGATTCTAATCCTCATTATAATAATGTAAGCTTGATCCTTGATTATCACCTTGTCTGTCAAAATAAGGGTGAAAATATGATACATTGAAGATATGCAATATGTCAACCCCATGCAGTAACTCTATCTCATATGTATTCACTAAAAATATAAAAATTATGCAAGGCCCAATGTTCTTCTATGTGAGTTTGTTATGCGTACCTTTGGGTAACCTCTCCTTATGCAAATGTGCCAAAACCAATTCTCTTACTTGAAAATCCTACTATCTTATTATTTTATTAGCATATTGCTTATACCTCATGCTACTTACTTCCAACATTTTCCTCACCTCTCTTATGCATATCATGCATACTAGTTACATAGTCTTCCACTTCATTTATTCTTCTCCTCATATCCACTATACTTAACTCACAAAATCCTCTAGGGATAAAACGATATATAATTTTGAAAGGATATATTTGTGTAATTATATTCATTGAGATTTTTTATGCAAACTTATCTTGTGCCAATAGAAAATGGACCCAAGACATTAAGGTTATTGACTAGGCTTCCTTCTAGGTGCCAATATGGATTGAACTCCCTAGCCTTCCAATCCATCTTTGGTTGTTTCTTGAGGAGATTGTCTGGCCCATAGGGTGTTCCCTGTACCATGACGCTCCTAAGTTTTATTCTACATGCTTGAACACATGAGTTTTCATTGAGGTCAACTTGACCAAGGATTTAAATGAATCCATTGACATTCAAGTTGTCAATGAGCATTAGGTGCAAAAACTGGTGTATTTCAACCTCCCCAACACATTTTATCATTTCCAATCCCTTACCACTGAATCAAAGTCTTCCCCCTCATTAACCAATTGAAACCCTCATTGGAACCCTTAGAATTTGATAAGCCCAAGTTGGTGGAGAAAAATAGTTTCTAAATGATAATTACTAATAAATAGGTGTTTTTTAGGGTTAAGCCTTCCCCCTCATCTATTGTCCTTCCTGTAATCAAACCCTCTTTAGAGGCATACATTTATATCAACCCACCCAAATCTCTTAGTTTGCATATGACTTGAGATAGCCATGTTGCAGAATTTTCACATGTTCAAATGAGCTCTTATCCATTTAGGATATCCTCTATAAGCAATTATTTCTCTAGGAAATCACATAATGCACCTTGTGGTAGCGTCGACTCTCCAGGAGAGGATAATGAAGCCAAGTGCCACTTCATTTCATTTAGAGATATTATTATACCAAACTAGCATAATATCTTTACAACTCTGGAAGGCTTTGAAGATGGTCATGGGGAACTCCTTATGGATGTTTTTTCCCAATGAATTTTATATATTGATATGTTTAAGGTCTCACAGAGTCTTCTAAAAAATTATCTATATGAGTTGTTTACCAACACTTTGGATCACTAGATTTTGTTTGTTTGCAAGAAGTAAACATTCTAGGATTTTATTTTAAAATTGCTCTAAAATGCATATGGTCTGATTCCACTCAAATCTCCACTCTGTAATTAAAAAAATTATCTATACGAGTTGTTTACCAACACTTTGGATCACTAGATTTTGTTTGTTTGCAAGAAGTAAACATTCTAGGATTTTATTTTAAAATTACTCTAAAATGCATACGGTCTGATTCCACTCAACTCTCCACTCTATAAGTAAATGAATGAGGTGGTGTCACTATTTTGGTTTCCCCAAAACATTCCTCATTAGTTATTTCCATTGGTGGTGATATGTCACACTAGGATATTTGGCTTCTCCTTGATGTTAATAGACATTCATCTGGGGTGCTTAACATTTGTGCTCCTAATGATGGCCCTAAAAATATGAATTTATGGTGATATTTGACAAGTAACCTACCCCTTGCTACATGGATAGTGTGCAGGGATTTTAATATGGTGGAATGTCTAGAGGATAAAGTTGGTGCCTTACTAATGAGATGGTATGTGGGAGAACATGAGGTCTGGTTTTATGTTAAGAACTAGTGAGGCCTAGTCAACCCTCTTTCATGGTAGTGCTTAATTAATAGCATGCTTTTATTTATGTGGTCCAACTACCATGAAGATGTTGATAGGGTCCTTAATAGGTTATACTGTTATAAGCTTTCAGATCAAAATATTTTCTATTTTGTGACTATTAATGGCCAACATGTCATCATACATCCTAATCATTTTCTATTTGACCACTTTTTGAACACTTGTAAAGTGGAGTGGAGTAACAATCACTACAATGTGCCATGTAATAAATTCATCTATAATAGTTCCCTCTTGATACACTATGGCACCATCGACCTTGTTACATGAATTTAGAATCTTGTGCCTTGACCACCTTATGCTTCTAGTTTGATAGAGTGGTAGAATGAGTCTATCCATCTCACCACCACCTTTCTATGCCATTATGGAAAACATATTGCTCATGTTCAAAGTTATGGGAAGAGGTTGTCTCAAATAATACAAGAGGCTTTAATCTATTCTTGGGTACAACCCTTTCAATTTATAGTTGTAAACCTATGTTTCTTCTCTCAAATACAAATTCAAAATGGTAGTTCATCATGTAGTCATAAGGGTGCAACTTTGCACTCACCTTCATTGTCTCAATATTGGAGACAAGGATTCAATGGAATTATTAATACTCCTACAGCCAAATAATCTCAACATTAAATTGAGGCCATCAAATTAACACACATGAGACTTGTTGGTTTACTTGACATCTTCTCTAATTTTTATGGACCACTATAAATTAGTGTTTCAAACTTAGCGAGAAAAAATTGAGAGGGATCAAGACCTTGCATGAATGCCTCAACACGGTTCCTTAAAAACTCAAAATTATAGATTGAAGACTTTACGATGTGGGTAAGTGCACAAAGTTGGAGGACAAAAAAGGGCCTACCCTTGGACATGATTTTTCTAAATTTTATAAATTTGAAATTTTGTAGATAGTTTGAGATGGATACAGGCAAAATGTGAAGACGATATTAAAATATGAATTGTATCATTTCGAGTCTAGTTTCCAAACTAAAATAAAAATAAAAATGGTTAAGTATAACTAGGTCAAACATCTAAAATTTAAAGAGGACCTCTTTTAAAAAAAAAAACATAGTAGATAGATGGCCGTACATCCCACCATTTTTTGAGCATTGTTAAATATTGTTTGAAATATTTTGGTGAATATTTAGATAAGATCTTCTAGTGTGTTACAATTTTTTTAAAGTATTTTTTCAATGAATATATATATATATATATATATATATATATATATATATATATATATATATATATATATATATATATATATATATATATAAAGTAGATCCTAAAGACTAATAAAAAAATGAATATCCAACCATGTGACCCACCCTAACTACCTAAAAAAAAAGAAAAAAATGATTTTTATTTTGAACGTGTGTATAATTAGGCCTAGTTTGTTAACATATAATTTGTTTTGGAATTGGATCAATGAAAAAAAAATTAGATAAACATGAATATGCATGTATAGGTGCTGAATGTGGTGGCCTAAAAAATGTGTAGATAGAAATAAATATAGTTTAAATCCTTAAAATAGCCAATTTTTTTTTTTTTTTTTTTTTTTTTTTTTTTTTTTTTTTTTAATATATATTTAGAAAGAGGACAATGTGCTCATCATGATGATAATATTTTTTTGAATTTTGATGTTTATATTCATAGCATATTTGGTGATTGAAGTTAAAATTTGTTAGTTTTTATAAAAACTCTCGATCTCGACTGTAGATGCACAATCACAAACCTTTGGCTCAAAAATCTAAGCCATTTTCAAGCCTAAAGGTTTAGTTTTTAATTTAAATTCAAATAACGTGTATGCATTATAGAATGCGTACATGATATATAATGTAATATATAATGCATATGTGTTATATAAAATTGACCTTAATTATCTCTCATCATCTCTAATCACTCAGGCTTATCATCCCTAATCACTCTTTCATTGATTATCACCATCCCTCATCATCCCTAATCACTCACTTTAATCCCTCATAATCCCTAATAAATATTTCTTCATCCCTCATCATCACTAATCACTCCCTCATTGACCCTCACCATCCCTCACCATCCTTCATCACTCCATTGACCCTCACCATCCCTTACCATCCCTAATCACTCCCTCATCATCTGCCATAAGTATATAATCTAAAGATATATTTGATTCCAATCATATATTGTTTAATCCATTATAATAGAAATTAACTCTTTTCTAGGACTTGTTTTGTCAACACCCATTTGTGAAAGTCAATTTTATTACTAAATGAATTGGATTATCTTCCAAATTTATAGTCAAGTGACATAAGTATTAACAAAAAATAGAGTTTAAATTTTAGCTCATAAAATTATATTTGTTGTGCAGTTGACTAAATGAAACTTTATTTGGTTCCACCTTTGGTGGTTTGGTTCAAAAGATAAAAGTTGAACACAAATCTCTTGTATAATTTTCTAATTTTGAGAAGATTTGAATTAGATGCAAAGTTATTTAGTGTTTCTCATTCTTGTATGACTTGAATCTTGGTTAGGTTCACACATGCACTCTTTATGTGTGTAATGTGTCAAAAATATTTTATTTCTTTCATGAAAAATCATCATTTATTCATGTTATCACAAAAATATGTTTCTGCAAAATGTGAAACACTAGTTTAGCATGGTGTAGATGTTCATCCCATGTTTTCTAAAGATTAAGATGTCATCAAGATAGATTCAAAAAATGACATAGGTAAAGGGCCTGAGGTTGTCATTCAACATCTTGAAATGAATGAAGTCATTATATGAGTTAACCTAAAAGGAATAACCAACTAGTCAATCAATCCTTAGTTTGTGTTTAAAAGTATATTCTAAATGTCTAGAGGTTTGACATGAATATGATGATACCCAAACTTAAGATAAATTTTGGAAAAGACTTCTACACCACGGATATGGAATACAATGCCTTAATATTTAAATGAGGATAATAGTTCTTCACTTTAATATTGTTAAGGTTTTTTTAATTGATTCATAACTTTGGTACAAACACAATTTGGTTTCTGCAAGGCAATGATTTGGGCATGATGTGTTCATTATCCATGATTTCATGGATCTACCACTTGATATATTCATTCTCTATAAATGATATGTTGTATAAAGAGGTTTGAGGTAGAGGTAGTTAAGGGATCAAATCAATAGTATTATTTAGTGTATAATATACAAGAACTTATTTAGGTGACTGAAAGATATCCTTGTATTCATCTAGTTTATGGTTTAACTATTTTGTATTTGTTATTGTTGGATAAACCACACTATGATATGGTGACATAAGGATGTCATTCAACATTTAATTCTTACCATTAAGAATATACTTCTTACTAGAAATGATAATATTCTTGCACTTCTTGGCAATAATGACTAAAAACCTATGAACTAACTACGATATATGGTATTTCAGATCATGACAATCTATCACAAAATTTCAAGGATTTACTTCATAGAATATATGTCAATGGTAAATAAATGGTTGAACACATGTAAAACATCACACACCTATAATGGTGAGATGTCACAAAGGATTGCATCTTTAAAAAGTTTGATTTTGTACACCCAATGACACTACTAGGTGATCCATTTCTCAAGGCCTACACTAGACCATACACTAGTATATGGTTATGGATGATGTATCAATTTCAATTTCAATTTTTGAAAATATGATTTAGGAGAAATTAAATTCTTCTAAATTCCATTAAAAATGATGAAGTGTATTGTCTCACCTTTGATCTACGTTTGTTAATGAAACAATATTTTTCATTTATATAATTTATTATTGGTGGAAGTAGAGATATTTTTAGTATTGACCATATCATTAGGCTCATAATCTATTATATACTTAACTTTTTATAGTGATAGATAACTTGTACCCACTTCTTGAGACATGCAAGTAGAGAGCTCATAGTGTGACACTCTTCATTGGATTGACTATTGAAGTTATGAATTAAGAACCACTTTCCAATCTTGGAATACTTGTTCTAATCATTTGAAAATTAATTTCCACTCTCTATTATGATGACTCAATCAATATAAATTCAAATAGAAGGACTTAAATATTATTATTTGGATCCTAAAATGTCCTCATATGGAAATCAATTTTTTGGTTTCAGGGAATCACATAGCTTGGTGATCTTCATGTATTTACCACCCATTTTTGGTACTATGGTGGTTTTACTTCTCTTTTTCTAGTGGATTTTCAATTGTGAATTACATCATTTCTAATAAGCCCATTTTTTTCATAGGTGTTACATATTTATGTTTAAAATTTTCCTCCACATCATTTTGATCACTATATCTTATACTTTGTGCTAGCACTCAAATCTTGACTTATAGATTCTAACATTATTAAACCCCAAAAAGATACCACCATCAAGGTATTGGATGGAGTGATTAAGGATGAGAAGGAATTGAGCAGAGATGATGAGGGAGTAAATAGGGATGATGAGTGATGGTGAGGGTCAATGAGGGAGTGATTAGGGATGATGAGTGATGGTGAGGATTAATGAGGGAGTGATTAGGGGAGATGGGGGATGAGTAATTAGAGATGATGAGGTATGATGAAGCAATGATTAGGGATGACGAGGTGATTCAGGAGCATCACTACTCAATATAAATAGTGATCTAGTTTACATGTTTTGAGTCTTTAAAAGGTGGTCAAGGTCATTAAAAATCTATAGGATTATTTCTAAGTTTCTAGTTTTGTATCAATTTTGAATTAGAGTTGTATTGGACTTTCCTGCCAAATCTTTCATTTGAATTTTTAAACTTCATAAAGACTTGAATCTTGTTTCAAGAAATCCAACATTGATTTTTTTTTTTTAGAATTTAGAAAGGATTTTAAGATGTTACAACACATATACATAAAATCATATTTGAGACATATGTTAGTAGTTGAGTTAGTTGAGGACACTCTCAACATACACAAGAAGTTAGAATTTAGTTGATGGTTATTTGGTAATAAAAATCTTGTCCATGTCTTATTTTGTATTTAGAGTCAGATTCAAGAGAGTTGGAAGGGGTAGGATTGGAATGGATGAATGTAAAGAACCCAAAACAAGTGAATAAAGATAAGTTTTTATTATTTTCAGATAAGAAAGCAAACAAATCCTGCATCTTCTTGAATATGTGCAAAGATAGTTGACAATATGCATGATTGTGAAACATGATTAGTAAAATGTTATTTATGATCTTGGTGTAAGAGGTAAGTTAAAAATACCTTTTATTTTATGGTGATTATAAAATTTGTCATTTTATTTTCAAATATCTTAAATGTTCAAATTACAAACTATATACTCTATGCTTTTACAAACTGTGAATTGAAATCTGAGTGAAGGTCAGAGTCTTATGGAAGAGGAGATTCTATTTGGTGGGATTTTATAATGTATGAGTAATTAGTACCTTGAAATAAAAATTCCATTATAGTATTTAAACATTGTATGTTGTTATTCTACTAAGAACATTCTATGTTGAACAACACAACCTTGTCTTCTATGAGGAAACGTTCTGAGTATACATTTGTGTGAGAAGGTATTACATGTATTAGAGTGAAATTAAAATTTATATGTTCATGAGTTTATTATAATATGATCATGAAATATTATAGTATATCAAATATCTTACATATATTTTCATGAGCAAAAAGAAAACTAACACAGTCTTGTAGTCATCAAGAAACTTAACACAGTCAAAGTGGTATCTCATGGAAGTTGGAAAATTGAGTGTTATAAATGGAAGGAATTGATTTTTTAAAGTGTATAAACATTGTTCAGAGAATTTAAACCTTCATGTTAATTTATAACCCATTTTGTAATGAATTATAACAAATAACCTCTTCTCAGATTACTACAAACATGTGACTAACTACATAATCTATTCAAAATTGGTTAAGTCAATCTACTAGTAGCTTAAAAAGGGAAATATAACACTTGGAACATGTGATTAGGGTCAAATAATACATAATACAATTGTCAAAGTCATTGGAAACACTGTTGGAAGATTAAAATCTCACTATGACCCTTCTCAGGTCTGTAAAACTAGTCCAAACATTGTATTAGAGTTTCTACTTTCAAAGTGAGTTTTTAGGAGTTGTAACTATAAATAATTCATGAAATTTGGTGAAAAGTTTGAGTTAAACATGAAAAAAGATAATATAGTGTTTTTAAGTTGTGTAATTATGGATAAGTATGGATGGGGGAGGATTATGTGGTAAACAAGGTAGAAGGAAACCTAAAGACCTAATCCGAGATTAGAAAGAGCCAAAATAAGTTATTAAATAGCTGAACCAAAGCCTAGAAATTTTTGAAGAGATGGGATATGTTATAGGTTATCCATAAATGAGTTTGATTTGATGATTTTAATTCGTACAATAAGAGTCTATGATAAAGTAAGAGGTAGTGTATGATGAGGATTGTGTTGAGAAGTTAAGTAGGGTTGAGAAGAAGTTAGAGAAAAATCAAATGAGTGGAAAGAAGTTTTTTAGTGCCCTGTTAAATCCTAAGGAACTAGAGACATGATTTGATCCAAGTTATTATAAAGAATAAAGACTAGTAAGGGGGATAGTCTCAAAGTAAGAGAGATTGAATGCATTAATTAAGGAGAATAGAATGAAGAGTTTAGTGAGACCATCTGAAGAATGGTGGAGAGTAAATGAAATGAATAAAATGCATATGTGAATTTGAAATGTATGTAGGGTCCAAAGACATATATCAAGCAATAAAATACAAAGTGAAAGCTAGGTGGATATTGGCAAAGATCTTGGACAAGAAAAGTATGCAATAGGGATCTACATCATGAGGGATGGTGAGGGGCAATGAGGGAGTGATTATAAATGATGAGGAATGGTGAGGGTCAATAAGGGAATGATTAGAGATGATTAAGGATGAGGAGGGAGTGATTAGGGATGATGAACTGATGATTAGGGGTGGTAAAGGCTAATGAGGGAGTGATTAGGGATGATGAGGGATGGTGAAGACAATAAGGGAGTGATTAGGGATAATGATGGAGTGATTAAAGATGATGAGGGATGGTGAGGGTCAATGAGGGATGAGAAGGGATAAGGATTGAGTTATTAGGGATGATGAGGCATAATGAAGGTCAATGAAGGAGTAATTAGGGATCATGAAAGAGTGATTAGAGATGATTAGGGATAGTGAGGGTTAATGAGAGAGTGATTAATGATAATGAATAATGATGAGAGACTGATTGGGGGTGATGAAGCATGAGTAAAAAGTGATCAAGTATGAGGGAGGGATGATGAATAAGTGAACATAACATAAAGTGGTTGTTTGATGTGTATAGATCATCAATGTGACCCATGCTACCCCAATCACACCACTTTGCATCAATTTCAAAGTGAGTGGTTTTTAAACTTAAATTTTGACAAACCTAAGGCTCCTAAAAATGTTAAAAATCAATCTAGAAGGCACAAAAACCTTAAATGACTATATGTTTACCAAAAATGGATATCAATTGCAAAAGTTATGTCCTAAAATCCCTAGGTTTAATACTTAAACCCTAAAAATTCCTAAGTAATAACTTGATTAGATTTTGAGACCAACCATGCTTCATTCTTAAACATAAATTTAAAATATAAGTTTACATTTATAAATGTAAACTTATACTTAACAATATAAATGTAAACTTATACTTAACATTTAGAGTAGTAAATATAAGCTTATGGCCAAAGTTGGCTTCACATGCAACTCTCACATGCCCATGGAGATTTTTTTAGTCTTATAATAAAGCAACATATACATATTATATAGTACATACATGTTATATATTGTATCAAGTTATAAAATGTATACATGTTATTTGAATTTGCAATAATGCGTATGTATTAATGTTTTCTCATTAACACAAACACGTTATGGCTCGGTAATTAATGAGCCACAATTAAATAACTCAATCACATTAATTAAATAACACAATCAAATTATTTAATAACATGATCGCATTACCTAAAATGACCATAGAATTGTCCCCCAATTTTGTGTACATACCCATGCTCCTATCTCACTACATGAGCTCTATCAAGATTTTCATAGTATGAGTAATGATAAAGCCCTAGACATTGATGGATTCCATTATGATTTTTATAAATCCACCCAGGATTTTATTGGGCCCAAATTGCTTCAAGTTTATAAAGATGCTCTTTAAAAAAAAATCTTTAGGATCTCTTATTAATTATGGAAATATCAAGTTAATATCTAAAACAGGCAACTTGGAAGTCATTACTAGTTGATGCTTAATCACTCTGTTGAATGTCTCTTACAATATTATCACTGAAGCTTTGGCCAACCATCTCTAGTTCATTTTATCTACCATTATTAGACCCAAACAAACTATTTTTATCAAAAGATTCTATATTCTTGACAACCTTATTTTTGTGTGAGAGGGTATGGAAGATGTGGGAACCTCTTGTTAGAGAACTATATTTCTCAAACTTGATTTTAAGAAGGATTATGATAGGATTGAATGGCCTTTCATTTTGGCAATGCTACAACTCCTTGGTTTTGATCCATTCTTTATTTAATTAGTTCAAACTCTATTTATGGATGTCTCAGCCTGTCTCACTATCAGTGGTCTCAAATATGACAAATTGGCCTCTTTTTCTCCATTTGTCAAGGTCGCCCTCTTGCCTTAACCCTTTATGTCATATTTGTTAAAGTTTTGGGGTTTCTGCTAGCTCATAGAGATGAGTGGGGTTTCATATAAAATATCATTCTCCTCAACCAATCCTCTTAACTCATCAATGACCACTTTACAGATGATACCTTCCTCACTCTAAAAGAGCAAGGAAAGTCATTCAAGGAAACTATGCACTACTTAGACACTTTTTGTTTAGCTTTGGGATCCAACTTGTAGTGGAATAAAATGCAATGTTTTAGACAAAGATGCCCATGACTGAGTGGTAGATTCAATATAATTGGAAGTGGATTCATAAAGGGGAACAATTCAAATTTATGGGTATCCATTTAGCCTTTAATAGGTCCCATGCAGAGCTATAACAGTTTGTCATAAATAGAGTAAAGAAAAATTTGGAGTAATGGCTCACCAAACCATTATTTCTTGAGGGGAATTTCAAGTGTGTATCATAATTATGGTTATTATTCTTGTTTATTATTCCTCATGTTAGGCCCCCTTCTAAAGCCTCCTATGAAAAATGGCTAAATTTTTTAGATATTTTCTCTAGTTTAATGCCAAACAAATGTAGGGTTCTACAGAGTTGCCTAAGACATCAATTATTTCTCTCATGATAAAATAGGTATGGTAATTATTGACATCAACCACTAGAACATTGATTTATGTGCCAAATGGGTGGTCAAAACCATTAAAGGTAATGAATCTTGGAAAATTCTTATACAACATTTCATATCATCTGGATCCCTAAATGGTAAACCCAATTAGAAGAACATTAGATTCCATATTCTCCTGATTACATCTACCCCAGTGAAAGTTGAATGCTGACATGTAGCTAAAAGCATTTGAAAAGCCTATGACATTGTTAATCCTTTTCTAAAGTGAGTTGGCGATGGATTTCATAGTGGTCTTTATGTCAATGACCACAATCTCTGGTGGTCTCCTATAATGACCAATACTAGTGTTCTATTCATAGAATTACTTGGTATAAAAGCCTTGACAATTCTTTTAAAATGGATCATACTATAAACAATTTGGTTTATGTTAGTGACTGAGCTCCTTGGCTTATTTTGAAATTGAAATTCGGTTTATGTAGTTCTAACATACCAATTATTCTTCATATCTAGGAGCTAATGCTAGATGTAATGTTTCACAATTTGGATCTTCAGCCTCCACACTCATGGTGAAAGGATTAGAGATGGAATTGTGATACCCACTTTAAGAATTATTCTCCAAACCTCATTTATCAGGTGATGAGCCCCTTATATTTAGTGTTAAATAAGTTCAATAGGTGTTGAAACCTTAATTATTCTCCTAAAACATGGCTTACCTATATCAACAAAATTTGAAAAGCAAAGAAATCTCCAAGCTAACTCACTTCTTATGGTACCTAGTCTATCAAGGCCTTGTACTTAGGGAGCTTATTTTACAAATGGGGATTGATCCACCCAAGTGCCTGACCTATGGTAGATTGGAGTATTTCATGCACACATTATAGAAATATCCCAAGGCCCAATCATCCTAATAGTGTATACATAGTCTTTTTCAACCATACCATCTTGAGCCTTTCTCCTAGGGCTTGACACTCCTTGGGGATTTTGTTGATTAGCCTACCTCTAGAGATTTTATATGGAATTTATTCAGATTTATTATTCAATTTAAATTATAGAAAGCTATAAACTCTAATTTATTTAATAATGAGGAATCTTCTTATCATTTATCTATTAATGACAAGGTTTCTATTCTATTTTTGGCCTACGTGCAGATTCAAATACAAGCTGAGAAGGTTGCCATGGAAGTTAGACATCTTCAAGAGTTGCTTGATCACTATGGAAGTGTCCCTCCATGGTGAGCAACATATACCCAAACTATCCATCATAGGGCCCATCACATACAAATAAAAAACATCATTGAAGTTTGTCTTGCAGTCATAATCAGTTATCCACTGCCTCAATGTGGAGGTTGAAGATCAACACCACCACATGGAAACACTAACATTGGTCCTTCCTAGTGGGGGGGGGGGGGAGTGCGGGGAGGGTCACTAGATTGCCCTTTTGGCACTATGATTCAACCTCATGATGGAAAAGACACTATTTATTTGGCTCCACCAGACCCCATGGATGGCTGGGTAGTGTTGGATCTTCCCTTGACAAAGGCTTTTTGGCCTCCTTTATCACCCTTGATGGTGTTGTATCATGTGTTTAAGTTACTTTTATGGACATGATATATATTCAATATTGTTTTGGTGTCATATTTTGTCTAGCATTGCTATGTGATTTTTATTTTTTTGTTTCCATGTTTTGATCCAATGTTTTCTTTCGACAAGGAGTCTAAGCCATGCACATCAAACAACTGCTTTACTAAGTAACCTTTTATATATTATTTTTAAATTCATAGTAGCATTATTGAAGTGTTCCAATAGTAAATAATATCATATTAATTAATTAGATTAATTATAATTTAAATAAAGTATATTATAATATTATTATTATATTTTATTTTTTGCGGAGAATTCATAGTGTATGAAATTAGCATCATGTAATGGATAATCTATGATTTAGATCCATAATTATTATTGGTATTTCGAATCACCTCTTTGACTCATCATAACAAAAATAATGCCACCTCTTACGTTCATGATTCTTTTATTCTCATTTTTTTTAATTATTCATTTATGAAATTTTATATTTTAAGAGATGATATTCTAAATTATCAGTCTTATTAATTTAAAATTTTAAATTAAGTGTGATTTTATTTAAATTTTTATAATCAATTATTTAAAAGACATTGATACAAATATATCTATAATTCATAGGAAAAGAAACCCTTAAAAGTTATATCCTTTTATACAACTTATACATAAATCTAATTTAAAAATAGTTAAAATTAAAATTTTGATCTAAATAAAATAAACATTTATATTATTGACAGTCTATACAAATCAATATTAAAACTTTTAGAATAATGGCTTTTTTGAAAAAAAATATATTAATATTTTTAAGATTTCACATTAGTACCATATTTTATGGATAATAATAATAATAATAATAATAATAATAATAATAATAATAATAATAATAATAATAATAATAATAATAATAATAATAATAATAATAATAATATATTATTATTATTATTATGCCATTTACATTGGTATGTATGACTTATCATATCTATTAAATAGTGTAATTTATTAATGTTTTTGGCCATAAAATTTAATTTGAAATGTGTTAATACCATGAATAATTTTAATTTTATCTTTTAAATTTATAATAAATTTCTTCAAATTAAATTATATTAAAAAGAAAGTAATAAATATTTATTTAAAAAAAAAAATTATATAAAATTTTAAAATAAAATAAAAATAAAAATAATGTTTCAAATCTTAATAATCTAAATTTCACTCATAAAATTTATTTGTTTTAATTTTTTTAAACATTTTTTAATATTAAAAATATATATTTTATATTTATTAACTTTTTAAAATATTTTATAAGATTAAAAATAAATATTTCATATATTTCTTGTTTTAGTATTTTTTGGTACTAAATTAATCACAAATATCCATGAAAATCTACGGAAAAGAGAAAATAAAATCTCTCTTACATTATATGCGTGCATCACAAAATATATATATGGAAAATAAAGTCTAAAAGGATATTATAAAGACTTGCCACTAGATCGTAGAGCCATCGAACATAAGGAAAAAAAGCAAAGAAACGAACTATTTACATGCAACAATATACCATGCAAAAGAGGATGGTCATCCTTATGTAGGTATACACTTTATGTTGATGACTCATCCGGGTGTGTTTGGAGTTCCCAAACAATCTTACACTTGGAAAAATTATAGAAGTAAGAGAAGTGACAACTTTCTATTGTTTTAGGAAGAAATATCCCTTATCTCTCCTCCATTATTATAGGAGAAGCCCATATTAAGGGTATGGTGGCAATAACATCAGTTGATGTTTTAATGTGAGGGGAAGTGGGATTATAAACCCTCATGTTGAGAGAGGAGAAGGTGGGTAGATATTAGCAGAGCACAATTAGTTGTAAAATTAATGGTTATATCACCTTTAAGACACTATTGGTGGAGAGTCACGAAGTTGAAGTTTGAGTGATGAAAAATAATCATGTACGAGTTTTTCCTTTAGTAGTTGGTTATATCATGTATATGATGGAGCTAAAATCTAACCTTTTATTTTTGAGTTTAAATTTGAAAACATGTAGAATATAATACATTAAAATTTCTATTTAAATAAAAAATTGGTGTAAATTGAAATGAGGGGGTCAAGCGAATGACTTTGTTACTTTGTAACAGGTGTTACACTCACTCTTTTTCAAGGACACACACATAACCAAGAATTTAAAAGTGTAAACCAAATACTCTCTTTATTGAATGATTGAGTAGTGTTACAAAGATTCACACCCATACATACACTCACTTACCCTAATGACTATGATGAAGTAAGACATTAAGTCCAATGATTATCTTACATAAACATACACCACTATTACAGGGTCTTGGCTCTTCTTCCCTCTCTCTTTGAGCTAAAATCAATTCTCTTTCAAATATCTTCTCCTAGAGTTAAAACTCTCTGCTACACCCTAATCCTATGGTATGCCTAAGCATATGTGTGTCAACTTGTGGCATACATACATATTTTATCATCTTGTCATATTTCTCTATGTTCTTATTAGGTAGACCTATGGAATAACCATGGCTAAGTAGACTATATATAGGAGGCAGTAGTTAGTCGTAGAAGATTACATTGTGAATTTTTTTCTTATTACATTGTTTTGGAGGTTGTCCCATCAAAGTGGCCTAGTCATAATATTCAAGTATTCTACTATTTCATCAATTGTTGTTGTGGGTATGCTTATTCTATTATTAATTATATGATATATTATTTGATTTTTAAGGATCATCTAAGTAATTTTGTTACAATTAGTATCAGAGCTTTGATTTGGGCAAGTTTCTACGGCATATTTTTTAAAGATCTGGACGTGTGAGCACTATAAGGTCAAAAGAACTTAACTTGTGATCCAGGAAGAATTGAATTTTTCCATCACCGTCGTTTTGTTCTTGGATCTTTTTTAAAAAGAAGGAAAAAATAAAAAATAAAAAAAAGAAAAAAGAAAAATTTGTGAAAAGAAAACTCTAGAATTTTTTTAACCTTGTGAAAATTAGCAGTTATCATATTTTTCTCTACGAGAGGATCAAAAAAGTATATTCTATCAGTACACTTTTTCAAGCCAAAACATTTCACCCTTGTGATCATTAATAATTGTTAGATTTATTTTGGCAAGGCAATCACAATGGTATCATCTTACGATACATTTTTTGGGGATATAACCCTCCTAGGGTTTGTGCATGGTTGAGCCTACACTCATAGACATAGGAAATGAAAAAACACGTAAAAATCCTCACCAAGATGACATGGAATCCAGAACTTTGGATCTGAATATTTTAGTGGTGGTTCAACACTTCAATCAAAGTTACATGGCATGGTGAAGAAAGATGATCTCCATGCGATTTAATGGGAAGTCATGGGGATGAGAGGGGAGATGAATGGATTGAGGGATTAATTGCAACAACTAACTAGTCAATTTGCCAACCTTGTATCTCAGCCTTTAAAAAATAACTTTGTACCACTCTAGTTTGGGTCTCCCATTACAAATAATTCTAGTGCCAATCTGGGGATGAAGCTGATGTTGCCAAAAGTGGACTTGTGCAAGTTTGATGATAAGGATCCACTCAAATGGCTTATTCAAATTAATAATTTATTTGATCTATATCAGAATCCATGTTTATTTGGTATCATTGGTTGTGTGCTCAAAATAAAAAAAGGGTGTCCTAGTTTCATGGTCATTATTTTATGAGGAGTTGTAGCTCCATTATCATAATAATGTCTTCAAAAATTACTTCAGCTAACTAGCCAAACTATGCCAAACCAAGACTGTAAATGATTACATTCATCAATTTTAGAATCTTTCCTTACATGTGGCAAACATCATTGAGAAAAATCTGATTGGCCTATTTTTGGGTGGCCTCAAAGATATCATCTAATTAAAGGTTCACATGTTTAATCATAGTAATGTATATGAAGCTATACCAAGGGCATACATGGCTAAGGAAAAAGAAATGATTAGATGAAAAATTTCACTAATGTTTGTGAATTTACTTTACCGACATCATCATTTTTGTAGCCTACCAAATTGATCCCTCAAAAAATTGAATAAAAGTGTGCAAAAGATTATGTTTGGATACAATAACAAATGGAGCAAAGGACATCAATGTGATGAAAATAATTTGTTTTACATTGAAGACTCCAATGAGGAGGATAAAGATGATGAGGTTTCAGGGGTAGGTTTGGAAGAATCTGAGGATGAATCTAAAGATTCTCAACCTACTATCCACTATATTGCACTTTCAGGTATTAGTAATCCTCAAACTTTTAAGGTGGTGGGTTTTCTAAAGAAATAAAAGGTGGCTATGTTAATTGAATTTGGGAGCACACATAAATTAATCAACAATAACCTAGCTACTCATTTGAATTGTTTCATTTACCAGCTTTGTAATTTTAGGTCATTATTACAGAAGATGGTACCATCAACTATTCTGGAAAATGCCATAGCATTATACTTTTTATGGGAGACTAATTGTTAGATTCCCCTGTGCTTTCTATTCCCATAGAAGGAGATAACATTATTTTTGGAGTGTAGTGGCTAACCATTTTGGGCACATTGAGATGAATTTATAAGAACTATTCATGACGTTCCATTTAGAAGACAAGACCTTTGAACTATGTGGATTACAAATTAAATCATATCAACTATTAGTTCCCATTGGATGATAAATATTCTCAAAAAAGGTGTTGAGGGATTTTTAGTAGGCTTATTTTACATAGAGGTTCAACCAACCAAGGAGTCTACACATCTTGATTTACAAAGGGTGTTGAATGACCATTATGTTATTTTTGGTGACATACCAAAAGGACTTCCTCCAAGATGCGTGCATGATCATGCTATCAGGTTCATTTTATGAATTACATCACCCAACATTAGACCATACAATGTATACCTATGCCTAGAAGAGTGAAATTGAAAAGATGGTACATGAGATGTTGGAGGTAGGAATCATCCAACATAATCAAAGCAAATATTCCTCCCCTATGGTCATGGTGCAAAATAAGGATGATACTTATAGGATGTGCTTATACTACATATAACTCAACAAGTACACCATCAAAGACAAGTTTTCTATTCTAGTAATTGATGATTTTTTAGACGAATTGCATGGTGTTGAATATTTTACCAAATTTGACCTTCACTTTGGGTATCATCAAATTCAAATCCATGATGAGTACATACCTAAAATAACTTTTAGAACTCATGAAGGCCATTATGAATTTATGGTCATGCCTTTTGGCCTCACAAATACACCATTTATATTTTAGAGTTTGATGAATACTATTTTTAGTCAATTTTTGAGAAAGTTTGTATTGGTGTTTTTTGATGATATCCTCAACTAAAATAAAAATTAGGAAGAACATTTGAATTATGTGAAATAATTACTTTTAGTTATGGAAAAATATCATATTTATGTCAAACCTTGTAAATGTGCTTTTGGTTTCCAAGAGGTGGAGTACTTAGGTCATATTAGTTCACATGAATGAGTGAAATTTGATGATAAAAAAATCCAAGTGATGATAGAGTGGCAGGTTCCCGAGACCCTCAAGAACCTTCAAGGATTTCTGTGAATAACTAGTTACTATCATAAATTTTTCAAATTTAAGATAAAATTGCATCCCCACTAACCTCTTTGTTAAATAAAGACTCCTTCCAGGGGACTAATTCAACGACCAAGGCATTTGAACAGTTGAAAATGGCTATGTGCACAACCCCAGTTTTGGCTACTCCTAATTTTTCATAAAAATTATTGTGGAGTGTGATGCATCGAGATATAGCATGGGGGATGTACTCATGAAAGAAGGCAGACCACTAGATTTTGAAAGTCACCAACTGAAGGGAAAAAATAGGTTCAAACCAATATATGAGAAAGAGATGATGACTATTCTGCATGTAGTCAAGGAATGGATATCTTATATGATGGGTCATCACTTTCAGGTAAACACTGATCATGATAACCTCAAATATTTTTTAGAAAAATGATTTTCATATAAATAACAATAGAAATGGGTGAATAAAATGTTAGGCTATAATTTTTAAATAGTGTATAATAAAGGAAAATAGAATATGGTGGCTTTTTCCCTCTCTCGGTGATATGAATCAATTGAGGCATTATCATGCACCATGACCATGTGTCAGGTAGATTGGTTAGAGGAAGCAAGATTAGAATGAGAGAATTACAGTGCTTGATCTGAAAACTGAAAATGCAAGTGTAGCAAATTCAAAAACTCACTTTTGCATTTAAAAGATCTTTACATTTATTGAATTTTTCTTTAAATTTTGCATAAAAAAAATAAAATTAGAATTAAAACGAAGATCAAAATTATTAAAAAACAAAGAAAAATTAGAAGAAATCACCAGCAAATTGATAACGGAGTTTGGCTTCAATAGCCTATGCCTCTAGGTCCATTCAAAATGAGGACCATTTCCATTAATTTGTGCATCAAAATGGATTACAAATTAAATTCAAGTCTTCAATTCACCTTCCCTGGTCTCTGCTTACCTGTATAATTATCTCTCAAACCTGAAAATAAAGGTCCAAGGCCATACAAAGCATAAATTAATCTCTGACCTTCTTAATTCTACACACAGTCAGTTGCCTCATGCCCTTCAAGTGGAAATTTGCCCCTCTTATATCACTTCCAAGCCCATGGCTCAAGTGGTCAAGGGCTTATCCTTTTGGGTGAGAGGACCTGGGTTCAAGGCGTCGGCCTTCCTTTTGGGGCACTTTTGTCTTATCTTTTATCCCACATTTGGGAGTTTACAACTATTTATATGCCTTTTAAGGCTTGGCGGCCCCCATAATGAATGCCAATGTCCCTTTTTTGAGGGAGACTTAGGCGCTAAAGGTAATCTTGGCACCTAACTTAGGATACCATTAGAAAGCATGTGAGCACATGGTCTTGGCATGTTGGCAAGTGATCTTGGCGTGTTGGTAAGTGATCTTGATGTGTTGGCAAGTGGTCTTGATATGTTGTGTGGCAAGGTATGAAAATTCTTATTCAAAGTGGAAAACAATTATCCCACATTGGTGGGGTTTGAGCAGCCTTGGTAACATAAATACAACGTTGTAAATAATGACATATGAAGTATAAGAGGCCAAGGCACCCCTCTACAAGAGTGTGTCGACCCTCACTGAGGGCCCCCAATGAGCAAATAGTGGGGCCCATGGATCCTCATATGATCACTTGTCGAAGACCAGAGGCTAAAAACAAACACCAAACCAAATTTTTTTTACACCAATTCATTTTTCCATGTGTCAAATGGTTATTGGACCACTTGGCATGTTTTAAAGAGTGCCACATCACTTTTTGACACCTATTAATCACTTGTCACAAGAATACTTTAGCAAACTTTATCTTGAGCATCCAGACTCTATTTTGCATTTCAAAAGAAGCGTCAGAAAGCTCTCTACAAACTCTACGATGTGTAAATGGTTCGACTAGAATTTGAAGACTTTCAAAAATAGAACGGTACATGGATCCACCTGGATCAGTGCTACCAAGGATTTGAATTAGAATATTTAGGAGGGTTTTGAAAAATCTAAAAAATTTACATGGAAGAGGAATGCTTATGGTCTAAAGATAGATTATACCTTTGTAATAATTATCTTCTCAAGCATAAAATTCTTAAAGAACTTCATGCCTCTCCACTCAGAGGTCAGTCCATATTATTAAAACATATCATAGAATCAAACAAGATTTATTTTTGGAAGGACTCAAGTGGGATGTCAAAAAATGTGTGGCAAAATGCATGATATGTCAACATAACAAAAGGGAAACCATTAAGAGACTAGGTCTTTTTCAACCCTTTTTTTGGATCCCCAACTAGCATTGGGAGGAGGTTTCCATGGATTTCATTGCTGGGTTACTATGGTCTGAGGGTAAATATGTTATCATGGTAGTTGTGGATCGACTCACAAATTATGCTCATTTTTGTTTCCTATCACAACCTTTTGTTTCCAATACAATAGCTTCTAATTTTTTAAATACCATCCAAAAATTGCATGGTACTCCAAAGATCATTATAAGTGATTGAGATTCCATTTTACTAGTAGTTTTTGGATTGAATTATTTGCATGCTTGAGTACCTAGTTGGCTCATAGTTCATCCTACCATCCTTAATCTGACAGACAAATAGAGTTAGTCAACAAATGTCTAGAAGGAAATCTCCATTATTTTGTTTCTAATAAATAGGAAAAATGGGTTCATTGGCTACCACTTACTGAATGGTGGTATAATACTTTTGTTCATAGTTTATTAAAAATGTCTCTCTTTGTGGGATTGTATGGATATCATTCCCCATCCATAAATTCAACCTTGAAGGTCCATCCCAAGGTTTGAGCTATTGAGGAACACATTCACCATTAACAGGAGGGCCTTGCCAGTTTGTGAGAAAATTTAGCCATGGCTCAGAATCATATGAAACAACAAGTAGATCAATCCCACAGTGAATGGAATTTTGACATAGGTGATTGGGTACTTATGTGATTGTAGTCATATAATTAGATGTTTTTGAAGCATCAAAAAAAGGATAACAAGCTTTCCCCGAAGTATTATGGCCCTCATTAGGTCTTGCAGAAAATTGGTAATGTGGCCTATAAAATGGAATTCACCAAGTCCAATCGTATACATCCAATATTCCATGTATCTTATATGAATAAGGTAGTTAGCCACAAAGTTTCTACTCATATTGAGTTTCCTAAATTGGATGAGGAAGGTCAGGTTATTATAGATCCTAAAGCGATCCTTCAAACATGCACTAAGTAACTACAAAATAGAGCAATTCGGGAGTATTTGATCAAATGAAAGAATCTACATTGTGAATATACAATATGGGAGGATGAAGCTTTCCTACAACAATACTTGGGGTTGAGTCAATATTGAGGAAACATTATTTTGAAAGGGAGGGTCATGTTATGCCTTTATCCTATGACATGTCTAGGGATATGTGTGGCTAACTTGTTGCATACATACCTCTTTTATATTCTTGTTACATTTCTCTATGTTTTTATTAGGTCGGCCTATGGAATAATGATGGCTAAGTAGACTATATATAGGAGGTAGTAGTTATTATTAGAGGATGATATTACAAATTCTATTATTATTACATTATTTTAGAGGTTTCCTCCTTGAAGTGGGTTAGTCATAATATTCAAGTATTATGTTATTTCACCAATTGTTATTGTGGATATTATTATTCTATTATTAATTCTAAAATATATTAGTCTATTATTACAAATCATCTAAGTAATTTCATTACACACACTCTCTCTCTCCCAACTCTTCTCCAAAATTAGTCTAAATCTTGTTTACCTGATGCCAACATCCTATAGGCCATTTCAAACTTCCTATGTCTTGGAAAATGGTCCACACATCATGTTTTATTTTTTTTGGTAGTTACTTTACCCATGCTTTCACCATGCAAAATTTATGGTTACAACATAACTATCCTTTAAAACAGATGAATAATTTTGAAACTATTATTTGCATTAAGTGAAAGTTTTGTCACCATCCCAAAACGGGTCATTTTACTCCTAGAAGATGATTGAAATCATCTATTTATCCATTCTATGACATGTAAAACTCTCAATGATGTTCTTTAAATTCTTGTTGATCTTTTGCCACACAAACAACATTGTTACCAAATTCCACAAGTTCTATAACACAAACAAGCATGCACAAGTGTGTAAAAGAACCTGATCCCATGTTTTTGGATTGATGTAATATTTTTCATGAACAATAATGTTCCTGCATCATAAAACAAGGGTAAATGAAATCATTCATGAGCACCCACTCATCAATGCCCCTTGAGGTTCTTAATGCTATTTCTATGTTTGGAAACTTCATATATACTAATCTAAGTTGTGTCTTTGATTGCTTTGTTATTCACTTAACCAAGTAATTTTTTACTCTCTACCTTTTGTATTTTTTTTTATTTTTGTATATAATACTACCTCTAATTCATCTCTTATCTTTTGAGGTAATTGTTGCTTCCAATCCATAATAGAAGAATCTAAACTTGACCCTTTACTATTCCCTTGTTTGTCAAAATAAAGATACAAATCCACTACATTTGAATATATGTGATATCTCAACACCATCCAGTAACTCTATATGATACACATTCACTAAAAATATAAAAATTATGCGATTCCCAATATTCTTCCATGTGAGCTTGCTATATGTACCTTTGGAGAACCTCTCCTCATGCAAATATACCAAAACCAAGTCTCTAACTTGAAAATCTTGCAATCTTCTTGTCTGATTAATGTATTGCTTTTAATTCATGTTACTTGTTTCCAACATTATTCTCACCTCTTTATGCATATCATGCATACTAGTTGCATAGTCTTCCACTTCATCTCTCTTATCCTCATATCCACTATAATTCTTAACTCATAAAATTATGTAGGGCTATAACCATGTACATAATTTGGAAAGGACTTTTTTTTTTTACTTATGTTCATTGAGTTTTTGTATGCAAAATTAGCTTGTGCCAATGTAAAATCCAATAATTTTGTCTTGCCTCCAACCAAGAATATGAACAAATTACCAAATCTAATTTACTAATTACATTTTCCCATCCATTTGAGAATGATGGGCTAAATTGAAATATAATATTATGCTTAATTTCCTCTACAAGGTCTTCCAAAAACTCCCAACAATTTCTTAAGCCTAGATCACATATCTAAATTTAGGATTAAACATTTGGTGAATTAAACTGTTGATCCCTATGACCTAGGGTTTCCTGATTTAATGTTTTCCTGAATTCTGATTTCTGATTTCTAATTTCAAAATTTTCAAAATTTAAAAATCATATTTTATTTTCTTAAAATCATGTTTAATATGGATACATTTACTATTTATTTCATGGCATAATATATGATGGTAGTACTTGCTGGTTATTGGCGATCAAACTGTCTGATCCTTATTGGAACTTGCCGATGTATATGCAATTAAAATATCCAATGAATGCCTAAGCATACTTTGAGAGTGAAAAAGTAGGGGAAATATCCACTAGTTGCCTTGGCAAACATTAAGAGTTCATTTCCCAGTCACGTTGCACAAGGTTCATACAGATTTACAAAAAGCTTTGCCCTAATACAAAGAAGGCTGAGTATGTATGATGTCAAGCTCTTAATAGTCACCCAATATCTGAAGGTTCTTTCAAAAGAGGGATTTGTAGTGGAAGGTAATGATAAAAGATTGGATCTCAATCTCACCTTGTTATTAATCCCAGATCCCATATCTAAATTTAAGGTTAACCAAATTCTAAGGGCAGGCCAAAAAATCTAATCCAGACTAGTGTGTTCCGAAGTTTAAATTTAGAAACATTAAGAACTTTTTTCCAATTAAAATTATGAAAACCAACATTTAAAAAAAACCAAGATATTCCTTATAATTTTTTTATTCTTTATCTTCATTTTAAAAGAATTTGAAAACAAATAATTCTTTGGGGAGGTAAGATAAAGAGGAAGGACATTGATTTCAAGACGATTGCTTTCTTGTCCATGATATCTTGATCCAGAATAATGGTAGGTCTAGTCCTGTTCACCTTCAAACAAAAACTTGATTTTATCCTTGTAGTTTAGAAATTACCTGTTTTATCTACCTAATTTTGATGGGATTGGTATGTCCCTTGATTTTCAGGTTTGTTATGAGTGGAAAGAACCTCTATTTGAGAGTCCTTTTTGGAATATCTTGGTCTAATGTTGGATCAATTATTTAGTCAAAGTTTGGATCGATACCCAAATATCGTTGTTCTCACGGATATGTTGTGTCAAGTTTATCAATGAAAAATAATTTTGTTGGAAGAACACTTTCTCCATGGTAAAGACTACCTTATGCATAGCTGACACCATTTTATCCATCCCCCTTTACTCTAGTCATTGTTTGTGTTCATTCTGATAGCTATTAGCTAAGATTTAGCTGGTTATTGCTGATCAAACAGCTTGGTCCTTATTGGAACTTGCCAGTGCATATGCAATTAAAATATCCACTAAATGCCTAGGGAGACTTTGGGAGTGAAAAGGTATCGGAAAATTCCGCTAGCTGCCCTGGCGGACATTGAGAGTTCACACCCCGGTCACCTTGCTCAGCTGATGCCTTTCTGAGTCTGTTGTCGCCACTATCCAAAAACACAAAATGATAACGTAAAGCTCTCAAAGGAAGCACTGTATAATTAAATTCCTGGGCTGATAATAAGAGTGAAAATGCAGGGGAAAGATTCTCTGAATGCCTTGGAAGACTTTGAGAGTGCAATTTTAGGTGAAAGTTACGGCAAACTATGGCAGTGCAAATGTAGAGGAAATTTCTGCCAATAGTCTTATCACCAGACTTTTGGGCTATTGAAACTTTTGCAGACCGTCTTCCTATTTATGTAACCTCAGCCCCCAGTCACAAAGCACATCTGATACATGGTAGGTTGCGTATGTATGGATCACGCCAAACAGTGACCCGATCTCTAAAGGAGCTGACAAAAGATGGATTTGCAGTGTAGGTGAGAATAAACATTTTGTCGAAAAGGAGTTGTGACTCTTACTTCAAGGTGTCTTCATGATTATTTATTGATATTGTCTAATATATTCAATAAAAGTGTAACTTAAATCAATCATTAAAAATTACTTATTTCTCACCACCAATCTAAAAAACATGGAGATGGACTCAAGTCCATCTCAAATTAATAGCTATAAACTTCCCATTCAAACCCGCCTCACCCGCCACCCAAGCCCAAGCCCAAGCCCAAGCCCAAGCCCTTGCCCTTGCCCTTGCCCTTGCCCTTAAGTCCATTAAAATAGACATGTTATAATGTGAACAAATAAATGTGACATACAAACACGAAGAAATGTGCATCTGAGCAGGGTGACTCTCTTTGCCATTATTTTGTAAAACTGACCTGTGGACTACCTTCCACTCGCCGATAGTCCTCTATGAAACACTAATGAATATAACTCATAGAATAATTATTAAAACATTTCTCATATAGTTTTGAAAAATGATAAATAACTTTATATTAAAATATTCACTGTGGTGGTTTGACAAAAAAGCAAATAGAAGGCTTGCTAGGAAAAGTAAACAAATCACAATCTTTTATAGGAGGTATTACCTAAAAAATAGGCATCTAATAAAACAGTTTTAAAATGTTCTCATTTATGTACATGATTTCAATGCATATTCTAGAACCCAAATGAATATATCTTGAGGTTACAATTCTCGCATACCACTAAATTAACTAAAATGATTCATATCTTTGTCAACAAGAGAACTATGGTGTAGAAGGATATAATATGTAGATAAATTCATATTTAATCCGTTTGATTTAAAGTTATCTAGTTTGAACCACTGAATCATGTGGATTGATATCATACAAAATTTGTCACTCCACATATCTTGCCTTTGATGTGTTAATATGGTTTCCTTTGCCACCATTATTATTAAAAATGATGTGCATTTAATTTACAATTTAAAGAAGTCACAAAAATTTGCCTTTGCCTTGATATTAGTTGGATTTAAGCTTTCAAAGTTAAATGACATAAACATGAAAAATATTTAGTTTTCTAAATTTTTATAAATATTAATCTTTTACAATTCACCCTTTTACAAAGGCTTTCAATCTGAGAGTGGATCAAAAAGAGAGTAACAAATTTGTATGTAATTTGTATTTGAGAGGACAATTATACAGCCTGCATCTGATACATTTGTATTTTTCCACCCTCCAAATTAATAAATAATAATAGACATATTATTTTTCCAAAGTATCCTCAACATCATTGATCTTATGAACTTAGAATTGCCCTTTTTAAATACAAGTTGACTTCCATTAGTTGACGATTGAGATATACCACAACATTCATAGAGAGGAACTACTATATAATCCTTCCTTTCAGGGGTAAACATTAAAGATCATTTTAGTTTTAGATGCATAATTTTTTATAAGATACGAGGAATATTTGTGTCTCTTTACTAATTTAGTCTTTTGAGGTTTTATTTCGATATCAAGATCAAAAGTATTTTGATGTCATCATCATAGTCGTCATCATCATCATCGTCGTCGTCATCGTCATCGTCATCGTCGTCGTCGTCGTCGTCGTCGTCGTCGTCGTCGTCGTCGTCATCATCATCATCATCATCATCATCATCATCATCATCATCATCATCATCATCATCATCATCATCATCATCATCATCATCATCATCATCATCATACCACATATTGTTATATGCTTAAAACCATATCTTTACATTATAAACTTGTTATTTATACTCATGGTTTTGAACATAATAAAAAAAAATCACAACAAATTAATCTCATTTAAGAAAAAGGTTTGGTTGATGTTTTTTTCTTATATATACTTTGGTGTGGCTTTAAAAGACTTCCATTAAATATTATCTTTGTTCCAAAAGTTCTAGCTTAAGTATCAAGATGTTGAAACAATTTTTTTTATCTTCTAAATTTTAATGTCACAAATAATATTGTATGGTTGTGAGTTTGAGGACTTGGACCTTGTAGTACTAGTCGAGATTGGGTTGATATATTTTTTGTTTTAATACGAAACCAAAAATTAAAAGAAAACATATCTATTCCATTTATAATTATTTTTTTTAGAATTTGGCATCCATCCCTTTCATATTCCAGATGTTTTCCATGTAGTGTTTTTGATTTATGGATTAATATGTATGTCAGAAACAATACTCAAGTACAACAAATATCTATTTAAGGCTCTAAAATCATCTATCAAGTTGTGTAAACAAGAGATAGATAACACACAGTATGCCCAACATATGTATTTCTTACATGGAATTAGTATTAATATCAATCATCTACTTCTAATACGTTTAATATTAGTGATCTATATTTGTTGAAAAAATATATACATAGAGCCATAAAATATGATATTTAAAATCCCGACATGAAATAAACTTGGAATGAAACCATTGGAACCATTGAAAAAAATGCATCACTAAATAGAGCACTATTATCAAATATAAGATGAACATATTATTACTCCAAAGTCACTACAATATTTAGACTATTTATATCCTCCTTCTAAAGTTACCTCAAATTCACCTTAAATTCATCTATGTTAAAATTTGAACCTAAATTCAGATTTAAAGCCACATTTGGGAGGTGTCTCGATAAGGCTACATAAGGTTGTCTTCAAATCTAATAAAATTAGTTAAGGACATAAATCAATCATTAAGGGAGACTTAAGGGTGATATTAAGCTCAATTTATTAGAGACATTAGGCTTTTTAAATAAGGGTGATGTTGGGATGACTTAATAGAAGATGTCAGGGTCTGTTTATAGAATGAACATGATGATATTTTAAAGGCAACATTTGATTGAAATATTTTATGACTTTAGTTTGAATTTATTTGTGATTTTATTTATCTTTAGGGGGTGTTGTTGAAATTAATTAATTCATGAAATTTGATTGACTTAATTTATGACATTGTGTCCATATTTAGGGGTCTGAATGAAGGTTTATTTTCCTAAATTCATATATAAATTAGGATATAATGGACATAATAAATAATTAGGTCATATCAAGCCCCATAAACCTAATTGGGATAAACTAAAGTCATTTTAGACTAAATATTTTCTAATAGAGTGCACCATGTAATAAATCAGTCCATTAGTTATGTGGGTCATTCAATAAAGTCATATCCAGCTCCTTAAGCATAAGTGCAACATAATACTTTCAATTTATAATCAAAATGTCTTAACTAAGTGGTACAACCAATCACTTGATTAGTTACATGGGGATCATAATTAGTGCTTATGGAATCACTTAAACTATAATATGATTACTTAATGTCATTTCAAACTCAATATTTCCTAAAATTTAGTACATCATGTAGCTAATCACTCAATTAGTTGCATTGGAATCCAACTAGGGCATATCGAGAACCCTAAATTAAATTGAAACAACCTAATATAATTTTAGATTAAAAATCCATTAATATAGTGTCTTGCATAAAAATTCACTCAATTGATTGCATGGGACAATAAACTAGGGAACATCAAACCCTTATATGTAATTATTACAACTTAATATCATTATGAGATTAATAAATCCTAATTGAATTCCTTGTTCAACCATTTTATCAATTGGTTTTATGGGATACATAATTATGGCACATCAACCCTTCCAAACCTAATTTTTATAGCAAAATATCATTATGAAATCAACATGCACTAGTAGAGTTCCCTATGTAACCATTCAGTTGATTGTTTGCATGGGGAATATAATTATGGCATGTCAAGTCCATAACACCTTAGTGTAACAACATGATGTCATTTTGGATTCAATATTCCCTAATATAAATCTCAGAAAACTAATCAATCAATTGGTCCCATGTAACACATAATTAGGGCCTATCAAGCCCTATAAAATGTTTGGGATAACCTAATGTCATTAATAAGATCAATTGTGTTTCCACAATCCATATAAAATGTAGTGAAAACACTTCTAGATATAACTATGTGAAATGTTTTATATCAATATTTTAGGTCACACTTAAAGTGATTGGTGATTGCAAACTTAGGTCTATTTAGAAGATGTCAAGATGAGAAAGTAAGTACATTCTTGGAAATTATAAAATAATACGATAGAAGACTTAAGTATATGATTAAACATTATAAATAATACACACACACACACACACACACACACACACACACACACACACACACACACACACACACACACACACACACACACACACACACACATAATGGCCATCAAAAAATTAAAAAAACAATTCAAAAATAAATCTCAAAAAATAATTAACAAGTTTTAAATAATTTGGAAAAATGTATATGCATTACATCTTTGTATATATAATTTAAAACACATTTGTTTGATTAATATCTAAGACTCAAACACACATATTTTTAGGATAATTAGAAGTGTATGTAACCTCTTTATACCAAAAAATGAGACACACACACACACACTATATATATAAATATAATAACAATAACAATCATCAAACCATTCTATTAATTTTTTAATCCTATATAAAAAATAAATAATGAGGATAAATAGTAATACAAATAAAGTTACAAATAATAATAGTTGAAAATTCAAATGATTACAAATTAAATTAAAAGTTTGCAAGGTATTTAGATATATAGTTAACTAATAATTATTAGAATGAGGAAGTTGAAGAATAGAAATTAATAAAATATTACCTAAAAAGTCAAAATAATAATAATGTGATGAGATCAAATAGTATAAAAATATAACAAGAAATCATCAATAATAATAAAAATAAATGAAAATAAAATATAGTGTGTAGGTATGAGAAGTAAAAATATCAATAGCTAAAACGTAATAAATAAAGTGGATATTAAATTCAATAAAAATAAATTGCTAAGAAAACTTAAAATTAGAAAATTGAAGTAGTAAACGATATAACCCAACTAAATATAATTGAATAGTTAAAAATACAACACTGATGAATCATTAATTTGGAAACAAATAAATGAACGATATGAAGAACATGATAGTTTAACTGAGTGGTCTAAAAAAATAATCTTAAGAAGTGTTGAAGGAAAAATAAGGCTCTAGCCTTGATGGAAAATGAGAGACAAAAAGAATAGAGGGAATCTCACTTAGAACCTAATAAAACCAACCTTTGAAAAATGGATTAAAGGGAAAAAACATACCACCCTTAAAAACCACCAAGAGTAACACTTATAGAACTAGGATAAGGAGGAGACTAGAGCTAAGAGGGTTACTTATTGTATTTTTTAGAAAGGTAAACTAATGGTTTCCAGGAATTGTTCAAACAAAGGCCCACATATCTATTTAAATTGTTATCATATTTGTAAATCTCCATAGCCTCTCTTAGATGGTGTTTCAATAAGTGATCCTCTATGGATAAAACCTAGGTATCTTCAATGTAAACATGATGCTTAGTATTAACTCAAAGGATTTTTAGATCTAAATTAATATCTCTTTATAATATCAATGTCATATTCCATGGTCATAAAGTTAATGGAATGCGTAGTCTCACCAATGTAAGACAATACATAATAACAATAAATTTTCTATACCATAATTTGTAGAGTAGGTTCTAAGTAGTCCTTGGAATACTTGACCATATTTATGATTTTTTGTGAGGCATGGAAATGGACTGAATATTCTTCCTTCTTACAATCTTTGAGGTCCTATTAGAAAATTACCTCAATGTATGGAAGAAAAATCACATGATTTTCTTTCTTTAACATGTGGACTCCCCTTCATAGTTATTGCATATATCATAGCTTAATTAATTTGGTTTTTATTCTACACAATCTTCTTAAAAAAATTGATTAAGTGATATATCTCTTCTAAATGGTCTTTATCATATATGCAAAAATATCTAGAACTACTAGGGTTTATAACATGTCATCTTTTTGTTAAGGGTGATTATGGGAGCTGGCATAAATTTAAGGATCAGTGTGTATGGATTTCCTAACTTTAGACTCAATGTGAAAATTACCATTTAGGTTTCCTCAAAAGGATGACATAAATGAAAGGAAGATTATTGTCTTATTCTAGTTCATTTGTAAACTTGGTGTTATCCATCACATTATTGACTTGTTGATGGAATCATTTAAAATTTAAGCCATGTTGCTGTTTTACATGTGTGTCATCAACATACCTTTCTACCAAATCAGTTTCAAAGGAAATTAGTTGAGAGTTACATCATCAAAAAACTCCATGAACATGTTTGAAACCAATGGGGAGAAAGGAGACCCATAACAACCCCTTCCATTTTTTCCTAAATAAAACCCATTAAATAAAAAATGGCTGAGCTCACATAAATCTCCATTAAGGACATAGTTTCTTCATCTATGTGTCTTTATACTACTATGATAGCCTCCTTAATGGGAATCTTAATGAAAAAGAGACATAATATTAAAACTAACTAGAATATCCTCATTGAAACTTTATTACCTTTAATAATATAAAAATAATCTAATTTGTCTTTGATGAAATAAGAAGTTCTTCCTAGTAAAGGTTTGATTTTTCCTGCAAGAGAGGTGGCTAAGGGATAAGTGGGTGAATTTGTTGTCTTCTACAATTGGTCTTAATGGTGTTCTTATTTTATGAAGTTTAGGGGCACTATAGATCATAGGGGTGATTTTATTTTTAGGAAAGAGATATTTCTTTAAGTTATCATGCAATGTAGAGAGATTGATGGCTTTTCAAATGTTTTTAGAGATTTTGGATACTGGGATGACATATGATCTCCTATAACTATTTTTATTTTGAAGATGGTCTATAATCTTAAAATTATAGTTTACTTTGATCATTACCATAGATGCATTACCTTTTTCATATTCAGTGATGACAATGTTCTCATTAGAGTTATGAGTTTTCAAAATGTGTCAATTTGCCTTAGTGATGTTATGAAAAGGGTGTTTGGATTTCCTCAATGTAAAAACAAAATATATTCTTTAATTCTTCAATGGGTACAATTGGAATACCTTTTAGAGCATTTTATATCTCAACCAAAACATTTTATATTGGTATATAATTTTGTGCAACAAAATAACTTGAACCTTTTTTACTATGAAAGAGTGGTGGCCAAAATGGACACTAGATAAGTTAACTAATAATTTATTCTGCCAATCATAAATTGAACCTTGGGAATTCTTAACTTCATCAAAAGAAGATTTGAAGTGAACTGGACAATTTGGTTTATTGAAAAGGTTATCAGTTACAATAGTAGTAAATGTTTCATAAAAAATAAAAATAGGAAAAAAGTAAAGAGTTCTATGGAAGAAATATTAAAATTTCAACTTGATATTCATATGATCATATTTAACCTTTCCAATTCACTCTTCCACTTTCATTAATTTCTGAGCTAGGTCATTGTTGTAGAAAATATAAATTTGAAGAAACCTGAGGAGAATATACAATTGTAGACATTATTTAGATTAAATATTTTGATTAACAACTACAAAAGGAATACATGAGTTATTAACTGTTGACCATTTTTTTTGCCCAATAGGCCAAAAATTGGTCCCCTTCTTACCCTACTATTCTAGGCATTTTCATTTTTTATTTTGCATAAATCTGGCGATTTCTACAGACTTTGCAGGTCCATTTCTATGAATTCTGTAGGTTTTCTTTTGGCAGTTGAAGAACCAATAAAAAAGGCAAGATTTTATAAAGCTTCTTCAGATTTTCATCTGAAGAGATTTAAAAGGAAGGTTGGCATCTTCAAACCATTGAACCATCACTTCATTTCAAGCTTTGGTTCAATCGACAGTTCAATCGGCTTTGGTTCAAGCCTTAGTTCATTGCTCCAAGCCCATCGCTTCAATTTCAAGCCTTGGTTCAATCTTCAAGTTCTTCAGCTTTGGTTCAATCAGCTACATTCAGCACTTAGTTCATTAGAAAAGTCTAGCAAAAAGTTCAAATGGCTTCAGGTTCAGCGTTTAGTTCAAGGACTTGGCTCGGCGCGCAGCTTTGAACTGTTAAACCAATTCAACGCTTCAGTTCAATGACTCTAGTTCAATGCACAGGTTCAATGGCTGAGGTGAGTAAGAAGAGTTCAAAGGCTTAGTTCAATGGGCTTAGTGTGTAGCTTTAAACCATTGAACCGTTGAACCAAAATTTTGGTTCAATAGGTTGGTTCAATGGCTTGGTTCAAGGGTGTGCTCTACAGCTGAAGGGCAGTGATGGGTTAAGAAGCCCTTGCAGTGGGTAGTTCAAAGTCCAAAAGCTCTTGTAGAGGGCAGAGAGAGTTTTGAAGAGCCTGAAGAGAAGGAAAAAAGAGCAACCAATTCCTGTGGACTTTTGTCCGCAGGAAAAAGGCTCGAAACAAAAGCCCGCGAAGCGGAAAAGCCACAAAAAAGGCCCGATGAACTTTGCCAAGGATGGTGACATCTCAAAAAGCATCAAATTTTACACCAGGGAAGCTAGAGCATGGAAAGCACCAAGTGGAAATTATGGAGGACTTCAACATGCTTTTTTAGGAGCAATGAAATGTGCCACGTGTCCTCTATAGGGCTTGGCAGAAGCTGACAGGTGGTAACATCTATGGGTTTCTCTTGTTGGATTCAAAGAAGACTGTGGTGGCCCCGAATGACTTGCTAGGAGCTATGCAGAGTGTGCCAAGTGTTAGCATCTACTAAGAACTAGAAAAGGGCTCAAACATTTCTCTAAGGCAGGTAAAAGCTCTATGGAAGTGACCACGTATCAACTTTTGCCTGACTCTCAAAAGGACCTCTAATGTAAGTAAATGCTACCACATCCCATTATCAGCTCGACAGAAGTTGCAACGTGTCAATGTCCACATTTCAAAGTGTCTTCTAGGTGCCCAAGCAGTGGATTATGACATGTGTCAAAGGTAGATGCACTCTTAGCAAAAGGGGCAAAGCAGGAAGCCGAAGGAGAGTCCAAGGGTGACGGGTGCGCAAAAGTCAAATTTAAGCCAACAAAAAAAGCTGTTGGTTTTTAAATGCCTGAGCACCAACCATGGAAAGAGACCAAAGAATGCAGCGACCCACTAGAAGATCACCCCTGAGGGCTGAAGAAGCAAAAAAGGACAAAGAGCCCAGAGAACAAAGAGCAAGCAGATGGTGTGGCTCATAAATTCAAATCTTGATAGAAAAATGGCCATCACACAGAAGCAGATGAAGTGATCCAAGTGACGTAGGAAGGTGTCAAGAAGTTATTTCAGTGGTTGACACAGTGCCTACCATGCGGTCATCAAAGAGGCACAATAGTGATTGATGCGACTGGTTTTCTTCAATATGCATTGCAGAGCAAGAAAATGACATAGCTCATAAATTCAAATCCTAATAGTAGAATGGACATCATGTAGAAGCAGATGAAGCAATCCAAGTGATGTAGGAAGGTGTCGATTCAAGAATTTATTTTAGTGGATGACACAGTGCCTACCATGGGTCACTTGTAAAAAGGGTGCTAAAAGGCCTCTTTTCTTCCTCTATATATTGGAGACTTGTCATTTGAGAAATCATCTTCCACATTTTGTAAGGCGTAGCCCTGGAAAATTTTCACCTGAATCAATAAACGCATTTTTTACCTCTATCCTGGTTAGATATCTTTGTGTATGTCTGAGTGTTAGTTTGTGTTTAGTCATTGCTTCTTGATGCTTCCACAGGTTCAACACCAACATACCTGGTGTTTATAAGGTGCCATTTCTATAGCTGACAAGGAGAGATGTATTTGGAAGTGCAAAAATAGAAGAAATTACTATATAGTGTGCATTTCACAACACCTTTGGTGAATCTCTATTTTCTGTATTTTCCACTAAAGCCTCCCTACCAAGTTTCTTGCAGCCTAGTCCTTCTCCTAGTTTGAAGTGTATGTATGTGTTTGTCTAATTTTAAGTGCGAGTGTGAGAAGGTCAGATCATTTTGGTGCATCACCTCCCTTAGATTAGATTTGTTTTCTTGCAATCTTTCTCCCTTTTCATCCCCCCATTATATATATATATATATATATATATATATATATATATATATATATATATATATATATATATATATATATATATATATATATATATATACGTGTTAGCAATTACTGAAACAAATTAGATGCATCAAAGAGAGCTAGCCCTTACCTAGAGACTCTCCCCTCCAACTTCACTGGTCCCACAGGTGAGAGGGGAGTTTCCATTGTTGCGTGTGGAAAGGTAGGAACTCAACCTCCTTGCCCCAGGTGCAATCCACTGCGTCAATAGTTTTTGGCACGCCCGGTGGGACTAACTAGGATAAGTTTTGTCCACAGAGTTGAAGAATTTTTGGTGTGTTCTTTGATCAACTAGCCTTTGGAGGCTTTTACATCAAAACCAATAGTGATTCTGAGTTAAATCAACTGGTTAAGTAGTTCTGGTACCCTACCATCAAGAAACAATATTCTGGTATGTATAATCCCATCGTTCAGAGCCATGGACCCTATTTTCCTTGGCCAGCATGGCTATGATCATCACCAGCCTTATGTTGATCCTTATCAGGTCCAATATGACCGGTCCCAGCCCTATCATAAGCTATATCAGCGTTATGCCCAGTCTCCTCAATATGTCACTTCTCCCACTCAACCTAGTCTCTTTGCCAATCAACCCATTTCCACCTTCAAATGAGCACTGCTGGGCTACGAAAAATATGTAATAGATATTGACACCAGAAGGGGATGTGGCCAAGAAATTCCTGATCACATCATCCATCAAGTGAGGAATGCACTGGATCAAGTTAAGAATGAATGGGCTCCTATTGAAAGAGCCAATTGGCACAGGCTTACAAGTGAGATGCTGGATGTGAGTGATTTGATTGCATCTTTGGAAGAGAAGTTGAGTATTCATGAGAGGCAGCCTTACCAGGTCTATCAAACTACATACTCACTACCCCAAGTATCATATCAATCATATACAGCCCCTGCATATGAGCCAAGTCAAGCCTATCAAAGTCCTTTCCCCAATCATGTTGAGGAGAGTTTCGAAACAACAAATCTTGTGTTTAAGGCTAATATTTATAGATAGATTGAATTGGCAAACCTTTAGATGCAGCAGTCCATTTTGGTAGTGAGGGAAATGGAATCTAAATCTTCACTACCCTCTCACATTGTGGCCCCATCACCCCCAAAGGAGATGCCCAGTCTGAATTGCTTGAGCTGGAATAAAGTGGTTGAGTCATGGAATAGCAAGGAGGAGAAAGACATTGTCCAAGAGTGTGAGGTATAAAATGAGGTTAGTCCTTTTCAAGTCCCTCCCACTCTTCCTCAGGAAGCTCCTTTCATTTCATGGCAATCATCATGCACTCCCCATCTCTATGATGACTCCCGCGAGCTCTAAGAGGTACAAAATGAGGATGATCTAGCCAGGCAGATTGAGGAATTAGAAAAGAAGATGAGACTACTTGAAAAAAAAGAGATGGAGCTTTTAGACCCTGCAGAGGAGCTGACGCCAAAAAACACCCCTTCCACCAATCCACAAGCTGATTTCAATATTGATGAAGTGTTGGTAAAGTGGAGGGATGAAAACCAAGAATTTTTGGCCCAAGGTCTACCCTCTCCTATTCTAGAGAAAACTCCTTGTGTGCAAATCCTTTCTATCAAATGGCACTTGCTCATTCTAACTCATATGATGCATCAATCGATCCTACCCTCAATCCCGTGCGCCTATCTTTTCAGCACGCCTCTTTTCAGATAGCTCTTCTTGTACATGAGCAGACCCTCCCAAATCTTCCCCAACCTCCTCAAGTATTTCAACATGATCTCCAAATTCTGAGCTAAAAGAAGGAACATCATGAACCAGCTCAGGACCTTGAAGAGGATAAAGTTGTTGCCTGTTCACAGGAGCAAGATTCCAATCCCAAGATCATGAGTTAGAAGCAAACAGTGGAATCTTGGGGCAAAAAAGAAGAAGAGAAAGGTTTTGCTCAAAACCTTGAAGAAGATGGGGTTACTCCTACTTTCGATGATGATTGTGACTTTTGGGAAAGGTTTTTCCAAGAATATATGGATAGGCAAATTGTAGAGTTGGAGTCCAGAGCAGGTCTCCTCAGTGAACGTGTGATAGACATTTCAGACAAATAGCAGATTTTGTGTCTGAATACACTCCATCCATACTCTTCCATGAAAGCTATCAGGCCTTCCTTGATATAGATTATGCTCAATTTATGACTAACTAGGGAGACTTCATGAGTATGGATGAGGAGGAGATCACCTTAGGTGACATGGAGGAGCATGGACAATCTCTTGTTCATGTTTTGAATGATTCATTTGAAGTCATTGAGGCAGGTTGCACTGTTCTTCAAGGAGGCTATGAGCTGGATAAGAGCGGAGAAGGCAACATTGGGGTTCAAACAAGCATGCAAAGAGGCTACATTTTTTTATATTTACCCCTTCAGGAGGTTAGTGAATCTAAAGATATCTTCTTTGAAATCATCAAGGAAGATGGTCATACCATGGAACCCGAGCATGAGGCAGAAGAGAACAAGCCAGTCAATGATGCATATCAAGGGGCTTATGGTGATGAACGGACAACAATTGATTTCTTGATGAGATACACCAGCCTAAAGAACCAACAGGAGGCAAGCTTCCAAGAACAAATAAAGTACGTATACATTGGAAGCATGTTTGAATCTCCACTCGAATACAAGCCAACTTAGGTGGCAGGCAAGAGGAACGGGCCACCAGCTCTCCTTTTTATCTAGCCACTTGGATGGCACCATATGTTTCCTTGATAGGGAGGGGACTTATGAAGTTTTCCCTTTGATCCAAGAGGGAGGCAAACATTCCTGGTTAGCTGTATCTAGTAGTTTGTTTTCAGTTTTCTTTCCTATTTTCCCTAAGTGCAGTTTGCACAGGTAGTGTTTTTAGCCTTGTGTGTTTCCCTTTTTGTGTGGGGTAAAAAGCTTCATGTTTGATTCTCAAATATTTTAGGGCTATTGCTAACACTCTTTCATAGCCTCATCTGACTTTGTGCCTAATGGACAGCAAGGCAACTGGTCTTTAAGCATAGCAGTCATGCTTCTCTTGGGAGTCACCAATTTGTTGACCATTTTTTTTGCCCAACAAGCCAAAAATTGGTCCCCTTCTTCCCCTACTATTCTAGGTCAATTCATTTTTTATTTTGCATAAATCTAGCGATTTTTATGGACTCTGTAGGTCCATTTCTATGAATTCTACAGGTTTTCTTTTGGCAGTTAAAGAACTAGTCAAAAAAGGCAAAATTTTATAAATCTTCTTCATATTTTCATCTAAAGAGATTTACAAGGAAGGTTGGAATCTTTGAGCCATTGAACCATCACTTCATTTCAAGCTTTGGTTCAATCGACAGTTCAATCGACTTTGGTTCAAGCCTTAGTTCATCGCTCCAAGGCCATCGCTTCAATTTCAAGCCTTGGTTCAATCTTCAAGTTATTCAACTTTGGTTTAATCAGCTAAGTTCAGTGCTTAGTTCATTAGAAAAGTCCAAAAAAATGTTCAAGCGGCTTCAGGTTCAATGTTTAGTTCAAGGACTTGGCTCGATGTATAGCTTTGAACCATTAAGCCGGTTCAACACTTCAATTCAACGCCTCCAGTTCAATGTGTAGGTTCAACAGCTGAGGCGAGTAAGAAGAGTTCAAAGGCTTAGTTCAATGGGCTCGATGCGCAGCTTTGAACCATTGAACCATTGAACCAAAATTTTGGTTCAATGGCTTGGTTCAAGGGTGTACCCTACAACCGGAGGACAGCGATGGGTTCAAAATCCCTTGAGGAGGGAAGTTCAAAGTCCAAAAGCCCTTATGGAGGGTAGAGAGAGTTTTGAAGAGCCCAAAGAGAAGGAAAAAAGAGTGACCAATTCTTGCAGACTTTTGTTCATGAGAAAAAGGCTCAAAACAAAAGCCCACAAAGTAGAAAAGCTGTGGTAAAAGGCTCGATGAACTTTGCCAATGATGGTGACATCTTGAAAAGTGTCAAATTTTACACCAGGGAAGCCAGAGCACAGAAAGCACCAAGTGGCAATCGTAGAGGACTTCAACATGATTTTTTACGAGTAGCAGAATGTGCCACATGTCCTTTACAGGGCTCGGTGGAAGCTGACAGGTGGCAACATCTGTGGGTTTCTCCTATTGGCTTCAAAGAAGACTGTGGTGGGCCTAAATGAGTTGCTAAGAGCTATGCAGAGTGTACCAAGTGTCAACATCTGCTAAGAACTAGAAAAGGGCCTAAAAATTTCTCTAAGGTAGGTAAAAGCTTTGTGGAAGTGACCACGTGTCAACTTTTGCTTGACTCTCAAAAGGCCCTCTAATGTAAGTGGATGCTACCATGTCCCATTATCAGCTCGGTGGAAGCTGCCATGTGTCAATGTCCACATTTCAAAGTGTCTTCTAGGTGCCCAAGCAGTGGATTACGACATGTGTCAAAGGTAGATGAACTCTCAGCAGAAGGGGAAAAGTAGGAAGCCAAAGGAGAGTCCAAGGGTGACGGGTGCACAAATGTCAAATTTAAGCCAAAAAAATCCATTGGTTTTTAAATGCTCGAGCGCCAACCATGGAAAGAGCCCAAAGAATGCAGCGACCTACCAGAAGATCGCCCCTGAGGGCTGAAGAAGTAGAAAAGGATAAAGAGCCCAGAGAACAAAGAGTAGGCAGATGGTGTGGCTCATAAATTCAAATCCTAATAGTAGAATGGCCATCATGCAGAAGTAGACGAAGTGATCCAAGTGGTGTAAGAAGGTGTCAAGAAGTTATTTCAGTGGTTGACACAATGCCTACCATGCGGTCATTAAAGAGGCATAACAGTGATCAATGTGACTAGTTTTCTTCAATATGCACTATAGAGCAAGAAAATAGCATAGCTCATAAATTCAAATCCTGACAGAAGAATGGCCATCACACAGAAGCAGACAAAGTAATCCAAGTGACGCAGGAAGGTGTCGATTCAAGAAGTTATTTCAGTGGTTGACACAGTGCCTACCATGGGTCACTTGTAAAAAGGGTGTTAAAAGGCCTCTTTTCTTCCTCTATATATTGGAGATTTTTCATTTGAGAAATCATCTTCCACATTTTTTAAGGTTTAGCCCTGGAAAATTTTCACCTGAATCAATGAACGCATTTTTTACCTCTATCCTGGTTAGATATCTCTGTGTATGTTTAAGTGTTAGTTTGTGTTTAGTCATTGCTTCTTGATGCTTCCATAGGTTCAACACCAACATACCTGGTGTCTATAAGGTACCATTTCTATAGCTAACAAGGAGAGCTGTATTTGGAAGTGCAAAAATAGAAGAAATTACTATATAGTTTGCATTTCACAACACCTTTGGTGAATCTCTATTTTCAGTATTTTCCATTAAAGCCTCCCTGCTAAGTTTCTTGTAGCCTGGTCCTTCTGCTAGTTTGAAGTGTATGTATGTGTTTATCTGATTTTAAGTGTGAGTGTGAGAAGGTCAGATCATTTTGGTGCATCACCTCCCTTAGAGTAGATTTGTTTTCCTACAATCTTTCTCCCTTTTCATCCCCCCCATTATATATATATATATATATATATATATATATATATATATATATATATATATATATATATATATATATATATTAGCACTTACTGGAACAAATCAGATGCATCAAAGGGAGATAGCCCTTACCTAGAGACTCTCCTCTCTAGATTCGCTAGTCCCACAGGTGAGAGGGGAGTTTCCATTGTTGCATGTGGAAAGGCAGGAGCTCAACCTCTTTGCCCCAGGTGTAATCCACTGCGTCAACATTAACCACAACAATGCATTTATTATTCCACAAGTGGCTAGTGACTAACAACCTAAAATATTCAATAATCACATTATGATAAATATTAAAATCTAGAAGAGCTTGTTTCCAAGACAACCAATATCCAAAAATCTTCGGGAAGTCATTGTGTATAGCAATCCATATTATTTTAGCAAACTTACATCTCCAAAATATATGATTGACTAACTCATGAAGATTGCAAACAAGACACTTGAGAGTGTTGATGTAAGAAATTAGATATTGTCACCAATAAGAAATCTTTGAAAGTTAAAATTTCAAGTAGTGATTTAGGCCATAACATCAGTTTTGGACTTCCAACTGGTAGATCCAAGGTGTTACCATTTACCTTTGCTGAATTTGCATGTCCACTTTGAATTAAGCCTTTATTCCAAAATCATACCTAGAAGGATTTTTTTATAGACACATTTGAGTATGAAATGATCAAACCTACAACTATTAGGCTACCTCTAGTCCTTCACAAAACTACATTAAGTCAAAGTGGACATCTTAACAAGTAATGAATTATCCACAAGTTTCAGGATTTCATTGATACCACTCTTATAATATTTTTCTAGCTGAAAAATATCCTTTAGAAGTGACCAATGCTTGCATTAATAACAAAACTATTGCCATAAATCACTATTTTGATGTATGCCTTTAGTAAACATGTATTTATCTTTTAGCCTAGAATGTCAAGCAAGGGAAAGCTTGTTAATCTGAGCATTCCTATTCAACTAAATAGAGGATGTCATAAAGCCAAAACCATACTGAAGTGTGTTATCTTTTCCTTCCAATAGTTGATAAATTTATTGCCAATCATTCCACATACTATTAATCAGGACAAATGCTAAGAGTTTTAAGTATTTAAGAACAATAGTTTATCATATATGTGCACCTCTTTATATTTAAATTTATAAGAGGTAGTTGAAACACTATGTTGAACTATAAATTTCCATGATTTAGAATCATGAAAATATATAATTATTCATCTATAAATCAAGAACTTAGCTTACATCAAAGGATCCATAACACCAAGGGCTCTTTTATCTTTTGGTTGAATACATTGATTTCAAAAGATGCACTCTATATATTTCCTACCATCCCATTTAGCCCAAATATTTTTTTATAATAATTTTAGTGAATCTATTGTAGCATGTTTTATAAGGAAACCAACATTAAGAATAGTAAACATTTTTTACAATAAAAATCTTGTTAAAAACTTTTATTATACTAACAAAGGAAAGAAATTTGGATCCCTAGAAATCAAGTTTTGTTTTAAATTGGTTAAAAAAGCCAATTTCACATGTCACTTAGAGAGGCTCCAAGGCCAAATGAGATACCTAAGTACCTTATAATTTATCCACATTGAAGAAGTTTACACTCAAGGTGAATCCAATGGGGAGTTGGATCAACTTAGATCATAATAAATTTAGTCTTATGAATTGTAAGCTTAGACCCTAAAATAACATAATATAACTCAATAATATCCATAACATTGTTGATTTCATCTTCGTTGTTCTAAAAAAATACATAATATCATTAATAACATGAGAGTTAAGGGCATAATAATCACTGGAAAGAGTGATCCCCTTAATAAGATTATAATTATAGATCCTTTGTAGCAAGTATTCAGAAATAGCTATAACCAACACAAATATAAAATGAGCTAAAGGACAACCTTCATGAATGGATCATTAACGTACAAAGGAATCGGTGAGAGAATTCGTCATTGAAAGTCTAGATAAAGTTTCATTGAACAACATTTTAAAGTGATGAAACACTTTTCTTCCTGACGGCCATCCAATTTAACATGTTAAGAATAAACAATTATTTGGTTATGTCAAAAGATTTGTCAAAATCAAGTTTAGCAATAAACAAGTTTTAGTATGTTTTGGTGCCCAATCTAAAGATTCCTAAGCCAAGGCTAGATTGTCTTTATAATGAATCTCTCACCAATAAATTATAATTGTGCAAGTCTAATAATCTCTTGCACCATTGCTTTAACATGATAAACAATAAATTTATCACTGATCTTATTAGAAGTATTAATGGAGAGTGATAGGTCTCCAACCAACTATGTTATCTCTATGGTTACCTTAAGGAATTAAATTTATTAGCATTTGGTTCATAATGTACCTAAGTGAGCCAGTTTGTTCCACATCAAGAAAAACTTGGTAAAATTCATCATAAATACTAGGAGCCATTCACACAAATCTCATCCTCTCTTTCGTGTGAGTTACCATCTTTCACCTAAGTTCAATGATCAACTCATTGTTGGAAACAATCCCAACTACCCCACATTTTTTTCTCCATTGTAGACATTCAATTTTTCCTACCCCAACATATATCCCAAATTTTGCTCGCATGTGTGAAATATCATTCCTCTAGCTAAGTCTATTTAAATAATATTTTACAATTTTGAAATGTAGGACAAATTTAAATGAAAATACAAATGTATTTATTCTTTGGAAAGATTTAACAACTAGCATAATTAAATCCTTTTCTTTTTCCCTCCATTTCTAGGTTATACATAGGATTTAGTTAATCATTTTTGTAGTGAATGAAATGTAATGAAAATGCAGAGCAACCGACATTTTCTATAGCAACAATTAGTATAAATAACCAGAATATTGTTGTAGAAATAACTTGGATAGAGGAGAATATTTATGGCATTTTTTGAGCACAAGAAAGAGTAGAAGCTTTGGGTATTAGTTTAATATGTAATGTGATCTATGAATGTAATTAAGTTTATGTAATTTTGAAATATAAACATTTACAACTCCTCTCTATTTTATCTTTATTTTCTGTCTCTATTTTGCTCCATTCTATTTTATTTTTCTCTCCTCTGCCTCTTCGTTCACATGGTATCAGATCTAAAAGTTTTCAAAAAGGATTTAAGGAGTATCCAACACAATCTTAACAGTCATTAATGACATCTCCAAGCACAAGTTTGACAAACCCACAAATTCCTCAGTTCAATGGCAAAAATTATGATTATTGGTCAATAAAAATGAAGGCATTATTGTACTCTAAAGATATTTAGGTGTTTGTTGAAAATTGTTACCTAGAACCAATAGATGCAACAACATATAATGCACTACCACAAGCAAAGAAGATTTTGCTAAGGGACAACAAAAATAAGGATTTGAAATCTCTCTTTTATATTTTCCAAGCAATGAATGAGAGCAATTTCCAAGGGTTGTAGTAGCAACAAAATCAAAACAAGCATGGGATATTATGCAAACAACATACCAGGGAATGGCCAAGCTGAAGACAATAAAATTAAAAATGTTGAGAAGAGATTTTGAGATAATATTCATGAAGGAGACAAAATCAATAGAATAATTTTTAACACAAATTATTGGATTGGTAAATCAAATCAAGTCTCATGGTGAGACACTTGAAGAAATAAGAGTGGTTGAGAAGATTTTAGAAGCTTCCCTGTAAGGTTTGAGTCTATTTTTATGGCCATAGAAGATACTAAGAATCTCTCTCAAATTTTAGTGGATGAATTACATGCATCTCTCATTTCATATAAGCATAGGCTAAGCAGAACAACAAATTCATCATTAGAGCATGCTTTCAAGACACAAACTTGAATAAAACATGGTTGAGGTAGAGAAATATTGAATTCAAGAGGAATAGGAAGAAATTCATATAGAGGTGGAAGAAACAGCCCATCAAACTCAGGTGGAAGAGGCAGCAGCCAAAGTTTGAATCAAATCAGCCCCAAGGATAAAGGTATGATAAAGCACAAGTCTAATGTCATTATTACAAAAATATGGGCATTATTCAAATGAATTTAGAAAGAAACAATATGATTCTAGGCAATAAATTGTAAATTTTACAAAAAAAATAAAAACCAGGGCACTACGTTTTTGACCTGTAATGTTGCACAAGAACAACAAAAGGATGTATGGTTTTTAGATTTAGGATGCAACAATCATATGACAGGAAACATAGAATTATTTTCTACTTTAGATGAAAATGTAAAATTAGATGTAACATTAAGAAATGATAACAAAGTTTCAGTTATGGGGAAAGTAAAATATTGAAATTCTAACCAAAAAGAAGGGAAAAAGTTTATTTTTGATGTTTAATTTATCCCTGGCTTAAAACACAATTTGATGAGCATTGGGCAACTCATAAAAAATGGATATAGAGTATTTTTATAAAATATAGAATGCACAATCTTAGATAAATATACAAGCAATCATCTTATTGCAAAAATTTCAAATAACAAACAATAGAATGTTTCCCCTAAGGATACAACCAGATTTGAAAATAAAATTTGCTCAAACACAAGTTATGGATAAAGGGAAAGGTGCAACAGTCACACAAAACAATTTTCAAGTAGAAAGTAAGGATGAAAATTGGTTGTGACATCTAAGATTTGAGCACCTAAACTTTGGAGGTTTAAATGTGTTGCATAGGAAAAACATGGTAAAGGGAATTCCACTCATAGAGAAACTAGCAAGGCTGTGTGAAAGATGCATTTTGGGCAAACAACATAGAGAATCATTTCCAATAGAAAAGTCAATAAGAGAAAATGCACAATTATAAATTTCCACTCAGATTTATGTGGTCTTATGTAAACACCATCAATTGGAGGAAGATATTATTTCATGAAATTCATTGATGATTACACAAGTAAAACATGGGTCTACTTCCTAAAGCACAAGGATGAAACATTTGATTTATTTCACCAATTCAAATCTCTTGTGGAGAAGCAAAGTGGGCATTATATCAAAGCACTAAGAATGGATAAAGGAGGTGAGTACATCTCAAATGACTTAATAATATTTTTCAAAGATCATGGTTTTCACAAACAATTCACTACTAGATACACACCTAAAAAAAAATGATGTAGCTGAAATAAAAAATAGAACAAACATGGAAATGACAAGGAACATGTTAAAGGAAAAACACTTATCAAATGAGTATTGGGCTAAAGCTATTTCATGTGCAATCTATATAATGAATATATGTCCAATGAAGAGTCTAAATAATATGATTCCATAAGAAGCATGGAGTGGAAGAAAACATAATGTTTCTCATATGAGAGTATTTGGATGTGTAGCATATGCACATGTCCTGAACAAAATTAAGAATAAAATTGGAAAATAAAGGATAAAGATGCATATTTGTGGGATATAGTGAATTATCAAAGGCATATAAGCTTTACAATCCAATAACCAATAAGGTAATAATTAGCATAGACATGCAGTTTATAGAAGAGGAAGCATGGGATGGCAACTTAGAGAAAACAGTGAATGTAACAACAAATTTTCCTTAAGAAGATAGAGAAGAAATAACACCAACAAGTACCCCTTCAATGATGACTCCTCCCACTCCCATTCAAGCTCAATAAAGTGGTCCTCAAGTGACACCTTCAACAATCATAATGATAGCCTTATGTATTCAAGCAAACTCACTTTCAAGTGGACAACAAACACCAGCAACAATAGGAACTCATAGTGCAGTCCCATCAAGTCCACATTCTACAAGTTCAACTTCAAGTGATAGATCAAATCCAACCTTGGAAAGCTTGAGAAGACAAAAAATTAGAAGAATAATAGATATTTATGAGCAAAATGAAGTTGAGAATAGTGCAAGTCTAAATTCTCTTTTTGCATTATATGCACATGTTGATGATCCTATTCATTTTGAAGCTGCAATTAAAGATGAAAAATGGGTAAATGCAATGGATGAAGAAATAAATGCTATAAAAAATAATGAAACATGGGAGTTAGTGAGACTTCCACAAAGAAAAGAAGTTATAGGAGTAAAGTGGGTCTATAAGACCAAATGCAATGTAAAAGGAAGGATTGAAAGGCACAAAGTAAGATTGGTTGTCATGGGATACAAATAACAACCAAGTAGATACTATGATGAAACATATTCTCCCATTGTAAGAATGTAAATAGTAAGGGTAGTATTAGAAATAGAATCCCAACACTAATGGAAGGTATATATAATGGATGTAAAGTCAGCCTTCTTAAATGGAGTATTGAAAGAGGAAGTGTATGTAGAGAAACCACATGGATATGAGGTACAAGGGCAAGAAGACAAAGTGTATAGGCTGAAAAAATCACTTTATGGGTTGAAGCAAGCATCGAGGAATGTTATAATAGAATTGACACATATTTTTTGATCAATGGCTTTAGAAAAAGTGATGGTGAGCCTACTCTCTACATCAAGGAAAGTGATGGTAAGATCTTAATTGTTATTTTGTATGTATATGATTTAATATTCATAGGGAATGATGATATTCTCATTGTTGATTTCAAAGAGACAATGAAAAATGAATTTGAAATGACAAATTTAGGATTATTAAGATAATTTATAGGCATTGAAGTGTAACAAAAGAAAAGTGGCATTTTTATTTGTCAATCAAAGTATGCAACTGAGATCTTGAAGACGTTAAAAATGTAAAACAACAAGCCTCTTCTAACACTAATAGTCATAGGTCTGAAATTGAGTAAAGATGATTGTAGCAACAATGTTAATCCAACCCTATACAAAAGCATGGTTGGAAGTCTAATGCATTTGACTGCAACAAGACCTAATATAATGTATACAATAAGTTTAATTTTAAGGTTTATGGAGACTCCAAAGGAGACATTTTGGCTAGCAGCCAAAATAATCTTAAGGTATGTCAATGGAACCAAGGGATATGGAATTTCATATAGTGCAAAAAATGATTTTAAGTTAAATGGATACACTGACAGTGATTATGTAGGAAGTTTAGATGATATAAAGAGCACATCAGGGTATGCATTTCATTTGGGTTCATGAGTCATTTCATGGGATTCCAAGAAACAACCAATTATTTCCCCATCTACAACTGAAGCTGAGTATGTAGTAGTGACAAGGGTAGCATGTCAAGCCATTTGGATGAGAAGAGTGTTAAAACATTTAAGGCATGAACTTGAAGGGGAAACTAAAATATTTTGTGATAACAATTCTTCAATTACACTATCCAAAAACTTAATTTTTCATAAAAGAAGTAAAAACATTGAGATAAGGTATCATTTTATAAGGGAACTAATCAATGACGGAGTGATTATTTTGGAACATTGTAGGTCAGAAGAACAATATGTTGATATCTTCACAAAGCCATTAGGAAAGGAAATTTTTATCCATCAAAGAGATAGCTTGGGCATTATGGATTACAACAGTTGTGATTAAGGGGGGGTATTGGAAATAATCCCAACTTCCCCCACATTTATTTATTCATTGTAGATATTCAATTTTTCCTACCCCAGCATATCTCCCAAATTTTACTTGCATGTGTGAAGTATCATTCCTCCAACTAAGTCT
>JARHVA010007166.1:252500-257500 GCA_037957365.1 Torreya grandis
TTCACCATTTGTTGTTGTGGATCCACTTATTCTATTCTTAATTATATATTATTTTATTATTGCAAATTATCTAAGTAATTTCATTACAGTCTCTCCCCTAACTCTTCTCCAAATTAGTCTAAATTTTGTTTTCCTGATGCTAACATCCTATAGGGCAGTTCAAACTTCCTATGTCTTAGAAAATGGTCCACACATCATCTTTATTTCTTTAGGCAGTTACTTTACCCATGCCTTCACCATGCAAAATCTATGGTTACTACATAATAATGGTTACATGACTATCTATTAATACAAATGAATAATTTTGAAACTATTGCTTGCATTAATTGGAAGTTTGGTCACCATCCCAAAAGGGGTCATTTTACTCATAGAATATGATTGAAATCATCTCTTTGTCCATTTTATGACTTGAATAACTCTTGATGATGTTATCTGAAGTCTTGTCGATCTTCTACCACAAACAAAACATTGTTACTAAACTCCACAAGTCCCATAAGACAAACAAGCATGCACAAGTGTGTACAAAAACCCAATCCCATGTTTTTAGATTGGTGTAATATTTTTCATGAACATTGATGCTCCTACATAAAAACCCAAGGGTAAATGAAATAATTTGTGAGCACCCACTCATGAATGTCCCATGAGGTTCTTAATGATATCTCTATGTTTGGAAACTTCAGATGTACTAATCTAAGTTGTGTATTTGGTTGCTTTGTTCTTCCACTTAAACAAGTAGTTTTTTACTCTCTACCTCTTGTCTTCTTGTTGATTTTTGTATCCAATACTACCTCTAATTCCTCACTTGTCTTTTGAGGTGATTGTTGCTTCCAATCCATACTAGAAAAAATCTAAACTTGATCCTTCACCATCCCTTGTTTGTCACAATAGGGGTACAAATCCACTACGTTGAAGATATGTGATATCTCAACACCATCCAGTAACTCTATATGATACACATTCACTAAAAAAATAAAAATTATGCAAGGGCCAATATTCTTCCATGTGAGCTTGTTATATGTACCTTTCAGGAACCTCTCCTTATGCAAATACACCAAAGCCAAGTCTCTAACTTGAAAACCTAGCTATCTTCTTGTCTAATTAGCATAATTTTACTTCATGCTACTTGAATCCAACATTATCCTTACCTCTTTATGCACATCATGCATACTAGTTGCATAGTCTTCCACTTCATCTCTTTTTATCCTCATATCCACTATAATTCTTAACTCACTAACTCCTATGGGGATATAACCATACATAATTTGGAAAGGACTTATTTTTTACTTACATTCATTGAGTTTTTGTACACAAAATTAGCTTGTGCCAATGTAAAATCCAATAATTTTATCTTGCCTCCAACTAAGAATCTAAACAAATTACCAAATCTAATTTACTAATTTCATTTTCCCATCTATTTGAAAATGATGGGCTAAATTGAAATATAATATTGTGATTAATTTTCTCTACAAAGTCTTCCAAAAACTCCCAACAATTTCTTAAGCCTAGATCCCATATCTAAATTTAGGGTTAAACATTTGGTGAACCCAACTATTGATCTCCATGACCCAGGGTTTTCTACTTTAGTGTTTTTTGAATTGTGATTTCTAATTTCAATTTTTTTCAAAATTTAAAAATCTGAATTCTTTTTCCTAAAATCATGTTTAGTATGGATACATCTACTATTTATTTCATGGCACAATATATGATGGTAGTACTCGTTGGTTATTGTTGATTGAACTATTTGGTCTTTATTGGAACTTGTTGATGCATATGCAATTAAAATATCCATTGAATGCCTAGGCATACTTTAAGAGTGAAAAAGTAGGGGAAATATCCACTAGTTGCCTTGGCAAAAATTGAGAGTTCATTCCCCAGTCACATTTCACAAGGTTTAGACAGATTTATGAAAAGCTTTGCCCTAATACATAGAACACTGAGTATGTATGATATCAAGCTCAACAGTCACATAATATTTGAAGGTTCTTTCAAAAGAGGGATTTGTAGTGGAAAGTGATAATAAAAGATTGAATTTCAATCTCACCTTATTCTACCACCACCACTCTCGCCTTGCTCGTAATCAACTTAATATACTATATATTAGTTTATCATTTTTATGTTAGAACTACTTATATATTTCTTAACCTTAGATCTCATATCTAAATTTAAGGTTAACCAAATTTTAAGTGTAAGCAAAAAAAGGTAATCTAGACTAATGAGCTCGAAAGTTCCAGTTTAGAAACATTAAAAACTTTTTTTCCAATTAAAATGATAAAGACCAACATTTAAAAAAAAACAAGGTATTCCCTATATTTTTTTTTCAGAATTTGAAAACAAATAATTCTTTAGCGAGGCCGGATAAAAAGAAAGGACATTGATTTCAAGACGATTGCTTTCTTGATCACGATTAATTGATCCAGGATAATGGTAGGTCTAATCATGTTCACCTTCAAACAAGAACATGATTTTATCGTTGTAGTTGAGAAATTCCCTGTTTATCTACCTAATTTTGATGGGATTGGTATGTCCCTTGATTTTCAAGTTTGGTATGAGTGAAAAGAGCCTCTCTTTGCTCATTGCTTTTGAAATATCTTGGTCTAATCTTGGATCAATTTTTTAATCAAAGTTTGGATTGACGCCCAAATATCCTTGTTCTCACAAGTATATTGTGTCAAGTTTATCAAAGAAAAATAATTTTGTTCTAAGACCACTTTCTCCATGGTAAAGACTACCTTATCCATAGCTGACACCATTTTATCCATCCCCCTTTACTCTAGTCATTGTTTGTGTTCATTCTGATAGCTTTTGGCTAAGATTTAGCTGGTTATTGCTGATCAAACAGCTTGATCCTTATTGGAACTTGCCTGTGCATATGCAATTAAAATATCCACTAAATGCCTAGGCAGACTTTGGGAGTGCAAATTTATCGGAAAATTCCGCTAGCTGCCCTGGCGGATATTGAGAGTTCATATCCCGGTTCCATTGCGTAACATTCAGATGGATTTAAGAATTTTTTTGCCGAGTACGTATGGTATCAAGCCCAAATCACCCAATCTCTGAATGTGATTTCAAAATATGGATTTGTAGTGGAAGGTGATGATAAAAGATCGAATAATAATCTCACCTTCCTCTTCCACCCCAACTCTCACCTTGCTCTGGCTTTATCATGGTCACCTTGCTCAGCTGATGCCTTTCTCAGTCTGTTGTCGCTACTATCCAAAAAAACAAAATGATACCCTAAAGCTCTCAAAGGGAGCACTGTCTAATTAAATTTCTTGGCGGATATTAAGAGTGAAAATGCAGGGGAAATATTCGCTGGATGCCTTGGAAGACTTTGAGAGTGCAATTTTAGGTTGAAGCTATGGCAAACTATGGCAGTGAAAATGTAGAGGAAATTTCTGCCTAGAGTCTTATCACCAGACTTTTGGGCTATTGAAACTTTTGCAGACCGTCTCCATATTTATGCAACCTCAGCCCCCCAGTCACGAAGCAGATTTGATAGATAGTAGGTTGTGTATGTATGGAATCACGCCAAACAGTCACCCAATCTCTAAAGGAGCTGACAAAAGATGGATTTGTAGTGGAAGGTGAGGATAAAATATCGAAATAGAGTTTATAATTTTTGGGGAATGGAATCTGGGTCGGTGATTAAAAAGTATTTGTTTTTCACTATCAGCTTAAAGGATATGGGATGGGATTAGTCAATAATATCTACGATGTGTTTTGCTTGGTTTTTATGGTAAAATAAGATCTTTATTTCAAAATGTTTCCATGATTATTTGTTGAAAGTGTTTAATAAATCTAAATTAAGTAGTTATAAATTACTTTTCTCTTACTAATAAATCAAGCCCTTAAATCTATTGTTATAATGTAAACAAATAAATGTGAATCTGAGCAGGGTGACTATCTTTGCCATTATTTTGTAAAACTGACCTGTGGACTACCTTCCACTCTTCGATAGTCCTCTATGAGACACTAATAAATATAACTCATAGAATAAATTATTAAAACATTTCTCATATAATTTTAGAAAAATAATAAATAAATTTATATTAAAATACTCAATGTGGTGGTTTGACAAAAAAGCAAATAGAAGGCTTGCTATGAAAAGTAAACAAATCACAATCTTTTATAGGAGGCATTACATAAAAAATGGGCATCTAGTAAAACAGTTTTAAAATGTTCTCATTTATGTACATGATTTCAATGCATATTCCAGAACCTAAATGAATATATCTTGAGGTTACAATTCTCGCATACAACTAAATTAACTAAAATGATTCATATCTTTGTCAACAAGGCTCTAAAATTTATCACACAGCGATGTCCAGACACATCTATTATGGTGTAGAAGGATATAATATGTAAATAAATTCATATTTAATCCGTTGGGTTTAAAGTTATCTAGTTTGAACCATTGAATCATGTGGATTGATATCATACAAAATTTCTCACTCCACATATCGTGCCTTTGATTGTGTTAATATGGTTTCCTTTGCCACCATTATTATTAAAAATGATGTATATTTAATTTACAATTTAAAGAAGTCAAAACAATTTGCCTTTGCCTTGATATTAGTTGGATGTAAGATTTCAAAGTTAAATGACATAAACATGAAAAATATTCAGTTTTCTAAATTTTTATAAAAACCAAATTAATATTAATATTCAATTATCTTTTCCCATTCACCCTTTTACAAAGGCTTCCAATCTGAGAGTGGATGAAAAAGAGATTAACAAATTTGAATGTAATTTGTATTTGAGAGGACAATTATACGGCTTGCATCTGATACACTTGTATTTTTCCACCCTTCAAATTAATACTCCAAATTAATAAATAATAATAGACATATTATTTTTCCAAAGTATCCTCAACATAATTGATCTTATGAACTTAGAATTGCCCTTTTTTAAATACAAGTTGGCTTCCATTAGTTGACGATTGAGATATACCACAACATTCATAGAGAGGAACTACTATATAATCCTTCTTGTTAGGGGGT
>JARHVA010007166.1:265000-487500 GCA_037957365.1 Torreya grandis
TTTGAGTGTGAATTAATCAAACCTATAACTATTAGGCTACCTCCAGTCCTTCACAAAACTACATTAAGTCAAAGTAGACATCTTAACAAGTAATGAATTATCCACAAGTTGCATGATTTCATTGATACCACTCTTATAATATTTTTGTAGGTGAAAAATATCCTTTAAAAGTGACAAATGTTTACATTAATAACAAGATTATTTTCATAAATAACTATTTTGACGTATGCCTTTAGTAAACATGTATTTATCTTTTAGCCTAGAATGACAAACAAGGGAAAGCTTGTTAATCTGAGCATTCCTATTCAACTACATAGAGGATGTCATAAAGCCAAGACCATATTGAAGGGTGTTCTCTTTTCCTTCCAATAACTGATAAATTTATTACCAAGCATTCCACATACTATTAATCAGGGCAAATGCTAAGAGTTTTAAGTATTTAAGAGTAGTAGTTTATCATATATGTGTACCTCCTTATATTTAAATTTATAAGAGGTAGCTGAAACTCTATGTTGAAAAATTAATTTCCATGATTCAAAATGATGAAAATATATACTGATTCATCTATAAATCAAGAACTTAGCTTGCATCAAAGGATCCATAACACCAAGGCCTCTTTTATCTTTTGGTTAAATACATTTATTCCAAAAGATGCACTCTATATCTTTCCTACCATCCCATTTGGCCCAAAGTTTTTTTATAATAATTTTGGTGAATCTATTGTAGCATGTTTTATAAGGAAATGAACATTAAGAATAGTAAACATTTTTTACAAAAAAAATATTGTTAACAACTTTTATTATACTAACAAATGAAAGAAATTTGGATCCCTATAAATCATGTTTTGTTTTAAATTTGTTAAAAAACCAATTCCTCATTTCACTAAGAGAGACTCTAAGGCCAAATGAGATACCTAAGTACCTTATAATTTATCCACATTGAAGATGTTAACACTCAAGGGGAATCCAATGGGGAGTTAGATCAGCTTAGATCATAATAAATTTAGTCTTATGAATTACAAGCTTAGACCCTAAAATAACATAATATAGCTCAATAATATCTATAACATTGTTGATTTTATCTTTGTTGTTTTGAATAAAAAATATAATATCATTAATAAAATGAGAGTTAAGGGCATAAGAATCACTAGAAAGAGTGATCCTCTTAATAAGATTATAATTATAGTTCCTTTGTAGCAAGTATCCAAAACCATATATAACCAACACAAATAGAAAAGGAGCTAAAGGACAACCTTCACGAATGGATCATTAAAGTAGAAATGAATTAGTGAGAGAATCCTTCATTGAAAGTCTAACTAAAGTTTCATTGAACAACATTTTAAGTCGATGAAACATTTTTTTTCCTAATGGCCATCCAATTTAACATGTTAAGAATAAACAATTATTTAGTTATGTTATAAGATTTGTCAAAATCAAGTTTAGAAATAAACAAGTTTTAGTATGTTTTTGGTGCCCAATCTAAAGATTCCTAAGCCAAGGCCAGATTGTCTATAGAATGAATCTCTCACCAATAAATTATAATTGTGCAAGTCTAATAATCTCTTGCACCACCGCTTTAATATGATAATCAATAACTTTATCAATGGTCTTATTAGAAGTATTAATGGAGAGTGATAGGTCTCCAACCAACTATGCTATCTCTATTGTTACCTTAAGGAATTAACTTTATCAGGGTTTGGTTGATAACATTTCTAAGTGAACTAGTTTTTTCCACCTCAAGAAAAATTTGGTAAAAGTCATCATAAATACTAGGAGCCATTCACACAAATCTCATCCTCTCTTTCATGTGGGTTACAATCTTTCACCTGGGTTCAATGATTAACTCATTGTTTGAAATAATCCCAACTACCCCCACATTTATTTCTCCATTGTAAACATTTAATTTTTCCTACCCCAACATATCTCCCAAATTTTGCTTGAATGTGTGAAATATCAGTCCTCTAGCTAAGTCTATTTAAATAATATTTTACAATTTTCAAATGTAGGATAGATTTAAATGAAAATACAAATATATTTCTTCATTGGAAAGATTTACCAGCTAGCATAATTAAATGTAATTAAATGCATTTTATTTTCCCTCCATTGCTAGGTTATATGTAGGATTTAGTTAGTCATTTCTGTAGTGAATGACATGTAATGAAAAGGCAAAGCAATAGACATTTTCTATAGTAGTAGTTAGTAGAAACAACCAGAATATTGTTGTAGCAATAGTTTGGATAGAGGAGCATATTTATGGTATTTTTTGAGCACAAGAAAGAGTAGTGGATTTGGGTATTGGTTTAATATGTAATGTGATTTATGAATGTAATTAAGTTTATGTAATTTTGAAATATAAATATTTTTAGCTCCTCTCTATTTTATCTTTGTTTTCTATCTCTATTTTGCTCTGTTCTATTCTATTTTTCTCTCCTCTACCTCTTCCTTCATGTGGTATCAAAGCTAAAGGTTTTAAGAAAAGATTTAAGGAGTATCCAACACAAGCTTAATAGTCATTAATGCCAACTCCAAGCACAAGTTTGACAAACCCATAAATTCCTTAGCTCAATGGCATAAATTATGATTACTGGTCAATAACAATGAAGGAATTATTCTGCTCTCAAGATATTTGGGTGTTTATTTAAAATGGTTACCTAGAACTAGTAGATGTAACAACATATAATGCACTAACACTAGCAGAGAAAGATTTTCTAAAGGATAACAAAAAATAAGGATTTGAAAGCTCTCTTTTTATTTTCCAAGAAATACATGAGAGCATATTTCCAAGGGTTGTAGCAACATCAAAATAAAAACAAGCATGGGATATTATGAAAATAACATTCTAAGGAATGACCAAGGTGAAGACAATAAAATTGTAAATGCTAAGAAGAGACATTGAGACAATATTCATGAAGGAGACAAAATCAATAGAATCATTTTTAACACAAATTATTAGATTGGTAAATCAAATCAGGTCTCATGGTGAGACACTTGAAGAAATAAGAGAGGTTAAGAAGATTTTAGAAGCTTACCTACAAGGTTTGAGTCTATTTTTATGGCCATACAAGATACTAAGAATCTCTCTCAATTTTTAGTGGATGAATTACATGCATATCTCATTTCATATGAGCATAGGCCGATCAGAATAACAAATTCATCATTGGAGCATGATTTTAAGACAAGCTTCAATCAACCATGGTAGAGGCAAAGGAAGATTGAATTCAAGAGGAAGAGAAATTGATATAGAGGTGGAAGAAACAACCCATCAAACTTAGGTAGAAGAGGCAACAACCAAAGATTGAATCAAAATCAGCTCTAGGGACAAAGGTATGGTAAAGCAAAAGTCTAATGTCATTATTGCAAAGAATATGGGCATTATTCAAATGAATGTAGAAAGAAACAATATGATTCTAGGAAACAAAGTGTAAATTTTACAAAAGAAAATCAAAACCAAGGAAATATATTTTTGGCCTATAATGTTGCACAAGAGAAACAAAAGGATGTATGGTTTTTAGATTTAGGATACAAAAATCATATGACAGGAAACATATAATTATTTTTTACTTTAGATGAAAATGTAAAATCATATGTAACATTGGGAAATGATAACAAAGTTTCAGTTATGGGGAAATTAAAAATTGACATTCTAACCAAAAAGGGGGAAAATTATTTATTTCTAATGTTTATTTTGTCCCTGGCTTAAAACATAATTTGATGAACATTGGGAAACTCATTAAAAATGGATATAGAGTATTTTTCAAAAATAGATAATGCACAATCTTGGATAAATATCCAAGCAATCAGCATATTTCAAAATTTCAAATGACAAACAATAGAATGTTTCCCCTAAGGATATAACCAGATTTGAAAATAAAATTTTCTCAAACACAAGTTATGGACAAAGGGAAGGGTGCAACAGTCACACAAACAATTTTTCAAGTAGAAATTAAGGATGAAAATTGGTTATGGCATCTAATATTTGGGCACCTAAACTTTGGAGGTTTAAACTTGTTGCATAGGAAAAACATGGTAATGGGATTTCCACTCATAGAGAAACCAACAAGGCTATGTGAAGGATGCATTTTGGGGAAACAACATAGAGAGTCATTTCCAATAGGAAAGTCAATAAGAGAAAATGCACCATTAGAAATTGTCCACTCAGATTTATGTGGTCCTATGCAAACACCATCAATTGGAGGAAGATATTATTTTATGACATTCTTTGATATTACACAAGTAAAACATGGGTCTACTTCCTAAAGCATAAGGATGAAGCATTTGATTTCTTTCGCCAATTCAAAGCTCTTATGGAGAAGCAAAGTGGGCATTATATCAAAGCATTACAAATGGATAGAGGAGGTGAGTACATCTCAGATGACTTCATAGGATTTTTCAAAGATCATGGTATTCAAAAATAATTCACTACTAGATACACACCTCAAAAAAATGATGTAGCTGAAAGAAAAAATAGAATAATCATGGAAATAACATGGAGCATGTTAAAGGTAAAACACTTATCAAATGAGTATTGGGATGAATCTATTTCATGTGCAGTCTATATAATGAATAAATTTCCAACCAAGATTCTAAATAATATGATTCCAGAAGAAGCATGAAGTGGAAGAAAACATAATGTTTCTCATATGAGAGTATTTATAAGTGTAGCATATGCACATGTCCAAGATAAATTGAGAAAGAAATTGTAAAACAAATGAGAAAGATGCATATTTGTGGGATATAGTGAAGAATCAAAGACATATAAGCTTTACAATCTAATAACTAAGAAGTAAATAATCAGCATAGATGTGCAGTTTATAGAAGAGGAAGCATGGGATGGTAGCTTAGAGAAAATAGTGAATGTAACAACAAGTTATCCATAAGAAGATAGATTAGAAATAACACAAATAACTACCCATTTAATGATGACTCCTCCCACTCCCATTCAAGCTCAAAAAATTGGTCCTCAAATGAGACCTTCAACAAGCATAAGGATAGCCCTATGCATTCAAGCAAACATACCTTCAAGTGGACAACAAACACTAGTATAAATAAGATCTCATAGTGTAGGTCCATCAAGTCCACATTCTACAAGTTCAACCTCAAGTGACATATCAAATCAAATCTTGGCAAGAGTGAGAAGAAAAAAATTAGAAGAATAAGAGATATTTATGAGCAAAATGAAGTTGAGCATAATGCAGGTTTGAATTCTCTTTTTGCATTATATTCACATGTTGATGATCTTATTCATTTTTAAGATGCAATTAAATATGAAAAATGGGTAAATTTAATGGATGAAGAAATAGATGATATATAAAAGAATTAAACATAGGAGTTAGTGAGCCTTCCACAAAGAAAATAAGTTATAGGAGTAAAGTGGGTCTATAAGACTAAATGTAATGCAGAAGAAAGGATTGAAAGGCACAAAGCACGATTGGTTTTCAATGGATACAAACAATAGCCAGGTAGATACTATGATGAAACATATGCTCCCATTGTAAGAATGGAAATAGTAAGAGTAGTCTTGGCAATAATAGCCCAACACTAATGGAAGGTATATCAAATGGACGTAAAGTCAACCTTATTAAATGGAGTATTGAAAGAGGAAGTGTATGTAGAGCAACCACCTAGATATGAGGTACAAGGATAAGAAGACAAAGTGTATAGGCTGAGAAAATCACTTTATGGGTTGAAGCAAGCACCACAGGCATGGTACAATAGAATTGACACATATTTTTTGAGCATTGGCTTTAGAAAAAGTGATGGTGAGCCTACTCTCTACATCAAGGAAAGTGATGGTAAGATATTAATCATTGTTTTGTATGTATATGATTTAATTTTCATGGGGAATGATGATCTTCTCATTTTTGATTTCAAAGAGACAATGAAAAATGAATTTAAAATGATAGATTTAGGACTATTAAGATATTTTCTAGGCATTGAAGTGCAATGAAAAAAATGGCATTTTTATTTGTCAATCAAAGTATGAAACTGAGATATTTAAGATATTTAAAATTAAAAAAAACAAGCCTCTTCCAACACTAATAGCCATATGTCTGAAATTGAGTAAAGATGATTGTGGCAACAATGCCAATCGAACCCTATACAAAAGCAGGGTTGGAAGTGTAATGTATTTGACTACAACAAGACCTAATATAATGCATACAATAATTTTAATTTCAAGGTTTATGGAGACTCCAAAGGAGACACATTGGTTGGCAGCCAAAATAATATTAAGGTATGTCAATGGAACCAAGGGACATGAAATTTTGTATAGTGCAACAAATGATTTTAAGTTAGTTGGATACATAAATAGTGATTGGGTAGGAATTTTAAATGGTAGAAAGAGCACATCAAGGTATGCATTTCATTTGGGTTTAGGAGTCATTTCATGGGCTTCCAAGAAACAACCAATTATTTCCCCATCTACAATTGAAGCTGAGTATGAAGTAGCAATAGGGGTAGCATGTCAAGCCATTTAGATGAGAAGAGTGTTAAAATATTTAAGGCATTAACTTGAAGGGGAAACTAAAATATTTTGTGATAAAATTTTTACAATTACACTATCCAAAAAATCAATTTTTCATAAAAGAAGCAAACACATTGACACAAGGTATCACTTTATAAGGGAACTAATCAATGATGGAGAAATTATTTTAGAACATTGCAGGCTAGAAGAATAGTATGTTGATATCTTCACAAAGGCATTAGGAAAGGAAAGTTTTGTCCATCAAAGAGATAGCTTGGGCATTATGGATTGCAGAAGTTGTGATTAAGGGGGGGTGTTGGAAATAATCCCAACTACCCCCACATTTATTTCTCCAACGTAGACATTCAATTTTTCCTACCCAACATATTTTCCAAATTTTACTCATATGGGTGAAGTTTCATTCCTCCAACTAAGTCCATTTAAATAATATTTTACAATTTTCAAATGCAGGATAGATTTAAATGAAAATCCAAATGTACATCTTCTTTGGCAAGATTTACCAACTAGCACAATTAAATGTAATTAAATGCATTTTATTTTCCCTCCATTGCTAGGTTATACATAGGATTTAGTAAGTCATTTTTGTAGTGAATAAAATTTAATGAAAAGGCAGAGCAACCAACATTTTTTGTAGCAGCAGTTAGTAGACACAACTAGAATATTGTTGCAGTAATAGCTTGGATAGAAGAGCATATTTATGGTATTTTCTAAGCACAAGAAAGAGTAGCAGCTTTGGGAATTAGTTTAATATGTAATGTGATCTACGAATTTAATGTTTACGTAATTTTGAAATATAAACATTTTTAGCTCCTCTCTATTTTATCTTTGTTTTCTATCTCTATTTTGCTCTATTTTGTTTTATTTTTCTATCCTCTACCTCTTCCTTCACTCGTATCTACTTTGGATTTGATTTTGAGATGTCCTAATCAAATTAGTACCAAAAATCTGAATGTTCACACGTCAAGCCCATTTCATCTTCATTATATAATGACATCAATTTCAATTTTATCACCAACTAACTAGTTAGTGTTTAGAATTTTTTTTGTGTTGAACCAGATGGATTCCCTCAAATGTTTTATACTTTATTTGAATTGTGTCTGCCAAAATTTAATTCTAACTTGAATGTAGATGGTAATGACTGTTATAATGTTTTCTCAGAATTTAATGCCCCTCACCTATTCCTTTTCCCCCCATGCCCCTCACCTATTTCTTCTAAGAGTCCTAGGCCTGAGATTTGATGCCCAGGGGGGAAGGGTTGAACATAGTTTACATCTTCATTTTATTATAAACCATTAATAAGGGCTTTTAATTTTTAATACCTTGTAAAAAATATGTTTGCAAACGTATTGTGCATATTATTTCTGTTTTAATAATAATAATAATAATAATAATAATAATAATAATAATAATAATAATAATAATAATAATAATAATAATAATAATAGAAGAGTAAGATGTGAAACTATTCCACAATGGGAAATTTAATTCATTACCTAATATTGTTGCTTCATGTTCACTCCAAATGATTTTAGTGGTTTCATCCTTGAGAAAACTTATAGTAAGTGTACAATTTGGAGCCTATAATTAAGATTGATTGGGCCATCAATAATAAAGCATTTGCACTTTACACATTTCAGATATCAACTCTAAGGTTGAAAAATCTCAAATTCTAGTTCAAGTTGGAATAGATGGCTCTTAAAAACTAGTGTAAGTATAATACTAATAAAGAAAGTTTTAAAGTTTAAGATGTGAAAAGACTTCACCATGATTAATTCGTTATGTAATAAAGTTGCTTCTTGTCCACTCCGAATAATTTTAGTGTATCATCCTTTAAAAAAACTCATAGTAAGTGTATTATTTGGAGCTTGATGGGTCATAAATAATAAAACATTCACACTATGCACATTTTTGCTATCAACTCTAAGGTTGAAAAATCTCAAATTCCAATTTAAAAATATTTTTTATTAGGATTTGGGTAGCACTACAGTGACACAAATCAAGATTTGTTTACCTACTAGGCTACTTAACATTATGAGCATGTTGCATTGGTATTAACTGTTAGCTAGATATTAGATGAAGTAGAGGCTTAGGCTATATGTATCACTGATATGAAAATCTTGATTCAAAGGCCTAAGATTTGGCGTTCGTGGTAAATATATTTTCAACATTAATTCATATTCATAGCGTGGAGTCCTGGACTAACATTTGGTAAATATAACATATGGGGCTTCATGAAAGGGAAGGCTATAGACTAGAGTCATAGAGTGTTGTGTGCAAATTTCCTTACATGCTACAAACATGCTAAATAGTTTTTATTAAATTTGATATTTTTGTTGTTGTTTGTGTATAATCTAAGTGTTAGAGGTTCTTAATTTTAATGTTTGTTTGCATCTTCTTATGTTTTTCTCCTTGTAGATGAAATGAATGGCCATTCCTTGTAGACCATGTGAATTAGTTTTATCTGGCCTTTTTAACATTGGTTGTAAGAAACACAACAAATCTGTATTGTTGTGAATTTTTAGGGGCTACACCCCATTGAGCCAAGTCATTAATGGAACACATTTGGTTTCCCACTTCTTTTCACTCTTCTTTATAGGTCCCCTTTATGTCATTTTTCTTATTTGTTTACCATCATTTTCGTTCTTTCCCCCTATTACGTCATTTTTCTTATTTGTTTACCATCATTTTCATTTATGTCATTTTTATTATTTATTTACCATCATTTTCATTTACATCATTTTTATTATTTATTTACCATCATTTTCATTCTTTGCCCCTGCTTTCTCAACCTCCATCCTCCCACTTATTGAATCCCTCATATTGTTAGGTGTATTATTAAAATTTGAAAGATCTCTTACCATGTTCACTTAAATGAAATTCCTTGTGTATCTTTACTCTCATCAGTTTCTGCTATTGAGATCAGGGGTTTTATTACAAGAGAATCCCCGAGTATTATACATTCACTAGCTAGTAATCAATCGAAAGAGTAAATATGTTTTTATATGGTTTGTTTAGTTGCATCCAATGTTCATTCGCATGGATTCTTTTATCCTTCTCATTTCTAGTTTTTGAGGGTTTCAAATGTGAGATTTTGTGTGAAAAAATCAATTTTGCTGCTATTCAATCCTTGAGCTTTTTCTAAAAAATAGGATTGCTCTTGGGATTTCTCCATCATATATCACTTCTGTACTTGATTCCTTCAAGTTAGGGGTTTTTCCCTATCATATATCAATTCAATATACTTTAAAGACACATATACTTCAGAGAAATTGTAAAAATATTTTGGAATTTTTATGACCTTTATGTTTCTTCAGTCTCATTCTAAGAAGACATTTTTTTTGGCTTGAGTGTTTTTTTCAAAAATCATCAAACTTCCTTCTCCCTATGTCTTCCAAAACTAGTGATTCAAAAATGAAACATAGATACAAGGATGTTAGTTTCATCTAAAGAAATTGAGATAGAAATCCTCTACATTTCATATACAAACATGACCAGGTTTTAGGGGAGGGTAAATACTCCTAATCATTCTGTAATGTCTCAAAAGATATATGATAGTGGAAATTTTAAAATATATTTATGCTATTTAAAGTGCTAAATATACAAAATTTAATCAATTAAATATTTGTTATTTTCACAGTTTGTAAAATAATATAATAAACTTTTGTAAAAAAAAAGTGTTAATTCATTATGTTAGTTTTAACTATTGTCAAACTCAACACACTAACAAAATAGTGTCAAAAATTATTAAATTTCCTTTTCTTACCATCAAAATATTAACATATTTTTTTTAAAAATAAAATAAAATATACAACATGAAATAAATGCATACCTTTTTAGCAAAAAAAAGAGATTAAACTAGAACAGAACTTTAAAAAGAAAAGATTAAAAAAAAAAAACAGAACTTTCACACACAATTGAATATAATTTCATTACTTAATGTTGCTGCTTACAATTTGTTTGTTTGTTTCTCTCACTTCTTTGTACTTCTCTTCTATTTTTATGCTGCTCTGTTTTTCTTCGCATTTTACGTACAATTGCTGTTTAGATACATAAAGTTCTGGAAAGTTCTACTTTTTACAGCTGTACCAGCAGTCAATAGCTTCTTCTCCAAGTAAAAGTCATTGTAGAAAATTCTAAATACTCACCTACAAAGGTATAGTAATATAGATTCATTTCAACATCTATTGAAAAAAAAAAACATGGCATATACAAATGTTGGGAAATACAAATTTTGGAAATCCAAATCAATTCAACTCGATTACAGAGGCTTCTGCATCTGTAGCTGGAGCTGAAGTGTTTTCTCTGGACTTTCTTGCTTCATCAATCACTCCCCATGCCTTGCCTGCTATTGCAATTGAGTATGCTATCTTCTCCTCTTCAAATTCTGCAGCCCAATCCTTGCAGTTCTTTATCAGCAAATCAGGTAACTCTGACAAACAACAATCAATTACATCAGTGAAGAAATTTATCAACTCGTTAATCAAGTCCTTGGTGTTGCCATAGCTATGGTCTAGGATTATCTTGCACACTTTGTACATGCAATACCTTGGTGCCACAGACTTCCAGTCTGAATATATCCCATACGCTGCCTTTGCATTAGGGATATCTCCCAGCAGGTGCCTTTTCTCAAGAACTTGACTACCATTGTCATACAAATCTCTGATGGATTCTACAGCTTCTTCAATGGTAATAGCTTTATGCTTGGATAGACGCATCTCCTTCAACTTTTCATTATAAGATTTCTTCACTTCTACTCTTTGTTTGTTGGCAGCGTATCTCACTGCAAAGGCTTCCACATTGAAATTGCCAAAGATACCCACTATTATTCCTACATTTGCAGGACAATCGACAAAATCAATGAGATCTTGGGCTTGCTCATAAGCTCTCATAGTATGCTCCACACGAGCTGTATCATCAACACCACTCACTTTCAGGATGATTTTGATCAACGAGAGCGCTATAGTCCTCCACAGCGGTTCCTTCACAGCTGGGAAATATTGTTTAACATTTTTTAACGATTCTGACTGTAGCTGACTTACATACCTTCCACGCTCATGTTGAGCGAGGCTACTGCTCCTGTAGTCAGCAGAAGAAAATAAAACAACAGAAATAAAAAATATACATATGCAAACGTAGACACCAGATTGCTACAGCAATCAAGGAGAGATCTTTTAATCTGATTCTTTCTCTATTAAAAAACTGCGAACTGTGCTAACATAAATAGAAATGAAAACAAATAGAATTGAAAAATAAACTAAAGTTTCACTACAGTTGTGCATGCGGACTGAGCTAAGACAGAAACAAGCCAAGCATGCAGACTGCGTGCAAATTGTATGCACGAGAGAGGTGAATAGATAGTTGGAGAAATTATCTCCAATTTCTAACACTTCCCTTTAATTTCTACCACTAACTACTTCAGCGTTTACAATGCCTAAATTTTGTCTTAGATAATCAAAGGTTTCCTTTGCTAATGCCTTTGTGAATATATCTGTCAATTGGTCTTCAGATCTGCAGAACTCCAAATAGATTTCTCCATTGTTCACTAACTCTCTGATAAAATGGAATCTTGTATCAATGTGCTTGCTCCTCTTGTGAAAGACATGATTTTTTGACAATGCAATTGCTGATTTGTTGTCACAAAAGATTGGTGTTGACTCCTTCTGTGCTTGTAATAAATCTGTCAATACTCTCCTCATCCAAGTTGCTTGACTTGCTGCTAATGTGGCTGCTACATACTCTGCTTCCGCTGATGAAAGTGTCACTATAGGTTGCTTTTTGGATGCCCATGTGACCACACCTGTTTCAAAAAGAAAGACATGTACAGAAGTACTCTTCCTGTCATCAATGCTACCTGCAAAATCACTATCAGTATAACCAATCAAACCAAAATCATTAGTTGTGAAATATAAAATTCCATATTTTGTTGTTCCTGCCACATATCTCAATATCCTCTTTCCAACTTGTCAATGTGAGTCTTTTGGTGACTCCATGAATCTAGAGATTAAACTGATCCCATACATAATATCTGGTCTTGTAGCTGTAAGATACATCAAACTACCAACTAGTCTTTTGAATGTTGTAGAATCAACATTAGACCCTTTGTCTTCTTTGCTAATTTTGGTCCCTATAGCAACTGGTGTAGGTGCTGATTTACAATTCAACATCTTAAACCTCCTTAACACATCCTTTGCATACTTAGTTTGACAAATAAATATTCTTTTATCTGATTGTACAACTTTTATGCCTAAAAATTAATTTATTAATCTCAAATCTGTCATTTCAAATTCTTTCTTCATTGCTAATTTAAATGTGTCTACAGACAAATTTTCAATGAAAATCAAATCATCAACATACAAATACAATCAAAATCTGACCTTCTTTGTTGATTTTTGTGTACAATGTAGGCTCACTATTGCTTCTGCTAAATCCATTGTTTGTCATGTATGAATCAATCCTACTATACCATGCTCTTGGCACTTTCTTGAGACCATAGAGGGCCTTCTTCAATCTGTAGACTTTTTCTTCATGTCCATGCACTTCATAACCTTGTGGTTGTTTTACATACACTTCTTCATCTGAAAAACCATTCAAGAACGCTGATTTGACATCCATTTGATATACATACCAATTATTTTGTGCAGCTATCGCTAAAACCATTCTAGTAGTATCAAGTCTAGCAATTGAAGCAAATGTTTCATTATAATCAATTCCATGTTCTTGTGCAAAACCTTTTGCTACTAACTTTGCCTTGTACTTTTCAACCTTTTCTTCTGCATCAAATTTAGTCTTATAAACCCATTTGACTCCTATGCAATCCTTACCTTCAGGTAGATTAATTAGATCCCATGTTTGGTTTCTTTCAATGGAATTCATCTCTTCACCCATTACTTTTATCAAATGTTCCTCATTAACTGCTTTTTCATAATACATAGGATCATGAGAGAAAAGAGCAAAATTTGAACATAAATCTAACTTCTCTTCTTCTTTTTTATAAATCTCATTCAAGTTTCTTATTTTCTTACCTTTAAATCTTGATCTTAAAGTGGCAAGAGTTGGATCTGATTCATCACTTGCGAATTTGGAGTAGGATGACATGCATGACCAGATGATACACCTTGTGCTAAGCTCCTAGGTGTTCTTATTGGAATGCTTGTTCTTGCTTGTGGAGAGGATTGATCACCTTGAAAATTTTGTTCTTCAAATTCTTCTTCATTTTGGAGAATTGGTGCTCTAATTGTGATGGTTTTATCAATGCTACCATAGCATGCTTCTTCTTCCTTAAATTCCACATCTCTGCTAATAATCACTTTCTTTGAAATGGGTTTATACAACTTATAAGCCTTTGATTCTTCACTATAGCCAATAAAAATGTATTTCTCACTTCTATCATCAAGTTTTCTTCTCAATTTAGATGGTATAAGAGAATATGCAATACAACCAATTATTTTGAAATAATGTACACTATGCTTCTTGCCACTCCAAGCTTCTTGTGGAATTCGATCTCTGACACTCTTTGTTAGGCTTCTATTCAGAATATATACTACACATGCTACTGCTTCTGCCCAATATTCATTTGATAAATGTTTGGTGTTCAACATGGTTCTAGCCATCTCCATGATTATTCTATTCTTCTTTTTTGCTACACCATTCTGCTGTGATGTGTACCTTGTAGTCAGTTGCCTTTTAATGCCATGATATCTGCAAAAATCTTGAAATTCATTAGACATATATTCACCTCCTCTATATGATCTAAGTACCTTGATGTAAAGGCCACTCTGCTTTTCAACCATAGCCTTGAATTTTTTAAATTTTCCAAAGGCTTCAGACTTATTTTTGAGAAAATATATTCAAATCTTTTTGTTAAAATCATCAATGAAGATTAGAAAATAAGAACTACCTCCAAATGATGGAATTTGCATTGGTCCACATAAATCACTATGTACTAGCTCCAATATTACCTTTGCTCTATATGAGGCTCCTACTGAAAAGCTCTCTCTATGCTGTTTTGCTAGAATGCAACGTTCATATGAACTTTTTCGCTATTCTATTGGTGGTAATCCCTTCACCATATATTTCTTTTGTAACAAATTCAAACCTCCAAAATGTAAATGTCCATACCTTAAGTTCCATAGCCATGATTGGTCTAGATGCATGGTTTTGAAGTGGGCTTCCTCTTCTCCTTGGATGCACTGAATTCGAAGAGGGAACATCTGATTCTTGGTCATCTCCACCTTTCCTATCAACCTGTCATTTAAATTTTTTTTTAGTATTGTGCAAACATTATCCATAAAAGATACTTTGTAACCTTTCTGTATTAACTGTCCAACACTCATAAGATTATGCTTTAGTCCAGGTACAAAATAAACATCAAGAATAAAATTTCTTTCACTATTTTTTACCAAAACATTTATTACTCATTTACCCATTACATCCACTTTGTTATCATTTCCTAATTTAATTTCAGATTTTATAGAATCATTAAGACTAACAAAGAATTCTTTATTCCCTATCATATGGCTACTGCATCCACTATCTAAAAACCAAATATCTCTAGCATTTTCTTGAGCAACATGACAAGTGAGAAATAAGCTTCTAGAATTAGACCTAGATTCATTTGTGTAATTAGCATTCTACTTGTCCACATCTCCTTGTTTCTTTTTGCATTCACTTGCATAATGTCCATATTTTTTGTAGTAATAACATTGAATGTTAGATATATCAAACCTTTGTGAATTTTGCTGAAAGTGATTGTTGCCATGTCCTCTATTGTTGTAGTTTTGATTATTGTTTTCACCTTGATCTGGATTGTTCTTTCTATTTTTGCCTCTGCCTCTTCCTCTGAAATTTGACCTTCCTCATCCTCTTCTTCTGCCAAATGATACCTGAAAGCATTTTCAAAATAATTATTGTTATTCCTATTCATTTTAGATTCATGTGTTAACAAAGATCCCATTAATTCAACTATTGATAACTGTTCCAAATCCTTGGTTTCTTCAATAGCTACAACTATTGCATCAAATTTGCTGGGTAAACTCTTGAGCATTTTTTCTATGATCTTCTGATCTATTATTGTTTCTCCATTAGATCTAATTTGATTCACAATATTCAATACTTGACCCATAAACTGGTCTATAGACTCTAAATCATTCATTTGCAAATTTTCAAAATTCTCCTAAGAGATTGCAATTTAGCGATTTTTACCTTTGTATTACCTTTATAGGTAATCTCCAAGATTTTCCATGCTGACTTGGATCTCGTTGCTGCTGCAACTCTAGAAAAAATGGATTCATCCATTGCTTGTTGGATTAGGAATATAAATTTTGCATCCTTTTTCTTGTTCTCTTTAAGCTCTTCCTTTTGTGCTCGAGTTAATCCTTGATAGGCAACTTCATTCTGTGGTTCTACAAAATCATTTTCTACCAAATCCCAAACATCTTGTGAGCAAAAAAATGTTCTCATTTTAGTTGCCAAAAAATCATAATTCTTACCATTAAAAACAGGAATCTGAAGCTGAAAAATGCTATTGGTTGTTGCCATAGCTCAAACTTCCGCTATTTCAAAGGTACGCTTCTAGGAATTTCACTGCAGACTTTTTTTTTTTTTTTTTTGTTGGCTGCTCTTTCTCACGCCTCCACTTGGACGCTTCCTTCCAATGGCTCACCTCTTAGTTCTTCCCCACCTGCCTTCGTCGATCAGCTTCCAATAAAATAACAGATGTAAAAAGATGGACACTTCGAAACTAGCAATGAAATAATCCTGCAGCCCTGTGTGCGCTCCAACCTGGCTTTGGTAGCCAAGTTTTGGCTTTCGCTGTGTGTGCATCAACAGACTTCTGTCCACAACCAACGCCTGCTTTCTGACCAAGGCCGTCAAGATGCTTTTCTATCGCAGTAAATCTATCTACGATGGCTTTCCAACATGGCTAGCTCAAAAAGCTGCGATCTTGAAAGAGACAAAGCAGGGAATAGCAGAAAATAAAGAAAATAACACAGGGTCTGCCAGCCTTGTGCACTGCTCCCAAGTTTGTTGGAGCTTTTCCATGATCTGTTGGTCAAAACACTTCTATTATTCCCTCCAGCTACGCTCCTCTAACAATCCTGGCTATTAACCTGCGCTTCTGCCACGATCTTGTGGCTCTGATACCACTTTGTAGTCAGCAGAAGAAAATAAAACAACAAAAATAAAAAATATACATATGCAAACGTAGACACCAGATTGCTACAGCAATCAAGGAGAGATCTTTTAATCTGATTCTTTCTCTATTAAAAAACTGCGAACTGTGCTAACATAAATAGAAATGAAAACAAATAGAACTGAAAAATAAACTTAAGTTTCACTACAGTTGTGCATGCGGACTGAGCTAAGACATAAACAAGCTAAGCATGCAGACTGCGTGCAAACTGTATGCATGAGGGAGGCGAACAGATAGTTGGAGAAATTATCTCCAGTTTCTAACAGCTCCCCATTATTGCAATCAATTCCTGGCTACTTTGACCTCTTTTGTAAGCCTTTTCTACTCGAAACTTTATCCGATGAAAAGAGTTATGATTCGCTATCCACAAACTAGTTGCATCTTCCCCGGGCATAACCGAACGCGTCAAATCTGTGTTGTATTTCAGAAAATCTTCATCTTCAGAGGTGAAGCTCCACAATTTCTCATTAACTCTGCAGAGACATCGGATAAACTTGTTGCGGAATACTAAAACTGACACAAACCAAAAGAATAGGTTCAAGTAGATAACTAAGGCGGCTAGCACAAAGAATGCAGTCCAGATCATAATCCAGATTATTACCAACGACTCAATTATGGAAATAAGGGTGATTAAAAATCCCAATGGAAACAAAATAAGGACGAGGCAGACTATTGCAGCTAGGCCTAGTATTAATTTCCATAAAATATTTGATGAAGAACACTGTCTGTATATAAAGGGAAACGATACGCTAGACCTAAGAGACCTCATACTATCTTCTATTACAATAAAAAAAAGGTCTTGTAATTCAATATAACGCCTCACAAAGGAACGAATGAGTTTCATTAGAATTTTCCACCGACTGAGTAAACCTTAGAAAATAAAGCACAGTGGTCAAACATCTGTAAAAGATAACTATCCATCCTATTACTATAAAAACGCACTGCAAGAAAAGCAACGGGATATTAATTCGTGAGATCAAGTCAGGAAGATACAGAAAATGTAACATGCCTATATCTTTAACAACCACTATTGCAACACAATATGTGACTATTACTCCTGATGCTACACTAAATGTTCACCTTGCTATCACATACTCTGGCTGGCAAACTCTAGCTACAATCCACGACCTGAGTATGTCACTCTGAAAGTTTTTCCATGAATAAACGTTATTGTCTATATCATTAATGTGGGAAAGTATTGTCGGAATCCTAAGACTAAGGCTATTACGGATGAATTTACCAGAGGATGCTGCAAACCTAAAAGGAGCACTAAACCCATCACTGATACTAACAAAATGGGATCAAATCGAAGGAACCACCGACGCCAAGTAGTTAATATTTCACACTCATTTTCAGGAACGTTAAGAACTTTGCACTTTTTATCCCCGTCACCAAAACTCAGATTAGTAAAAGACTCAATATTATCAATAACATAATATTCTTTTGTAATGTGAGTAGATAAACTTATGAAGAGAGCAGCAATATTACTCCACCGCTCCCCGTAGGCTGTAGAGGCCATCCCTGGTAGCAGATACCCCACAAATACATATAATTTAAGTCTAGCCCGATCCATGGACAATTGATCCAAAATAACTTTGTCAATAATGTCTCCCTTTAAGTGGGTGTTAGCTTGGGGAGTTTCCAAGTAACCGAGCAATTGTATTGTGACACCGCTTAGAACCAAAGCTTTACCTGGGATCCAAAAAGCCCCTCTCATGTACGCCCTCACAATATCTAATAGGATAAACACCATAAACACGGATATGCTGAAGAGCATCATCCAGTCCTGAACTGGAACTTCCATTGCTTCAACAAGATAATATTTTTGGCGGTGAGCCAGGATGTTTTGCAGCAAACGTTTGTGCCTCATTTAAGCATTTAAAAAGTTGGAATCTCTTTCTTTTTCTTCTCTCTTGATGTCACCTATCTGTTCTCTTAGTGGAAGACATTGCTTTAGAAAATGGACTTCAATTGTCAAATAAAGATAGGTTCATCACATGGAATAAAATCCCTTTAGAGATATGTACTAATCCTTTCCTATTGTAAGTAGAGCTCATAAATCTTTCAGGCATCATGGAATCATTTCCATTTCGTAAAGCAGGGGTCAAAGTTCCACAACTTAAGTCAGAAAAAAAACACTTTTATTATTCCAGGAAGTAAAACGATTGCTGTGAGCTGCTCTTGAAATGAATAAAGCATATAAATTTATAACCTATTTTAATCTTTTTCTTGATATGTTTGTCGAGAGTTCTCAAAGTTGATGCCTGTCTTTTCCTTTAGCCTTTTAATTTTCAATTCTTGAAGTTGTCATTGTTTATTCCCAATCTTTTCCTTTCTTCTTTACTTTTTCCCTTTGCCCTACATTCCATATAGGGAAGTGTTCAAGTTTATTCTTCTCTTTTCCGTTAGTCCTCTATTTTTCCTTTGCCTCACAAGAGGATTATTCCTCCAAACACTTTGATAAGTTTTTTTTTTAAATGTGAAAAGTTTATAAATAATTTACAAAATCTTGTCTTACATATAAGATTGACTTGATTATATAGTTAAGAGAATATAACATATTTTCATGAAAATACTTAATTTAGTACTTTCAATATTGACGATAGTTTTTAAGTAACAATTAAAAAAATTAATTGAATTTGATCATTAAATTGATAATGATAAGAAAATGATGAACACTTGACATACACAATGAATTGATTAAAAGTTCTTGGATCACTTCAAAAAAATAAATTATATAATTTTATTAGATTTTACAAAAAAATATTATAACCAAATCTGAATGAAAAAAAAAGAAACAGGTTGAAAGTTTACAAATATAAGAAAATCAACCCAAAAACATTCAAAAGCCAAAACCATTTTTTGAAGTTGGCTATTTGTATTTGATGGTTGGGAGATTATATGAGATAACCATATAGTATAAAAATACTAACAAATAAGAGTTTTGGTGGCAACAATAAAAAAAAATTAAAAAGAATTGATAAAAAATAAAAATGAAAAGGGTTGTTTTTAGGGTTATTCTAAGTTGGGACTATTGGTACAACGATTCCTAATTCTAAATCTGTATTTGAGGTGCATTTTTTACATATATGGTGTAAGGAAAAATATCACTCTGTAGTTCTCTTCAACAATAATATTTTGAGTTGTCAAATCTATGTAAATGTTTAACAAAATCTTTATAAGAATTTTTTGACTATTTTAATTAAATAAAAGAGTTCTTGAGCATATGTTAAGGCATTGTAAAGTGTTTTTCCCTAAAACTCATAAAATAAGAGAACTAATTAATCTCATAAGTTTTTATGGTGTTGTGTGTATGCGTGCATGCTTTGGGAACATATAAAAACTATATTCCAGACAAAACAAAAGTCCTAGTTCTGTATAAAATTCATTAGAGGATGAGAATGTGTTAATATAGGTTCTGATATTTTTTTGAGTAATTATACCCCTATCCTCTCTCATTCAAATATTTTTTGATTTTAATACAATGTACGTGCTTACTACTTAGAAAAATTTGTTAAAACTTAAAATTTTCAGTTTTGATTCAATTAAGCACCAAAAGGGGTGGGATACAATGAATTGGGTGCGAAAATAATGGATAATTTTTTTGGGATGCCAGGAATCAATTTCCATTCATTGGGTCTTTGACCTAGACAACATTAATTAGTATTAAAGCAAGGTTGTTCATTGCAAAGGTGAGTAAGTGAGGATCTAGTGGGTTTGTTGTCGGTGTTTAATAAAAACCTTATAATTGCAAAGAGATGTGAGGAGTAAATATGGAATGTAAAGGAGTACCTCTTGAAAGGAGAGGAAAAGCACCACGAGTTACTAAATTAACAAAGATGTTAAGAGAAACCAATGTGAATTTGGATGAAATAGAAACTATACAAAGTTGAAGAACTATTGTTGTTGCATATGGGAGTGAGGACAAAGAAGGGGGATGCCCCAAAAAATAAATTTTAATATTTTGTAGATGAAACAAAGAGAATATAATTGAATGCCATTTCAAAGGTGGGAAACAATCTAAGGTTAGACACCCCAATCTATTTTTGGAATTTGAGTCTTGAAAATATAAATGATTAGATCATGGAGATGATGTTTTTTTATTGTTATAAAAAGATGGAATACCCCAAGAGAGTGACGGGTTTTCACAAAGTTGAGGGGGCATGCATCCTTATAGTGGGATTATGCATATCTAAAAAGGAAAAGAAGAGGCAAATACAAAATCAAGACTTGGGGAAGAATGGTTACAAATTTGAAAGGTAAGTTATTACATTTTGATTGTAATATAATTTTATTCAATTAATTACATAATTTTAGTCAAAAGGATATGAGTCTAGTGTAGATGACCAAATTTTGCTGATGTGATGGCCAAAACACTATTCAAGCAGGATTATTCATGCAACACCATTTTCCCTGAATCCTTTGGTAGTAACTTTTATTTCATCAAGAAACTTCAAATTAACCTCGTATCCCAAAAGACCATGTGCTTTCATTTTATTCAAATCATTTTAATATTTTAGGTATGTCTAAAATAATGAACACAAGGTAAAGTAAGCTATCACTACAATCTTAAAATTTATACAAGAAAACAAAGCAATTTCACTAACTATTATCAATCAAATTAAATTTTAAAAAAATGGTTCAAAAAAATGTGTTAGATATTTCTATTTCACAAAATCTATACTTTTATATGTAATGCGAAATAAAATGCAAAGATTTGCTTTCAAGATAAGCCATTTTGGCAGATTTTGTAGTTGTAAATCCCCTCACTAGCATGTATACAAAATGTGGAAGCATGCATAAAGTAGTTGAATTGTCTGATGAAATAAATGTTGTGTCATGGACTAAAATAATGAAAAATGCCTCAAAGAAATGTGGTCTCATGAAATGAAATGATAATGGCCAATCTGTACAACCTTTTATAGCATCTTCCCAATCTATGTAAAAATGGGAGCTTCAAATGTGGTCTCATAGAAACCAAGGATTCTGGTCATGTATCAGATTATTTATTTTATTCTTGTTTTAAATATCATAGCATTTTGATATCTCTATCAAATGATTGAAACATACCACATACACAATGACTCCATAGCCCTGTGCCACATAGTCCTTAAGTCCAAGAGTGATACCTAACTCTCCCTCTGTACTAATTATCAACTTTGGTCTTTCTTCCACTTTCACCAGGGGTCTTACCCCATATAAATCAAGAAAGCAATTTGAGGAAGCACGTGCTATTGCATTATATCTTGAAAGCCCTATTTGTAAAATCAAATAACAAATATCATAACATATGTTATCCATCTAGACATTTCTCTCTCTCTCTCTCTCTCAAAAAAAAAAAAAAAAGTATTGTCCTTGTAAAGAAAATGACAGAAGTGAGTAAAGAGAATTACATATTATTGAGAAACATTGGTTGATCTTAAGCATTTATATGCTAATTGTTTTAGGATAATGCTTGAAAATCATAAAAACCCTCATAAAAATTATTTCTGATAAAAGAAACAGTAGAAATCCCCAACAGCAATCCCTAACTTTAATCATTATATGTTTATTAATATCACTAGTAGTAACTTTTGTAAATGAAACTAGTCCAATAAATAAAATTTCATATCACTTAAATAAATAAAATATTTGAACAAACTATTAAAAGGAAAGGTGTTGGCCTAGGATTATTGTTGTCTACCTCAAGGGGCAGGGGGTATGGACATTATCAATGTTTTTTGACAATATTTAGCTTTGTGTGAAATGGATTGTTCATGCCATTGAAGGCAATAGAGACTAGAAGGTGTCCATTCTAACTGCATCACCCATGGCTCCCCTTATGGTCGTGCAACTTGGAAAAGTTTGGATTTTGCCAATCTTCTCACTCTTGCCGCTCTAGTTAAAATTATGGGGTCCTTTGTTATCAAGAGTATATGAAAATCCTGGAAGAAAGTCAAACCTTGGTTGTTGTGGAATGGGTCTAGTTTTTGAGATGGCCTTTCTATTAATCAACATTCTATATGGTGGTCCCCATTATCATTATGAAAGCAAATCCCCTTGCTGAAGTTCCCTAGATACATTCTCTCAATTCTTTCATAAGGAAATTCGTACAGTGTAGGATTTATTCTATAAAAACACTCATTTTTTGCTCCCTTGGGATGAATTCAAGGTGAAGTACAAGCTTTCCTTTGTTGACAAAGAGTCTTTTGAGGAGATTTTGGTGACTGTTCTTATGGATCTCCTACAATAAATCACAGTCAATTCCTTCCGTCCTTGGTGGAAAGAGTTGAAGTGGTATGAGGACACTCCTTTTTAGAACTACACTGCTCAAAAAGGGTATGAATGGCTTTCTCCCCATCTGCCTATGGTGAACAATTTCAATTCTCATTGGAGCATACACTCATCCCTTGCTACTCAGGAGAGATGCTTCCAAAATGTGTGGTTAGATTGTGTAGAGCTGAATTTAACTCACATTAATTGGTGCCTTCTCTACCAAGGACTTATTATAAGCAAAAGGATTGTTCAACTTGGGGTGGCTCAACCCTGAGGCCCTTTTTGTGGGCACCTGGAGACCATCATGTGCCTTTTCTGGTTCTGCACGAAGGTCAAATGTACCTTGGCATGGATAAATGATTTATTTAAGCCACATTGCCCATCCCCCTTGAGTTGATTTCATACTTTGTTGGGAGATTACCCAAAATGCCACTGCAATTCACCCACGTTTTGCATGCTTTCAAAATAGAAATTGTGTTTTGGATATGGAAGGAACGGAATTCAACTTTATTTTCCAATAATTCTATTGACATTCAATTTTATACTAATAATAAAGCTATGATTATGTGTAATGTTCTTCTTCAAATTCAAGTGCAAACCAATAAGGTGGCTATGGAATTGGATTACCTCCAACGGTTCTTCCACCACTGGGGGGATGCCTCATGTGTTATCGCCCATGCGCTACCCTCCTCACTCCAAAACACTCCTCCACAAGTAGGTAGTGGACCTCTCCAAGGTGGTTTTTGACACTGTCACTCGCATCGATGATGTTGTACTATTAGTTCTCTATAGAGGCATCGCTCTCTCCCCTAGACTCAATGTGGAGATTGGGGCTCTCTGCCCCTTTCTTTTCAACAAGCTCAGGGGTGGGGCTCTTTGCCTCTCGTTGACTAGCACAGGTAGAGATTTTCTCTTGACAGGGCGCATGGTGGCAGGATTCAACCCCCACCGGACAAAGGCTTCCCTTGACTCTCTTTGGCTATCTCACCTTGACACTCCATGCAAGATTTGCAGAACAAGAGGATGGTGACTAGAATGATTCTGGTTTTGGTTGGGACCCTTTTGCTGAAAGAAAAAATATTTGAGGCTCTAGATGGGGTGATCCTCTTGATCATGACCCTTCCTCTATTGATCTCTTTGCTACTATTGCTTCAGTATCTCTTTTTTGATATAATAGATCTTCTTCTAGGCTGGGCCTAGTTTGTTTGTTGGTCTCTTGACTTGTTGCCTCATGTGTCCTAGTATGGCGTGTTCTCTACTGCCTATTTTTTTAAAAATAAATTTATATGTTGATATATTTATATTAATAATAAGTTCTATTTCATTAAAAAAAAGAGAGAAAAAAAGAGAAAAAGAAGAAAAAATGGTATCAGTAAGCATATAGTTTTATCAAACAACTTTAAGTGCCCATGATGCTAGCTAAGGTGAGACATCAGCCAAGTAAAATCAAGAGTTAAAACAACAATTCAAGATCTAAAACGTTAATGATGTGCTAAAGATGAAGGTCTGTAAATTATTAGAGATCAATGCAATTTGCTACGTATGCGACGCACATCATAGCTTCAAAAATGCCAAAACACAATGTAAACTTAGAAATTGTGGGTTTTCATGGCATGTATTATGCAAAATAGAAACAATGCCCTTTCTTTCAATCTGAGCCATGGTTTCTTAATTGATGCAGCATGCTTGAGAAAGGAACGAAGAAAAAAAATAGTGGCAAGGGGCCTGCAGGGAGATAGGATGCACTGTGTAAATCTTACAAAATATTTGACACATTTCATCAGGCCTTAAGACCGGACAGTGATACTTTCCGTCAAAAGCTTTGAATCTTACCTCATAATCTTCTCAGAAAGTAATGGCAAAACTGGTCATGAGTTTTGATCATTGAGAACAGAGTCATATAACATTATCCACACGCCCTCAACCATGAAGCAAGTACACAGTGGATAGACCGATCTTCAATTCATTATCTCTAATGGCCTAAATATTGTTGAAGCTGCGTAGATTGCCTTCTCAACAAAATCTTGACAAAGGGTATTGAGAGTATGAGCCAAGGGACCTTGGAAAGGGTATTTTCATAATTACAAGAAAACTTCAACATAAGGACAAGGACTGTGTCCCCATCTTCGTCCCGTCCCATCCCTATATTCACTTTTTTGATGTAAATATATTTTTTGATGTGAATATTTATATCCAACATCGCCTACTCTTATTTATTTACTCACATACCTAATTTAAACAAAGTCTCAGTCCACCTACCACTACCTGTACCTCACATCTCCTGCTAACTATGATTTTTTTATTTACAAGAGGTCATAGCAACATCAGCCGAACCCATAGGGATTGTAATGCATGAAGCCCACATAAGTGAAAAATATTCGAATAAAAATAAATAAAAATGAAAAGCTAAGGATGATGGCACGCCGTATGTGCACTCCAGGTAGAGAAACTAGCATATTTCAATACACATACCTGCATTGGTGTAGTGTCCTTGCTAACAAGGTATGCATCTGCACCAAACACTTCAAGAGCCTCTTTTCTTCCTATCGGAACAACTTATAACAGTCACATGAAGCCCAAAGGCCATGGTAACCGATGTGCCCTACGAGACCCAAGCCCAATATTCCACATCTCTTGCTCTCCTTTGCCATTCCAAAATGCTTCGTTCGACAGTACAATGTAACCCCTGCACATAACAAGGGTGCTGCTTGTTCCAGGGCCAAATTGTCAGGAATGTGAGCCACAAACCTGCAAAGAAGATTCATAATTATTATTGATCGAGATGGAATGTGGAAAACAACATTACCCATTGCAAAATCAAAATTCACCAATTTCTGGTTATCGCCCAAACAGTGTGGGTGTTTCCGATTTCTTCCTGCTTCGATCAATTTCAACACAATCAAGTCAAAACTATGTAAACCTCCTCATTCGATTGGCAGAAATCCTAAAAACAATTAGTGGCATCGGCTAAATTTTCTGGGTATCGAATGATCATGCTTAGCTCAATCAGAATCCAAATGGGTCGATGATGTTCTTGCAAAACTGCATTCCATGATGGCCGAGAATTGCTGCACGTCCTCCAGCCCCCCACTTTGTTTAGGTGCTGCAAGCACTGCATTCCCTGATCTCGCTGAGACATTTCTTTGAAATTTTGTTCTGTGTTGCCTGTACTGCCGTATTTAGCATACATTACAATAATCTTATTGTACAAAATCACAACTAAATCACATCCCACTCTTATGATAATAGTATTTACGTGATTTCCAAAGTCAATGGCAGCCAAATTGGCACAAGCGTTAATTGCACTTGCGAGAGTGGACTGGTTTGGCTCGAGTCTGATCGCTTAATTGGAGGTTGTAGGCATTCAACGGTTAAGATGTGATGAATACTACAATAATTAGAAGGTTTGTTTCATGGTAAGGAGGCACTTCCCGTGCTGCTATTATTATTATTATTATTTAAAGAGTGTATATTATAATATTACTTTTCTATTTTTTAAATATTATTTTTATATTGATATTTCGGATTTGGGTCTTGTAAGTTAAATAGATATTAATATCTTTATCCTTAAATAATTGATTTTAATAATTTTAATAAGTATATATTTAATTTAGGATCTCTTGTGATTAAGTTGTTATGTTTAAGGGGTTCTATTCCATTAAAATTTTATAGGGATTCTTTGTACTCATGTCTTTAAAGATTTGTATTTAGATGGATAGCATTTGGAAGACATCATTCTCACTAATGAGAGTACAATCCTTTTTCTTTCAATTGAAAATCTTGATCTAAATTTGTACTTACTCAAATTATTATAATCAATCACTTGAAGATAGAAATACAAATATATATAATTGAAAAAACCCAAACCAAAAAAAATATCTTAAAAATTATATACAATAGTTATTGACTATATTTATATAACCATGCTTTTTAAATTGAAAAGTGCATTTTTATTAAAATAAAATTATAGTACAATGCTAGTCATACTAAAAAGATGGGTGGAAAAAATACACCCCAAAAGCCATGTAAGAAAATAATAGGTTGAAATATAGTACAATGCTAGTCATACAAAAAATATGGATGGAAAACTATATGGCATTTTTTACCTTTTTTCTTTTGAATCTCAGTCTAACACTCTGATGATCGAGATCCATCAGACTAACAATAATTATTGATAACCTACGATTATGCTGAGGTTCTAATAATTGTTGATCTTTATCAAAGTCAGAAGTTTCAGATTCATGTGCTCTTTTGATACCTCCATCTGGAACAATATCTATTGAAATCATTTGACAAGAGGAATCTGTCACCTGCATTTCTCCACTAAACTCTGAATCTTCTTTCTTCCCTATGTAATCTTTCAATTTTTCCATATCCTTGTTTGGAGAGGGTTGCTCATACGGTTGCCAACCTTTAGGATGAGAACACTGATTTTTTCTTTTTTTGTGGCTTACATGCTCGAGGAAAAACTCCTTAAAGATGACCAGTTTGGTGACAAAAATGACATCGAAATGCAGTGTTCTTATAATCCAAGGTTTTGAGCCTAAAGAGGTTTTCATGCTTTAGTTGGATTCTACCAGGGAGACCTGATAAGGTACACCTCCACATAAATATGAGCATAGGTATATAACCCTTAATCCACTCAAAATATGTATTAATGAATCATCCAAACATGTTATCAATAGCTTCACACACTGCGTGGTACCATAAGGGAAGAGCAAGGTTTGGGAGCTGAACCCAAACCGACATTTTGGATACGACCATTTTTTAGAGATCAAAATCAAAGAACCAATGAGTAACAAAGAGCCTAACTCTTTCCTAAAATAAAGGACCCTCTTCAAAAGCTCTTTGATAATCTTTAAGCTCAAAAAATTGAACTATGAGAAACCTTTTACAGCATAAATGGATCCTACAATTGTTGGTCCAGATATCGTAGATCTATTTATACAAATATTCTAACTTAGATTAGAACCCATTAAACCTACAAATGAGTGCATAATCTTCAGAAGAAGAGATTAACCTATTTACCTCAGAAAGATAGATCTCTACTGTAGGAATTTACTCTGATTTTTCTATAATGTATATACTGGGAGATGATAAAACTAATTTTAAAATAATTTGATTAGAACTTTTGATCTCAATAAAATAAATATTTATTAATTTTTTTTTAATGTTATATTGAAGGCTTTTACGAGTGTGTGGAATAGAGAATGTAATTCACCACTTCAAGCTTATCACCCTCTAACCCCTTTCTCCATTGACAAAGTTTTTGTGAATATAGTGTCTAATAAATTATACTTGTCTCACAATTATTATCAATTTGGGATTAATCCAATTAAAATTATGAGACAAGTATGATTTATTAGACACTACACTCACTAAAAACTTTACTAATGAGAAAAGAGGCCAAAGGAGGAGAACCAGTACCTCATTCCTCCTCCTATTAATAAATACTTAAAATCATTGTGTACTAAAGTGGATCCCCTTACTTCATGATTATTACCAAAAAATACATGTAAAAGTTATTTAGATAAATGACTAAATACACTAATAAAAATCCCATTAAAAATAAATATATAATATCTTTTTTTTCTACATAATATTAAAACTCTTTTATAGGGTATAATTTTTTTTTAAAGAAAATTATTCATTATTGATTTATTTTATTCATTTTACAAGGGTAATGGCTCTTTCTCAATTTAAAATCATAAAATAAATTTAATCGAATAATGATGATTTTGATGAAGTAGTGACATTCAATATGAATTAAGTAAATTTTTTGAAAAAGTCATTTAAATAAATAATTAAATATACATAAATAAAAATCCCACTGAAAATAAATATATAATATCTTTTTTTTCATATAATATTAAAACTTTTTTATATTATATATATATATATATATATATATATATATATATATATAATTTATCTTATTCACTTTACACGATTAATGGTAATTTTTCCATTTAATATCATCAAATAAATTTAACCGAATAATGATGAGTTTGATGAAGCAGCAACCTTCAATATAAGTTAAGTATAAACCTTCAATATAAGTTTAGTATAAATAACTACAAATAATTATTACTTATTTCAAAAAAAATTGACTTGTTTAAAAATGATATTTAGTGCAACAGATTTGTAAGATATCATTCATATTTATACACATTCTCAATGGAATGTGGTTATCATTTTTGAATTGCTAACATCTGCTATCTTAAACAGGTATATTTTCTAAATATGGCAAAGAGAATATTGGATCAAACGTGGGTGTATTGGTATGTGGACCAAAGCAAATGCAAGATACCATAGCATCTACTTGTCAACATTATTTCTCATATAAACCCTCCAGCTCCACTGTTACATTTAATTTTCATTCCATAAGCTTTGATCTTTAACAAAATATTATATAAGACGAAGTCTTTTAGGTCAATTTATTTGTTAAGAAGATTGTTTTTTATATATTTATCTTTCAAATAAATTTATCAAAAACTTATATGATTATTAGTATTTAAATAATCAAATTCTCATATATAATTATTAATATCATATTAAATTTATACATATAGTTATTAATATCATATCAAATTTATTTTAATATTTAAATCTTAAAATATGATAAAAAGATATTTTAACCTTTAAAAAATTATAGTGTTAAAAAATGAAAATAGTATATTTTTAATATATTTTATTATGCCATTTACATTAAATTGATATATAAGACTTATCAAATTTGTTAAATAATGTAATTTATTTAAATTTTTGTTATAAAATTTAATTTGAAATATGTAAATAATATTGATTTTTTTAATGTATAAAAAATTCTTTTAAATTAAATTGTATTGAAAAAAGTATATTATAAAAAATAATTTGAAATATTTAAGATCTTAATAATCTAAATTTGACTCATCAAATTCATTTGTTTAACTTTTGAAATATTTTTTAAAATTAAAAATAAATATTTTATATTTATTTCATTGTTCTATTTTAAAATTTTATGTACCAAATTAATCACAAATATCCATTCAATTCCATGGAAAAGAGAATGAGATATCTATCTGATCACATAAACCTATCACAAAATATATTTATGGAAAAAAAAAAACTAGAAGATATTATAAAGATTTATTCCATGGAAAAGAGAATGAAATATCTATCGGATCACATAAGCCTATCACAAAATATATTTATGAAAAAAAAGGCTAGAAGATATTATAAAGATTTGTCACTATGTTGATTGTAGAGCCCTTCAACATAAGGAGAAAAAGAACACAACCATTCACATGCAATCATATACAATGTATAAAAGGATGGTCATTTTAAGGTGGGTGTACACTCTATATCGATGACTTATCAAACGGTGTCTTTAGAGTCCTCAAATGATCTTACACTTGAGTAAATTTATAGAAGTACCACTTTTCAGTGACTTGGGAAGACTTATCCGTCTCATCCTCAACTAATACAGGAAAAGCCCATATTGAGGGTATGGTATCAACATCACTAAAAAAATTAATGTGAGGGAACGTGGGATTATAACCCCTCTATTGGAAGGAGAAGGGGTTAGAAATTAATAGAGAAATGGTTATATTATCTTTGAGATATTATTGGTGGAGAATCATGGGGTGGAAGTTCAAGTGATAAAAACATATTCATGTATAGATTTTTTTTTATTGGTTGATTATATCTTGTTTATAGTGAAATTGAAATCTAATTTTCTATTCTTATATTTAAATTTGAAAATGTATAGAATATAACATATTAAAATTTTCATTTAAATAAAAATTTGGTGTAGATTGGAATAAAGGGGCCAAGTGAATGAATTCTTTATTCTCTAGTAGGTGTTACACTCACTCTTTCTCAAGGACACATAATAGACAAGAAATTCAAAATGGAAACTAAACACTCTCTTTATTAAATGATTGAGTAATGTTACAAATATTAACACCCATACATACACTCCCTCCCTGTAATGACTATGATGAAGTCATATATTAAGTCAAATGATTACTTCACATAAACATACAACATTTTATAAATTCTTGGCTCTTCTTCCCTCTCTCTTTGAGCTAAAATGAATTCTCTCTTAAATATATTCTCTTGGAGTTAAAACCCTCTCTCCTAACTCTTCTCCAAAATTTGTCTAAATCTTGTTTGCTTGACGTTGATATCCTACATGACTTTATGAGCTTCCTATGGCTTGGAAAATGGTCCACACATCATGTTTTCTTGTTTTTGGTAGTTACTTTACCCATGCCTTCACCATGAAAAATCAATGGTTACTACTGAAAACCGGTTATGAAACTATTATTTAATGAAGACATATAATTTTGAAATAGTCACTTGCATTAAGTTGAAGTTTTTTCACCATCCCCAAAAGAGTAATTTAACCTCTATAAGATGATTGAAATGATCTCTTTATCGATTCTATGACATGTTGAACAGTTGATGATGTTCTTTGAAATGTTGTTGATCTTTTGCCACACATAAAACATTGTTACCAAAGTTGACAAGTCCCACAACATAAACAAGTTGCATGCACAAGTGTATACAAGAACATGATCATATGTTTTTGGATTGATGTAACATTTTTCATGAACACTAATGTTCCTACATAAAAAAACAAGGGTAAATCAAATTGTTCATAAGCACCCACTCATGAAATTCTTGTGATGCCGTCAATGGCATTTCTATGTTTTTCAACTTCAAATGTACTCATCCAATTCATGTCTTTTGTTTTTTTATTCTTCCAATTAACCAAGTAAATTTTTTACTCTCTGCATCTTGTCTTCTTTTTTATTTTTATATCCAATACTACCTCTAACTTCTCTCATATATTCTGAGGTAATTGTTGCTTCCAATCCACACAAGAATAATCTAAACTTTATCCTTCACAATTACTTTATTTGTCAAAATAAGGGTGTAAATCCACTACATTGAATATATAAAATATGTCAACCCCATCTAGTAACTCTATCTCATATGCATTCATTGAAGATATTAAAACTATGCAAGGCCCAATCTTCTTCTACGTGAGCTTGTTATGTCTACCTTTGGGGAACCTCTCCTTATGTAAATGTGCCAAAACCAAGTCTCTAACTTGAAAATCATGCTATCTTCTTATTTGATCAATGTACTAATTGTACATCATGCTAATTTCTTCCAACATTCTCCTCACATCTCTATGCACATCATGCATACTAGTTACATAGTCTTCAACTTCATCTCTTCTTCTCCTCATATCCACTATAATTATTAACTCATAAACTCCTCTAAGGCCATAATCATACATATTTTGTAAAATAATTATTTTTTTACTTATGTTCATTGATATTTTTATGCAAACTCAACTTATGCCAATATAAAATCCAACCATTTCATCTTTCCTATAACCAAGCATCTGAACAAATTACCAACTCTAATTCACTAATTTCATTTTTCCATCCATTTGAGGACGATAGGATAAATTGAAACCTAATATAGTGCCTTATTTATTCCACAAATTCTTTCAAAAGCTCCAAACAAACTTTGTATCTCTATCTAATACAATACTTCATGGAAAGCCATGTAGTCTCACTACTTCTTTGAAAAACACATTTGCAACACATGTGTCACATCACTTGTCTTATTATATGTTATGAAGGGCATCAGCTTCAGAAATATAAAAAATGGAATCATTTACTCTTTGAATTCTTGGAAGCCAAAGAACAAAATCCATGCTTATTTCTTCCCATGGCCTATTCAAAATTGGTACAAGCTGACACAAACTTAAATTTTGACTTTTTCCCTTAACATGCTAGAAAAATATACATATTTGCATGACATTCTTGACATCAGCTCTCATCCTTGGAAAATATTAATTCTCATTAAGTCATGCCAATGTTTTATCCACACTAGAATGATCATTTAAGCATCCACTATGTTTTCCTCCAATAATTTCTCCCTCATTGATCCTTGAGGTATTTAAAACCATTGTCCCTTGAATGAAAACCCTTATTACAATAAATAGACCAACCATGGAGTTATATCCATGTTTTTTGGGTTCACACATGATTTCCAAGCATCTTAAAAATCTAAAGCCTCTTCATATAACTTCTTCATTGAGATAGATCTGATGACCTCTACTTCATCTCATTCACTATGACAACTCTTTTACTCAAAGCATCTACAATTTGACCATGCATATGCTTCAAATCAACTGAATAATTTTCAATAAATTCAACCCATTTCATATGATTTTTGATTGAAAAAATTATCCCATATATTAAAAATACATTATGTTACATAAGTTAATCATACAAATAAATGAATGGATAGAATCACACTCCAAAATTGTCAAATCAATCAAATCCAAAAAACATTAAAAAATTAGATTAATATATGATAAAATTTTCAACCAAAAAGGTGAATAGATAGTGAACTAGGACCATATTAATGCAATAACAACCCAAGATAAAATGCTAAGCAATAGGCATAACAATAAGCAATGGTTGAAGAAGCGAAGGATCATTTGGTTGATATTCCTATCCCCCAAACCATTTTGAACAAGAGGGTGTGTTGTATTACGTACATGATCCCATCCATATATTTCCTTCTCTTCATATTTATCATCAATAATATATTTCTTGGAGGGATAAATGACAAACATTAACTAAAGTAATTTCCATTATAGTGGGGAAGACCACCCAAAATTCCTAGAATTACCACCACCACTAGTGGGAGGAATCGTAGGTGGTTTTTGGAAACTCCATTGAGGGGAGCCACTACCACATTTCCTCTAGGAATATATTCTCCCTTGATTTATGAAGCCATGGTCCCATGGGGGTGACTAGTGATGAGGAGAGTCTGGAGGGAATCAGATAAAAACACAAAGGACACTTCCCCTATGATCTAGTAAAGTTTGGATGTGTTTTATCTATATTTGCACTTTTTCATCTTGAACTTATATATGAAGCATAACATTAGATATAAATTTAACCCTGTTAGTAGTAGGAAAATAATTATCTAGAACAACACAAGAAAAATTATATTCATTCTTTTCCCCCATAATTCAAAGATAATCCTAGCTCAAAATATATGCCAAATTTTCATATATTTTATAGGAATCATGGTTGCGTCCCCTAAAATCATAATCTTCCAGGTAAACCTTTCTAGATGAAAAGGTTTGAAGAGGGTGTGAATCTAAATCCAACTTGATTAGGAATTCTTTCAAAACTAAAAAATATTCTTTAGATATTATGGGTGCTAGCATACTAGACAAATGGGATAATCTATTCCTATGTGAATCAAATGCGTGCCAACTAGAATCCTTTGGTGAAGAATACACTAGAGGAAGTGGGCTTGTTTCAGTTAGATAATAGTAATTTACACACATTCAAACCTCCTTATCTAGACATGCTATGTGGAGTTGATTTCCCACTTGGCATCGAGAGCATCAACTTGAAGATGTTATGAAAAAAGGAGTTGATAACCTAATTGGGGTTGTACTGTTGGAAAGGTGTCTCAACAATCTCTTCTAATCCATCTAGCATCTTGAAGGAGATTGGATACCTATCTTATGAATATGCACATGTTATATAATATTTAATTTCTAAAATAGGCTCTTGGTCACTAGCCTATAGTTTATACTAGACTCTTATAACTTACCAAGGCATCCATTCCCTAGTTTGCTTATAAGAGATTACAAATGAACATGATGAATTTTTAGAATAGACGAAGAGTTTTATTCCAAGGTACAAGCATAAATATGACCTCCTAAAAGGTAAGAATGGGAAACCACCATAGAGAGTGGAAATTAAGAGAGCTCAGCTTTGAAACCATCTCCATCATAATGAAGGTGTTATTTAAAAATCTCCCAAGCCTTACAAATATTCTTAGCAACAAACATGCCAAATGAAAGCAAAATATATATTGAGCATATTTTCAATCGAAGTATTTTAAGGTTACCTTCAATTATGAGAGGGATCGGTACATATTGATGATTATTTTCATACCATGTTAGGCATATATATGTTTTCATTTTTACAACCATAAACATTGGAAATTTAAGTGGTTTGGTGCCAATTCTATAAACTATAACATAAATTCAGATAAGATCAACATTGACCAAGATAGAATCAACCCAAAATTGGATGAAAGCATATTTTTTTTTCTTTTAATATAATACTTTTGGTATCTAATTGTTGATCATCATGATCTCCAAAGTTTCTTTTCTTGGTATATTTACACTAATTCATGTAATTGACATTTTTAATGCTTTTGACATTTCCTTGTTATATGTTTTATAATAATTAATTATTACATATAAGTGATGAGTTGATATATTAAATAAGAGTGTTTATTTATAAGATAGATATATATTTATTTAAGATGAAAAATATTCTAGTCTTTAATTTTTTTGCAACATTTCATATATTCAACAATAATTTTATAAAAGTAACCTAGCCTTGATTTGACCCTTTTTGTCATAAAATTGAGAACAATCTAATAAAAATGTAGAAGATCTAACAAAGGGTTTAACATTATGATGTTATAACATACATTGGTATATCACATATTGGAGGGAGTTGACCCAAATTACGAATGAGAATAATAGATCCTACAACTAATTTCATTTTTATGAAATGGGAAGGCCTCTCATAAATGTTGATCGATATGTGTCAATTGTTTTGGCCCTATAAAATTCATTTAATTGATCAAATTGTATTGGATATATTAAAAATACTATTGTAAAACTCAAATTACTTTCAATGGTTTCATTTCTTTTATAGGTATGTGAAGGCTTGAACGAATTATTGAAACATTACTATTAAATGTTGAAATGCATACTAGTGCAATAAAGAGCAATGGATAATTATTGTGAGTTGTTTTTTAATTCAATAAAAAAACTTATTTTTCTAATAAGGTATGTTTCCATAAACCTACCTTTTCCTAGACACTCATTTTCAATTGAAGCATTGTGTCATGTTGATTGTAGTGGTGCATAATAATATCAATATCAATCTATTATTATATAGATAAAGTACTTGGAAGTGGATGGAACCATAGAATTGGATTCATAAATTGTGTAGGTTGCTCAATTTAGTTCTATAAAACAAGTGGTTGTTTCCTTCAAGGAAAATGAAATGCTATAGTATCATTCCAACTATGATATATATCAAAGTCACGATGACTAATCATATCAATCTCATTATGCTAAATATTATCGAGAAGGTGAAAATATGAAAAAAAAATTCCATTCATCAATTTTATCAAATTTATGGCATATAATGTCATCATATAAAACTTCACCATCTGAAAGCAATTCATTTTTCAAAAATTATACGATGAATATGCCATGGGTGGTAATAATTTTTCATGCTTTCCAAAATTTCAAGTATTTTTTTAGTAGAAAAAACCATGAATGTAATGATGTTCTAGAAAGGTTTAAAAAAAAAAAAAAAGAACACTCCAATGTAACATTGCATAGGAAATATTTCTATTTGAAGGAATTGCAAAGAGCCTTGGGAAGAAAAGTACACTAGTTGGCACATCCTTTTTTCCATTTTCCTCTAGTGTGATTTTTTTCCTATGACCAATTATTTTCTACTTCTATATTTGTTAGTGCATATAATGAATGGATTTGATCCATATAGGCATAAATAAAGGATGATTTAGGGAGAAAAATAGGTTTACTACAAGAAATGAGATGTAAAGTCTTCTAGTCAACATCTAATTAAAAAATGATTAGAGACATAGATCAAGTAGTAATTATTATAAAATATGGAAAATTTCATATTTAATGATGTCATAATCAATAATATTGGCAGTTAAAAGTTTCATAAAGGCATTCAAAGATGGTTCATGTGAGCTTGAATTCTTTGAAATTATTAGTAACATATGATGATAGCTTTCTGATTAGTTTTCTACTTTTAAAGCATATCTTGAAATATATTTCAATATAACTTCACGTGAAATAATAGGTTAGAAATCAATATTTTCTCTCCAAATATAAAGTATGGATAGATTTTAAGTATTCAATATGTCATCATTATAATAAGGATTGAATTTTATAATCTATTACTTTGAAAGACTATGGAAGATTGTTTATGTAATTCCCAAAGAAATTTGTACTGACATTAAAGAGTCATTCCCTTTTTTCTTAAACATGTTTCTTATCTGCACTTAATATGCCTCTGAACATGATTCAGAAGATATTAATATTTAATAAAAGGATTACTTAAAAGTATGTTAGTTGTATTTAAAAAACATAGATCATCAACAATAGAACAATGAACCATTTTTAAATGAGCAACCTATGTTAAAATCCCACCAATGTTTAGGCTATCCACAATGGGGGGCATAAAATTTGTAGATTGGAAAAGTGGAGGTAAAAGGACTAGAACCCCTACTTGTGCTCCATATCAAGTGTGGGCCTTCCAATCCCAAAATTAGAATGTAACAAAAAATTAATATAACAATGAAACATTTGATTTATTTGAAAGTTATCACATGGATTCCAAGATGATATATATTTGTCAAAATATGATTTTATATTTGTAATTGTAGTTTGATTTATCAAATCTAATGTATCAATATTGGGTGCATTTTTTAGCCTAAAAATCCATAAATATGTACAAAACATCTATATTTCCATTCATACTTAAAAATAATATTAATATATATTATATTTAATATAATAAAGTATTTTGGAAAAATGAAAGGTGAAATGAAGTAGTTTATTATGTACATATACTAATAGTTTTTTATTTTAAATTATTTTCTAATACATATGTGAAAAATATTGTAAATCTATGATGCATATAAAGGGTTGAAATATGTGTATTAGAAATAATATTTTTTATTCTCCATTAATAATATTAGTGTGCATATTTAGAGGATTGGAAGGAATTACACTATGAAAATTAGGACATATAATGTCAGCGACACTTAGTGTGAAAAATAGAGTAGGAGGGCCTAATTAATCAACCATGTTAGTTGGCTCATCATGGATTTTTTCCCAATATGATATTTTTGCTTATAGAGTGGAAGTGAAGTGCATTAAGTCTTAGGTAAGTTTACAATTAGGCATTTCATGGAGAAATTATCAAAGATACACAACAATAGATGGGAAATTGTCCTCAATATTTTCTTAATAAAAATGATATTTGTTCATTATGTGCGATGACACATCATCAAATTAAGTATAAAATACCTAATTATTAGATTAATACCAAATATATTATCATGATAACACATAAAATGAAGTGCATATTCATGTAACTATGTTTTTTGAAGCAAGCTAGTCTAAACATAGCTTCACATGTAGGGAACAATGTATGAAATTTCATATCAGACAAAACTTGTGTATTGTATTCATTTAAAATACATGTGAAACGTGTTGGCCATGGCATAGTACATGTCATTTATTAGTCTACTAATTACAAATAATTTTGTACATCTTATAATTTTATTTGTGTATTATGGAGAATAGGGATGAATAAGGAAGGTGACTATGTTATATAGTCATAAAATGCAATTTCGACACATGAAGTTTTTTTAGTTTGCTGGGATTATTCAATGTTAATACATACTTATGGAACCATGGATGAAACGTATGTATGATATGTATGTCAGTTTAGTAGGTAATGATTCCATCGTATCATCATCATAAATGATGTATTTTTTTAGTATTGACCATGTTCCATTTTATATTCTAAATAATTTTGAACATGTGATCTACTAACATGAAAATCATATGTTTTTTCAAAAGGAATTTACATTTTGACAAGAATTATATGTAATCGATCAATTTATCATGGAATAAATTTTCTAATGACACCAATATCACGAGGAAAACTAATAATATGCCTTTTATGTTTATATTGGCCTTGATAAAAATGTTGTACCTATGAAAATGGATTAATACATGTTATAAGCATTTCCTTAACCTGGGTCAACACTTTTAAAATTTTAGTTTGTTCTCCATGATCCATATTTTTCCTTTTGGAAAAATGATGAACATTTTGTTCTAAAAATCATCTATAAAAAAAGAATGCTCCATTTGATATTTGAGTTTTCATGCCTAGATAGTTTTTTGTGCATATCTAACATGTTCAAATAGATGATAAAAGATCTACTATGTAGTGAGACTACGCATGTGTCTCAATAAGGTTCAATTTATATTACTATCAATAAGTGGGTTGTTTACATTTTTTTAATCAACATGTAATGAAGATTGGGAGGCATTTCCTTCAATATTATATACAATGTTTGATATAACATGACTCTAACATTGTCAAAAGATAAATTATTTGTAGTTAGGTTTATTTTTCTACACAATTATGAACATTTCATTTTTATGTTTGCAAGGAATAGTTCAATATTCATTAAAGAATAACATATAATGTTTCATGTAATTCCTTTAATAATTGTGCATTGTAGCTAGATATTTTCATGTTGGTTTGTAGGAAGTATTGGATATGAAGATGTAATTTACTACTTGAGAATTGTTTTTATTTCTACATTTATTAATAATATGCTTTCTAAGTTGTTATCAATAATGTTGGGTTTCTTTTATATGTTTATGATTCACAATTTATTCACACATGATATTTTAGTCAAATTCCTTTTGTTTTTCAAATCAATAAAATGTACATGAAATATACATGAAACAAAGAAATTATTTTATGAATTTCCAAGTAAATGAAGATATGAAAACACTATAACTAATAAACTATACCATAATAAAATAAATAGAATATGTTCAAAATTTGTTAAGTACATTTAAGAATATCAACCATCTACATACTTTTTAGAAATAAAAACATGAAAATATTGATTTAAAATGTAATAAAAGTTTAGGCTACATTCAGAATGTAAGAATACAAGAAAGTTTTAATGAAAACACAATGAAAAAAAGTAAGCTACATATAGATAATTCTATAATTTTAAAATATATATTTATTAAAATAATATAATTACATGAGAATAACTGGACCAAATGAATATACTATTAATGAACGTAATTTTTAGCTAAAGTATTTAAATTAAAGTAAAATAAAGTGCAATATTTAATATATTTCCAAACCATAATAAAACAAAGATATATTTTTTCCATATATTTGTTAATTATATTAAGAATGTTAGTTATATTTAAAAAAATTAAAATACAATATAAGTCCAATTTATAAATAAAAGCATGGAAAAAAATTCCATGCCAAATTGTACTATTAAAATAAATGAAAAGGTACGACTAAAAAACCATTAAGTATAATAAGTGTATATACTGTCTAGTTTTTAAAACAAGTATGTAGATATTTAAATCCATGATGAAAAAACAAGAAGAAGTTGGATAAAAAAATATCAACTTGTGTCAACATTTTGTTGGAGACTTTACACATCAAACATGACATATTTAATTTAATTCCCTTTGTTGTAGTTTTCTATCTTGATTGATATTGGAAACAAAAAAGTTTGACCCATAACATGATCAATTATTTCCTCTATAAATTCATCATTAACAATAAGCAAATGTAAATTCTTTTCTATAATACGAATTATTAAATTTATATTTTTGATGAAAGAAACTATATAAATTCAATTCTCATCACTTTCATGTCAAAATTGTAATCATAATCAATTTTTTGTAATAACACACAAATTACCAAAACACCCAAATTTTTGGGGCATCCATGATCAGGGCAATACACCTTAACTAACTATCATCTTCATCTAATTTACTTTGAGCCAAATAATTATTTTAGAAGTGACATTTTGGGGCAATTAACTGGAACAAATTATAAAATTATGATATTGCATAAATCACATGGAAGCTGATATAGATTAATTAACCCATTAAATCAAATCAAATTGCCAAAAATAAAAACCACATAAAATGGCAAATAGATAATTATGTATATTAAAATATTAAATAAATATCTAAATTATGACATCATCATGACATCACCCAAAAAATTATCAAGTATTAACATAAATGTAAGAAATATCAAAATATTGCAACCTAAACCTAATAAATGCATACCTAAACCCTAAATATTAATGACATTTATTACCCAAATCAAACTGAATTCTAGCCACACATCTCAATCTTGATCCTATGGTCACAATTAATCTAAAAAATATGTAAATACAAGGCTTACCTTATGCCTTCAATAATATTTTGAGTGTAGACTTACTATGTAGAAATATAATAATAGATTCAACAATTATTCACATTGATCAAGCAAAACCACTCATATACAAGGGGGGATTCCATCAAAAAGAAAAAAGAGACATTGATAAAGACTCCTAGCTCTAAAATCCAAGCACAAACATGTTTCCAATCCATTTTGGAGAATGAATCCATTAGAAAGGTATAACTTTAGGTTTATGTCTTTCTATTTTTTTACATTCTCTTACACTTTGCCCCTCTGTGAGATCATGCTTTAGATGTGATGTTTGCCAATTTATTTTGGTTTTGAATCACTAACAAAGAATTAACCTCTCTTATACTCATGATCTACATTTGACATGCCTGATGGGACCAAATCACCCCATAATATTCTCAAGAAATTTCAAGCACCTTCTAAATTTGGAAAAGATCACTTTTGACCTTTTTCTACTTCTTTTCCACTATTTTTTTGTGTTTTAATTTTATTGAATTGGTAGGATCACTTCCTATAATCAATGATATTGACATGTATAATGATGATATCACTCCTACATTATTGTTTGTCTCTATGTGTTTTCAAGAAAATGGTGAAAATGCTCTATGTATTGGTGGGAACACTTTGCATATTAGTAAGATCACACTATAAAATGGAAGGATTACTCTACTATATTAAAATTATTAAATAGTGAGATCATAAACCCTATTGATGATAATGACCTATAAATTAATGAGATCATCCTACGAATTGGTAGGATTTCTAAGGTAACATTTTGGTTTTCTATTTTCTATCATTTTTTAAAAATCGATAGTAACATCCTACAAAATGATGATATCATCCTAAAAATTAGTGATATTGCCTTGCTAATCGATGAAAGAGCTAGTTCCCTATTCACTATTTTTATATCTTTACAAAATAACATGATCACCCTAATAAATAATAGGATCAATCTACTAAATGATGTGATCACACTATGTATTTTTACTGCAAGCTAAATAACGAGCCTTTAAAATTCCTACGCTTATCAAAGACCACATTTCAAAATCCTAAATTGTTTTTTTAAGGTTATTTTAGCCAAATAATTGGATTTTTAAATCAAAATAAGCCTATTTTTTATTAACATTTTGATTTGTTACTTAAATAAAGAACCAACACTTTTATTTTGTGCTTTAAGAAAACTTTCTTTCTTTCTTGATTTGTTTTCACATTTGTTTTCATTGTTTGCTTGTAAGTAATCTCTTGTGTGTATGTTCTCCCATCACCCCCTTTAGGGATCATGGGTGACCAAAACCACATGGATTATTGTTGTCCTATTTTATTCCCTTTTTGACTGTGTGGGGTGGATTTCATCTCATTCTCACTAGTTCTTAGGAAATGACACCTAAGGTTTCATATCCTAGTATAAATACCAACCCCATACATTTGATGTGGGATATAAATTGAGGGTAGTTATCATTAAGATCATATAAAAATTATCTATAAAGGGTTTCATGACAATAAGAGGTTTAACCCTAATGCTACACTATCATACCTCACCCCTAGATTTTGAATTATTGGTAGCACTTCATTGAGATCTTTATAGCTAAAGTGCTTGTAAAGGGATTAGACCCTTTTATCAATTTCTTGATCTTTCTTCTTATTCTTTGATGGATTTTAAACCCCATTTACTAAAAGGTATATTATGGACCATTTAGAAAGGCCATGTCAAAATTTTAGATTAAAACCTTTATCCATAAATAAATTTTAATGTGAGAGAAACCAACCTCCCCCTAGATTTCATGATGCATCACTTGAAGTGATGGTTAGGTGAAGCTAATTTTTCACCACTTCAAGTGAGGTATTAGCATGGACTACAATTGTGTTACACACCTATTTCTTCCACTAAAGATAGGGATTGTTATGAATATATGTTATTGATTATTTTTCATCTGACACTCATTTTTTGTGACACATCTTACATGTCAAATAAATTCAAAAGAATCTAAGTCTAAAACATTGTCATTTTAAAATCATGCAATAAGGCATTACTTTTTCCAATTTTTGGATCACATTTGATCTATTCTAAAGTGTTACACTATCCATTTCAAAAAAATTCTAAATCAAGTTCATTTGAACTAAAATCCATTTGAATTTCAAATCCTAATCAATTTTAGTTTCAACCAATTTCTAATTTTGATTCAATTCCACTTTCAATTCAAATTCAGTTTCAAGTCAATCTTAATTTCAATTCCAACCCTTCCTAATCCAACTAAGGTTAACTTTCTAAATTAAACTAATGTCAATTTTCTAAAGTCAACTAAAGTAAACTTTAAAAGATTCATCTGAAGTCAAATTTTAAAATTCAATTGAAGTCAACTTTTAAAAGTCAATTGAAGTCAATTTTTGAAATCCAACTAAAGTCAAATTTGAACACAAGTCAATTCTAAAAGTTAAAACTTGAATTTTAGATTCAAAGGTTACATCAAAACCAATCATTTTAAAAAATTCAAGATCAAATTCACTTGAAGGACATTCAATAACTCATTCTTGGCATTTTGAACATTTCATTTTAATTCAAATCAAAGATTGCTCTATTTTGACATTCTACTTTGACAGGTTCAAACTTCAAATCTTTTATTTTAATCATGAGATATTCCAATGCCATTGCAAGTCACAACTTGACTTCATATTACTTCTCAAATTCACAAATACACTTTGAATAATTAAAACTAAGTGTTATGTATGTTCATATCAAATCAATTCAAATTCAATACAAGGATCATTTGATTCCAAAATGCCTACATGCATGCAGAGTGGTGATATATATAACACTTACTCTGAGGAAAATGGTCTTATGACCCATTTGTGTCCTTTTAAGATAATGAAAACCAAGAAGAATGAGTATATCAACTTGTATACAATGAGATACCACTCAGAACTAAAGAGGTGTGTAGTCATGTGTAAATAGAGTAGATATATCTTGAGCCAATTTACACTCATGGACAAACCTTTGTGTAAACTTCTAGTCAAGTTATATAATCCTCAAACAAAGTAAAGGGATAACTTGTAGATCCCATACCAAAAAACCAACTTATCATTACATAACTATAGCAAGCTAGTCAGCTTATTACCACTTTGGTTTCTACCTTAGTTGTTACTTATTTAAAAAATCTTCCACCTATAGAAAAAAATCCACCCATTGATTAAAAAAACAAGATCTTTTGGCTAATATCTCATCACATATGGATGCCTCTATAACCCCCAAAAATGTTCTCTTGTGGACCCATTGCTACAAGCTAACACTCCATCACAAGTGTTTCCAAATCCCCATCAAATTCTTCCTAGTTCCTAACTAGTCCCTTCCTCTAGTTTGAAAATCCAAGTTACAAATAATTCCCAACATCTTTATCCTGATTTACAACAAATTCATTTAAAATCTAATTAAATTATGTCTAGTTCACAATAGGTTCCTTTGAACCCCCAACAATTCCCTCTTGATTCTCATTCTACTTCTTTTAATTTGCAACAATAGGTTACAAATAATCCTCCATTACAACCAACCAAGACTAATTTGTAACAAGTTACAAATCCTTCACCTAAAAAATGTGTTGCAGTTAATCCTCAATAGGTTCCAATTAATCCACAAGCCTGCCCTTCCAATGAAAAACAAATTCCTAATTTTTAACAACAAGTTCCTTTGTGACAGACTTTTAAACTTTAGCAATAAATTCCCCCATACTGAAAATAAATTCCTCTAACCCAATAATGTGTTACTAGTCCACCTCCTAACACTAATCAACAACAACAAGTACCTTTTCAACATTGTAATTCTAGTTATGGGGTGAATAACCCTAATAACTAAGCCCAAACGATACCCATTCCTAATTATTTTAATCTTAGTCAGCCTATCTATCATAACCAAACCATTCCTCCTTTGAATAGTAAACACCATACTATTCCTCCATCCCATAATGCTACCACTTTATAAGAATATTAAGAGATAAAATATGTCATTTTAGGGCTCCAAGTAGGAAATTGTGGCAAAAAGTATAAATTTGATGAAATATGTCCTTACCCATTTGACATGAGCATCCTTCAAGTACCATATTCATCTTATTTTGAGGCACCTAAATTTGATAAATACTAAGGAAAGGGTGATCCTAGAAAATACTTGAAATAATTCTTTGTGGCTTGTCAGCAAGTAACACATAGTAATTCGTATCTACTTCACTTATTTCCATGCAGTTGGGGTGGATAAGCCCTACAATGGTTTTTACACTTGCCTATTATAATTTCTATTATCTTTGATGACCTATTAGAAAAAATTATAAAAAACTTCTCTTACAGCCTAGAACATGAGTTGACCATGGTTGACTTATGCAGTGCTAAACAATGAGGTGGGGAAAGCTTTTTTGCTTTCCTACAATGATGGATAATCTTAGCTAATTGATTTTCACATAACCTTCTTGATAAAAAATTATCCAATATTTTCAATTTTAATTTAAATTAAGAGGTGACTCATAACTTGAGACTCTATTATACAGATACATTTGAGTATATTATAGATAAATGCATGTATATTGAAAAATTAGTTATATAAAAGTGTCTAGTTAAGATCTCTTCTTAGAATTAGGCAAAAGCTCAAGCTCCTACACAAGCACATACAAGTACATATGAGAATCCCAAAGATATTATAAAAATAAAAATTTTGTAGGAAATAGGGTAATAGAATCCACCATGTGCAAATAGTATAACCACCAACTATCCTAAATGCTCAACCTACTCCAACAATTACATTGTAAATACCACCTCCATGAAGGAATTGATATTAGAACATATTATTTGCTAACCTTGGTGAACTTATTGAGGTTATTTTCTTGAAGTTAGTTACAACTAACATGGTTATTTGGATAATCCATAACCTTTTCGAGAAGACCAACTAAAACCTCAATGGTATAGAGACAATGAGTATTATGATTTTCATTATGTCAAAGGGAATGTAATTTATATATGCATACAATTAAGGCACTTCATTCATGATCTATAGAGTGAGGTGAAATTGAGTTATATAACATTTTTTCCACATCCAATCAAAACATGGGTATCTATAAAGACCCATTTATAAAGTATAATTCTAATCTTCAACACCAACCAAGTAATTGACATCAGAATCAAGGTCAAAATCAAAATTAGGGAAATCATAATCAACATCAAGACACCAAAGCCAATAGAATTAATTACTATGATGTATCTTATAAATAAAACAATGTTATAGGTCATATTACAAATAATTATGTAGATAATATCAAAACCAATTATCATCAACTATCAAGCACACCTCAGAGTGTTGCCCCATCTATTTTAGGACCCCCACCTTCATATCCTAGAGGCCCTTATCTAATGCACAATAGCATTATTGCCCAATGATGACCATAAATCACTATTTCAAGTCCTATATAATTTTATTATAATTCAAGTAACCTTTCCCCACATCGATATATAATCAAAACTCAATGTCCAAAAGTTATGATTCAAGGTCCTTTACCTTATTCCAATAATAATTCCATTTCAACATCTTACCTTCAAAGACCAAGTATTTATTCAATAATAATCCTATACAAGGCTCTTTGTCTTATAAAACCAAGCCATCTCCTACTTAAATTGAGAATAAGTATGATCTTGGTAAATAATTGAAAAAAGAACTCATGTGTAGATTTCTATCCTAGATCTCTTGCATAAGTCATAAGTTCACAAGACTAAATTACATAACTTATTCAATAATCCAAGGTGGAAAATGACATTGGGTTTAATACCTTTCAATTACTTGTTGGAAATTTATCATTAGGTCAATAACTTACATTTGACTAGAGTGACATGTCATCCCTTAGTCCCCTACACAATATTCCTCTTCACATTCAAGCCATCATAAACTAAGTTTAATTGAATTTTCATTGACATTGGTTCAGATCTTAATGTGGATTCACTAAAATTAATTAAAATATTAGGGTATAATTTATTTTATTTAAATCCAAATACCATTACAATCAAGGCATATGATAAAGTAGAGAAACTCATAGGGTATTATTTTATTACCAATCATATTTAGGCCTATCACCCATGATACCCTTTTCCATGTCATCAACATTGAACTTCCCTATAATATTCTCCTTTGATTCCCTTGGATCCATGAAGTACATGTAGTTCATTCCACACTTCACCAATGCCTAAAAATACCCCATTATATAATGGATGTCACTATTCTTGGTGACTTACAACCATACCAATATAGAAAACATTTGGAAGCTGAATATGGTCAATATAACTACTATCCTAACACTGATCATGCACCTAAAAAGGATAAATCCAAATCTCCTATGTCTCCCTAATCCAACTACATTTATACGAGTAACCTTGCATCCACTTCTTCTGCTCCATCTCCCCATATTTCCTCCCAATTCATTATTGAAGACAAGGGTATTGGTACATATAACATCAAGGATGACTTCCACATTTATAAATTGTTGAAATCTCCCAAATCCCATGGTAGACCCAAGGATATTAAATATCATGATAAGCCTAACATGGTATGGTGAAAAAATGTTGGGTTTCATCCTAAGGGCCATTTTTTATTTATAAAAAATAATTCAACATATCAAGATCAACTTAGCAGTTCTAAGGATTCTTGGTTGTATAATGATGACTTCATCTATTTTTATCAGAGTGCCAAGTATCCCAATCTTAATAGAATATTTTAAGATCAATATTATAAAGTGAAAGGCTTAGGTTAAAATCAATAATGTATTCTTGAGTTTATTTCTGCTACTAAGCCCAAAGGTACTTGAGTTATTGAATACAAACTACATAGGGGTGACCCCTTAGATATCAAGAGTGATACAACTTTAAGATCTAACAAAAATATCTTGATAGTGATGTAGAGTCATATTATAGTATCTATGATGAGTTTGTTAACACAAACCTATTAGATACCAATTCCATTCTCACTATCACATCCTCTCCTAAATTCCCTCATCGTTCACTACCTTGAATTAATCAGTTGGGATTAACGAGATCACACCATACCATTAGACAACTTATAGAATGAAAAAACATTATTATAATGTCTAGGTATTAGATATGGTATTCTAATTGGATATCAAAAACAAGGATTTTAGATAGAGTTAGACCCTACCACCTACTTTGGAGAGTAGGCAAACTTTCTTGCTCAAAATATTAAAAAAAAAAATAAAGCATTGAGGTCCTCTAGTGAAAACCTCTCTGAGGCACTTTTAGAACAGGGAAAAAGTAAAAAAAGATGAGTCCTTTGGTAAAAACCTATATCAAGTGCCAAAAGATGGGCAAGTTCACCTTCTTCCTCATGAAAATTAGATTCCTAAATGTTCACATCTCACCTTTAGATCAAATGTTGGCGTAGAAGAGAAAATATTTTTTGCTTAGTCCAATATTTCCCAAAAACATTCATTGAATGGTCATTACTTAAACTAGATGATTCATATTATTATAACATGGGTGGACTTGATGGCCCCTAATCTGATGAATAATATCCATTTCTCTTTTTACCAACTTTATTAAAAGATGGTTCTACATTGTTAGTGTTATATGTCACTGAAGCTGATATTAGTATGGTTGAAGATCCCAAAATGGTTAAGCTTGGTGCATCCCTCACTATAGAGGAATGTCAATTAATCATTTCCATTATTTGAGAGTTTATTTATATATTCACATGTTCTTATGTAGAATTTCCTAGGTTATATCCATATCTGGTTGTACATCATCTTGTTGTGCACCTAGATGCCAAGACATTAAATAGAAATTGTAGAAAATGAATTTATAGATTTCTATATTAGTCAAGAAAGATCTATAATTTTTTTTAGGGATATATTATTTCACCCAATTGACTACTTAGAATGGATATTCAAAAAGTTTCCAGTTAGAAAAAAACTTGAAGGCTTTTGTTTATGTATATACTTCAAGGACATCAATAAAGCATGTTCGAAAGATGATTTTCCATTGCCTAATATTGACATGATTTTAGATTCAACACTAGGTTATGAAATTTTATCCCTAATGGATGGTATTTTGGGATACAATAAAATGAATATTGCACTAAAGGTTCAACATAATAAAAATTCACCACTCCATGGGGGACATTCTATTATCTATTCATGCTATTTTGTTTAAAAAATGCTAGTGCCACATACAATGTTCCATGATTATCATCTTCCATGACATGATTCAAAATATTGTTGAAGATTGTGTTGATGAAATTATAGGAAAGTAAAGAAAATAAACCACACATACATAAGTTCTAAGAAGGATATTTGAGAGACTGTGTGATACAAGGTGCAACTCAACCCAAAGAAATGTGTCTTTCGAGTCACATCCAAAAAACTAATAGGCTTCATTGTTTCCCACCATAGAATTGAGGTCAATCCAACCAAGGTGAATTCCATCACACACATGCCTTCCCCTTCTAATGTAAAATAGCTTCATAATTTATACGACAAAATCCCTTCTATTCATTGATTAATTTTACAATTTGCTAATCATTACCTTATTTTCAGTAATATCTTGAATAATGGAACCACTTTTCAATGGGATGCCAACTATCAAGAGGCATTTGAGAAATTAAAAGCCTATTTGGAAAACCCACCAATGTTGGTCCTTCTAATGCTAGGGAAAATCCTCTTACTCTATATCTTAGCAACTAAACATGCCTTAGGGGCACTTTTGGCCCAACATGATGATTAAGGGAAGAATGCATATTGTACAATCCAAGTAAGGAAATGGTCTCTTATGATCATATATATATATATATATATATTACTCTATATCTTAGCAACTAAACATGCCTTAGGGGCACTTTTGGCCCAACATGATGATTAAGGGAAGAATGCATATTGTACAATCCAAGTAAGGAAATGGTCTCTTATGATCATATATATATTGAAAAGTCATGTTTATCACTATTCTTTTCATCACAAAAGCTATGTCACTATATGCTGAATAAAAATACCATTATTATTGCAAAGGCTGATCCCCTCAAATATATTCTTTAAAAACTAGAATTGACATGTCACATGGTCAATTGGATTATGATCCTTAGTGAATTAAAAATTGAATACACTAATCAAAATGCCATCAAAGGTTAAGTGCTTACAAATCAACTAGTTGAGGCACCTTCATTAGATACTCATCCACTATATATGCATTTTCATGATGAATCTATCTTCATTCTTGAGGAGTCACATAAATGGGAGTTATATTTTGATACTTTATTCACAAACCATTTTTTGGGGGTAAGTATATTATTCATTACACTATAGGGGAATCTCATTTATGAGGTATTCTATATTGATATTACATGCACCAATAATATTGTGAAAGACAAAGCACTTATGGGAGGGATTTACCTCACAGTATAGTTGACCATTCAATAATTTATTGTCTAGATAATTCACATCTAATAATCAATCAAGTTATATATAAATATCAAAACAAATATTAGAAATGCGTTCCATATAAATTCATGGTTGATAACCTAAAGTAACACTTTGAATATATCTAGTTTGAGCAAATACCAAGAGCCAAAAATAGATCAGTAGATGCCATGAAAACCATTGTATATTTGATAGAGACATCTTACAATGTCTTGGAACATCAATTTATTATTTAAAACCTTATTATGTTGGCTTGCATTTATCTAGACACTAAGATGGTATGTGAGATTGCTTGTCCCAATTCCCCTTGGTACCAAGATGCATACACTTGGCTCCAAGATCACATTTTACCTACTAACCTATCATGCAACAAACATAAGTCATTTATTCATAATGCATCTGATTATACCTTACTCAATGGTATGTTCTATCATAAAGGATATGATGGGACACTGCTTCAATGTTTAAAATTGATTTAATTTGAATTAGCACTTAAAGACGTGCATGAAGGGATTTATGGGGCCCATACAAGTGGAATGATCCTTGATAAGAAACTTCTTAAGAGAGGATATTATTGGCTGATAATGGAATAAAATGCATGTGCTTATGTCAAAAAATTCCTTATTTTCCAAAAGCATGGTGATTTAATTCAAACTCCTTCATAAGTGATTCAACCTACTACTTCTCCTTAGACATTTTATACATGGGACTCCATCTCATTTATAAGATAAACCCCACTTCTTCTGATGGCCACAATAAAATTGTAACTACCACTGAGTATTTTACTAAGTGGGCCAAAGCAATCCCTCTCACTTATGTCACCCATAAGTAAATTTCCAAATTTATTATGACCACCTTATTTGTTGCTATGGCATTTACTCTTCCATTATATATGATAATAAAAAATTAAAGAATAAGTATGTGAAAACCCTATGTACAAATATCAATATTGAACATAGATGGTTAACTCCCTATTACCCTCAAGGTAATGGCCAAGCTAAAGTATCTAATAAAACCATTGTCAAAATATTTAAGAATATTATTAACAAAGTTGGCCGAGTTTGGAACTTGAGATTATTTCATGCCCTCTAAGCCTATCATACCAATGTCCACACACCTATAGGTGAAACACACTACTCACTTTTTGGATTTGAATACATTCTACCAATTAATATTGAGTTTCCCTCTCTACATATCTCATTATAGGGTATAATTGATGATGAAGATTATAGAGTTCTTAGGCTTCAAGAGTTGTAAATTTTGGATGAGAAATGGTTAGCTGTATCAGTTGATCTCAAAACATATCAAAATAATCTATGTTGTAGTTATAATAAGCACATCATTCCTAGAGAATTTGAAGTGGGTGATCTTGTCTTAAAATATAATAAAAAAATACCAATGTTGAATGTAAGAAGAAAGGTAAATTTGAGATGAATTGGCTAGGTCCTTTCATTGTATTTACAAATTATGGTGTTGAGGCATACGATTTGATTATCTCAAAAAGATATGATTTAGATGAGCCTATGAACATTATGTATCTCAAGCATTTTTATGCTTAACTTGACCAAACATTGTATTTTAAATTTCTTGCTTGGGGGAATTTATTTTGCATCCTTTCCTATTCCCATTAATTTCATTTTTCCATTCCTAAGTAAAAATTTATCTTTCCCCCATCTCCTATTATTGTTTTGATCTTGATTATGACCTAAAAATACTACATACAAATTTAATAGACAGTTCAATAAGTAATTCAAATTTGGTCATCATTAACACATCCTTGCTGACAAATTCCAAAACATAAAAATAATTTTGGCATGGATTCCTTGCTTAGGTAATCCTTGATAAACTTATTTTAGATCTTTGATGATCCTACATTTCCATTCCGTATAGATACTTTTACATAATAATTTAATGTTGAAAGGTAGTTCTTTTGCACCTCAATTTTTTTGTGGAATAGTAGTCCTTTCACATTTCTCTTATTTTACCATTATGATGCTCTTACCTTTTGTGAGCTTGCCCTATTGAAACTAGTATAACTATTATTTGAGCCCATACCCAAGGTTTTTTTCCCCTTTTAGTGGTTTCTTGAAAAATTGTTTATATTCCTATGTATATTCTACTTGAAGAAAACACTTGTGTATATCTTATCCCAAAAAATACTAAAAACATTCATAATTTCTAAAAATATTAAGAAATTAAAAATTAGAAAATCCTAAAAATAAATATAAAGCCACAAAACTTTTGCACAATTGGTCATCCTGTTGGACAATGGCTTTCTGTATTGGTTCTATTCTGAGTGGAACTATTTGATTATTATGATGCCTAAATTACATTTATTATCTAAATTCACTTAAAATCTATTAATTATTATTCTTCATATATTTCATGACATCTTCCTCCAAATTCAAATAATTATATAAATCAAATTAAACAATTGTGAAAACTTTTAAATCCTTACTTAAATATTAAATCTGGATTTTACACCTCACCCAACATCTTCCACCTTATTCTCTCTCAAATGTTGACTCATCCCAATCAAACCCACAACTTCCTCAACCTCCTTTGAGTTATCCCCTCAGTTGTCAAAATTTTTGACTCATTCCTGGTGACTTAGTTAACCATTCCCATACTTCTCTCAATCATTTGAAATAGTCATCATCCTCATGAATGAGGACTCATTAGCGATTGTAGATTATTTGGATCATTTAAAATATCCAAATAATCCTCCACTATTAGATATTCCTCTAGAAAATTATAAATAAGCATGAATACTATCATTTTCATCATCTTGACTTATGCTAATGAAGTGCTATCAAATTCACAAGTGAATCCAAAAGAATCAAAGCTTCCAAAAATCTATTTTTTTCACCAAAACACTACCCATTCTCCTTTTTATTAGAAGAGTGAGCAACCACATTTTTGAAGAATAAATCAAGTTTACTTCGTAATGGAGGAAACTTGAATATTTAAGGTATAAGTTTTTATTTATTATTTTCTTTGTTTATTTCTCTTTCTTAGGTTGAATTTAGCTTAGATTAAGATTGCATTGTTATTTGATTTCTTAACATTTCTAGATTTAGTTCAATATATTTTGGCACACCTAGTGGGACCTCCCTTCATCTTTTTCATCCTACATTCATCATAATTATATTTATAAAGATTTTGTAATTTTATTTTTTCTATTTATATTTTCATTTGTTTAATCTTAATTTTGTGAGTGTTGGTTCAAGTTACAGGTCACTATTTGATGTTTTTTACTCGGTTGTTTATGCTCAATATGTAACTATGGATTTAGAAACATTCATTGTGAAATTGTACCCCGTAATAAAAAAATCATTTTTTGTCATATTTTAATTATATTTTTATTAAATTTCTTTCCACCATCACCTTTCTATTCTTTTTTAATTTATGTCTATGTTTTTAGATTTTTCTAACTCTTTGCTACAGGAAAACTGCAAAATCGATAATTTTTTTTAGTGAAATTGATGTTCCAAACTACAAATTCATTTTAATTGATTGTGAAATAATTTCCCTTAGTATAAAAATCATCTTAAGACCATGAATTTTCCCTCTATTTTTCTACATTTTCTATTTTTGTCTTTGCAGGTCTAATAGCGAAATTTTATTACAGTCATGAAATTGTCATTCTTAATAGTAAAATCATCATTTTGGGTAGGAAATTTGTTATTATCATTGAAATTATTTCTACAGGCTATAAATTCATCATTTCTACCAGTGAAATCATTTTTATATCTATGAAATTGTCATATAGGCCATCAAAATTATTCTATAGGTATGAGTTTGTTTATTCTATTTTTATGAATTCAATTTATTTCATGTGTTTAACTTTTTATAATTTCACTTTTTTATATTTTTGCATAACTAAGAATTTGTCATATAGAATTAGTTTTTATGGTTTTTCTTTGCTCTATTGTAGGTTACTTTGTACCAATACTAAATAAACACTCTAACTTTTTGTTTGAAGAACACTTGTTAAAGGAAATCCGCAAATGGGCTGAACAAAAAACCTATTTATTTCATTTTATACTAATGACTTCAATTTATTTTTTCAAATTATTAGTAATTACATCACGTTTGGTTTTGAGTTAATTATTTTCGTTTTAGCATTTTTTATTTGTAATTGTGAAAATTGTGTATGCTCTTCCCTTGGCATCACATTGTTCATGATACTTGAGAATCAAAATTAATTTTATAGTTTTTTGTGTTACCCAAGTGGTGTTCACATATGTTCTTTCCTTGGCATCACATTGGTGACAATAATCATAAATTAAAAATGAACATTTAATTTTTATTTCTTTTTATAGGGGCTCTATTGACCATAGATTTCACCACCATGTAGTAGATGAAATCCCGTATATCAATGGTTATATAAATTGAGATCCAATTATTTCAATTTCCTAAGAGATTGTGTGTTTTAATCACACCATGATGTGAGGGGATTTCATTCTCTAATACCAAGGGTTTCAAAAGCTTCTTCAAAACATGATATTACAAATTATCAACACACTGATACCCTTATGATTATGTTTGGCACTTTGGGACAAGACCCAATAGTGTGTGTTTGCTTTATTTATTTATTCCATAGTTTTGGGCCTCAACATACCAAAATTTATTTGATAGGAATCCCCTTAGATAATCTTATTTAAACCTTAAGCCTAGGAAAGCCTCTTTTACCATTCAAATTTTGTACATCAATTAGTGGTTAACACCAAGAAGTTACCTTCCACACACCCTCAGAACTAGACTCATTTGGCCATGAAAATGATAATATCCTCCATTATTAGTGCCTTGAAATATTAGGTCGCAATTTAGAGTATAGATGAGTTAGTGACACTGAAAGATCCAAAAGCTATTCACAACCCTTATCTTAGTTTTTCACCTTTTATGTGTAGTTGCTTGACTATTTAGAATAGTATTTTATTTTTTGTTTCCTTATTTTTACCATGTGTTAAAATATTCTTTTTTTTAAACAAATCTTTTATTTTTAAATAATATCTTAAAATCAAAACTTTTTCCCAAAATCTCAAAATAGTCACCTTAAGAATTTATATTTTTAGTCACTTTGGTTAGTGTTGTTAGTTTAAAAATTCTATTTTATTTGAGTCATTTTATTTTTATTCTATCCATGTCACCTATCATAATGCAAATGGTTATTTTAAACAATCCCAATACAAGGGTTGAGCCTTTCAACAATGATCCCTTTCAATTTACTAGCTAAGAGCATCATGTAAAAATACATGAGATAACCAAACAAAAATAAGACAAAGGAGGGGATTACCAAAATCAGGGTAGACCTAAAGATATCCAACCTCCACCCTCCTATGATGAGTATATCATGTCAAACAAGAATGAAGTATTGCTTCAAGCCATGGGATTTGGAGAAAAATTCCTATCTAAATTTGATGTATATAATTTTTAATATATAATTACAAGTAAATAAACTTCATCCATAAATCCTAATCAATCTACCTCACAAGGTTATTTAGAGGGTATCAATGCCCTCCTACCATCCTCATAACCTCATCCCCAAGTCTCTCAAGACAAAGGGAAAACTATCTTACATGAGGATTCATCTCAAACAAGCCATGGATTTTCCATGGAAATTTATGTAACCCAAGGAGCCCAAGAGATTATGAACTTTGAATCTCATCAAAAAACCAATCCCTTTGGTAAACCCAATGTGAATGTGAATGAAAATTTACCTTCATGATTTTATCCAAATAATTCAAGTTTGAATATACCTTCAAACTCACCAATCATGCACCCAACCACTCAAAACTTAAATTTTAATCCAAGTTTACCAAACATACAACAAGTCAATCCAAACTTGAACATGGGCCTTCGTTCTAATTCAAGTTTAATACATCAACATTTGATTACACCAAATTTGAATATTCATTCAAATTCACAAGGTTATGGTTAAATTCATTTGAGTTTGAATTTACATTCAAACTCACCAATCAATCCCAATTAGAGTCTCCAAGGATCATTAATCGTTCCCAACTAGAATCAAAATCAAAGATTTAATATTCATTATAGCTTGCCCAATCAACCATCCAATCCTAGTTTGAGTATTTATTCACACACACAAAATAATCTAACTTTAAATAGTGGTTTACCAAATTAGTATTCTTTTTCTAATACTCTTAGATCAGTTCCATCTAATCAAAGTTTCAATCCAAGTTTCAATCCAAATTATAATCCCATTCCAACTCAGTTTTATCCTAATTCTAACCCTTCATTTTCCAACCCAAATCCTAACCAAGATTAAACCAAAACCAAACACTAACCAATTTGAATAATTCTAACCTCAATCCTAACTTTAAATTCAATAATCTAAACACAAATCATAATTTTAACCTTAATCAATACCAAAACAATCTAAGTCAAAATCCACTCCAATCAAACCAAGCTAACTCTCATTCAATCTTAGGGTCTAATCCATTTAATTCAAACTAAAACATGAACCCAAAACAACCTAGTCCAATTTTCTTTAATAAAATTAATCTTGGTTATAACACCAATATTAATTCCATGAACTTCAATAACAATCCACCAAACAACTCAAATTTCAACCCAAAACTAAATCCAACAAATACAAAATAAACTTTACAAGTAACCCCATCCTTAGTTTCAACCCAAATTTAAATCAAACAAACTTTGGTTCCAATACAAACCCAAGCCAAACAAATTTTTTTCCTAAGACAAATCTAAACCTTGGTAATAACTCCAACTTCAATCCCTTTTCAAATCCTCAAAAACTAATTTTAACAATCAACTTATGAACAATTCAACCAACATATTTCATAAAACACAAACCAATTCAAGGGTCAACCATCTAATCTACAAAGTCAAATGAACCAACTATCCTCATATCTCATACAAGACTTTCAAAATATAAAGGATAAAGCATATAAGATGATGCTTATTCTCGGCAAAAACAATTCAAGTTTGAGGAAATTTACTGATACCCATATGATTTAAGTAATATGACCACCTTTTTCAAAGTACTCTAAACTCTAGAAATTTGACAAGTATAAAGATAAAGGATATCCCAAAGAACATCTAACCGACTTATATCACGTATGTGCATATGTTTCTTATAGTAATCAATACATGTTGCATTTATTCCTATGAAGTCTTGGGGGCCAAGTCTTTGAATGGTTTTCATGACTTCCAAAAATATCTATTTTCATCTAAAGACTTATCTAAATTTTTTTTTCACCAATTATCTTATAACATTAAAAAAGACTTGGCCATCTTAGATTTACACAACACCAAACAATATAATGACAAAATTTTTGCTTCCTTCCTCTAAATATGGCAAGCAATGGGAAGTTGTTTCACATGGTCATTTAATGAAAAAAATCTTGTGGATAGTTTCATGAACAACTTAAAATCAAAATTGGGACACCATTTGTTACTCCTTTGCCCAAGGTCCTTTGATGAAATTATTGAAAAGGGGGTTCAAGTAGAAATAACATTGATTATTAGAGGTGTAATCAAAATTTAAACTAGATAATAAAAAATCTTCTAAACTAACATACAAACCAAAGTTCTTTACCAATAACAAAAATATTATTAGAGATGGTGTGACTGATGTCAAAAAGATTCAAAACCCTCAACCTCAAACTCAAACCTACAATCAACCAATCAATAAAATCATAATTCTTGATGGACAACCTAAATAAAGAAGACCTAAATGTAAGCTCAATCAATTGGGTGACACTTATGATAATGTATTCTAAAAGTTGGCTCACACAAACATCATCACATGACCAAACACTAAACCTTTGATGAAAATGTTCCCAAACCTGATTGGTGTAAAGAGGATGAGTATTGTGAATACCATTAGATTAAAGGACATTTAACTAATATGTGTATGTGCCTTAATATTATGTACAATACCTCACTGATAGGGGAGATATAGATATAGAAAATCAACCATCTAAACAATCTAATAACCAAAAATTGGGGATATATCAAGATCCATTCCCCAATCATGCAAAAGGAAAGGGAAATCAATTATAGGAACAACCAGAATCTATTAATGTTAATCAAGTAAGTCATCCATTTGAGTCTATATTAAATAGAATTGATTCCATGTATAGATATGTTAATGTTATTAATTTACCATATTAAAAATGTTTTGTTACCACAAGTTGATTAAATATTACCCTTCCAAGTGAATCATCCTCTAATGTTAAATGCAAGTACAACATTATTGACCATCTTGAGAAAATTCCAAAAAATATTTCAATTTTGTACCTTCTCAAGACAACCCATATATATATAAACATCTTGTATAAAGTTCTCCAAGTGTCAAGTCTACCTCAATACATCAATCCTACAATTTTTCAAGAGTTAAAAGGTTCTTTGTCTACAAATAACCAAGTAAAGTTTGGTTATTCAAATGTCTCTCCTTTAGGATTAGATTTTAACCTCCCATCGTATATAGAGGTTATTATCTCTAGACATAAATTAAAAAGCGTTTTTATAGGCAATGGTTCGACACTCAATCTATGTACATAAAGACTTATAAAACATCTTATATATTCAATAACAACATTGGATATAAACATTATTACTATAAAGACATATAATAATAATGAATGATAATCTATTAGAATAATTTATCTTCCTTTGATGGTGGGGTCCATTATTAAATAAACTCTCATTCATGTCCTTGATCTTGATCTACCATACAATATACTTCTTGGACATATATGGATACATTCCATGAATACCATCCCCTCCACCTTATATCAATGTTTAAAATTTTCCCATGTTAGAATGGAAGTTACTATACAAGGTGATCCTCAACCTTTCCAATATTGTAAGCTATTGGAAGGAAAATACAAAAAATCAAACTATTTACTTGTTACAAATGATAATTTTACTCCCATTGATGATTATCCTTCACTTTAAAATTATGTCAATCTAAATTTTTTATTTCAAACACCTCCCCTTGGTGGTTGGATTAATACACCGACTACCTTCATCTCCATTGAAAAAGCTTCCATTAGCAAAGCGCTAACCAACCATCTAAGTAAGCTTCAAATAAATCTTTTTGCAGAATAAGATTCAAATCAACCATCTATAGAATAAGATTCTAATAACCCTTATTTTGATCAAGATTTTACTCCACCACCCACTACTAGAGCATCCTCATCTTCTTCTTCCCACTTTAAGATCATTGATTGAGGAATGAATGAGTATATAATTAAGTATTTTTACACAAGTACAATCCATACCAATCCAAACAATTATGGTAGGACCCACTATGTAAAGGACAATATAATGGTTAAGAAGCTTGGAAGATAAAATTTATAGGAGGTTTCCTTTCAGATGAATATATCGATGATTCCAATCCTTTCTAGATCTATTTTGACGAACTAGCTATTTGCTTCTCCAAAAACAAGTAGCATGTTTCCAAATCCATCATGTGTAATATAATGAAGAATAAGGGTAAAGGTCTTGGCCTTAATAAATAAGTATCCATCAAGCCTATCACAATAAAATAAAATGATGCAAAACATGGTATAGGATTTAACCCACTTAATGTGCATCTCACACTTTTCCAAAATGACTCTTCTAATGAGTCAAAGGATGATTCTTTGAATAGCGAGATAGGTTTCATACTTACTCACTTTTGAAGACCTTTTCCTCACCAACCTATTTCATCAGAATTTTGTTCTTACACTTGACTTTGCATACCCATCCCTCATACAGTGGGAACAACACGCAACACCTAAAATTGATCATTTTAAAAATGATGATGCTATTTTTGAATTCTTGAGAACAAGGGATTATATTCCAATAGGTGACTGCAGGAAAGGGTTTCTAATTCAGTTAGATAATTCAACATACTTTGAAAAACATCGATTACATAACAATATCAACTCAGCTTCTACATCCAATAAAAAAATTCAAAAAAAAATTCCATCCTCCTATACCACCCCAAAATTACAAAGATGAATCAACTTTACTTGTTGAAAAAACTATTCTTGTGAACATTGGCACTGAAAAGGATCTTAAAATTGTTAAGCTTGTCATATCACTCACTCAAGAAGAAAGGGACATATTTACACTTCTACTTCATGAATTATCTGATGTCTTCACATGGTCTTATGAGGATATTCTAGGGCTTGATCTAGAATTAGTAGTTCACCACCTTGTGGTACATTTAGATGTAAAACCAATTAAACATAAACTTCATAAGATGTATCCTAAGATTGTACTACTAGTAAAAGATGAATTAAAGAATTAGTTGGTTTTTGGATTCAAATGTCCTATCGATTATTTAGATTAGATATCAAATATTATATTGGTATCAAATAAACTAGAAGGGATTAGAGTTTGCATGAATTTTCATGATATAAAAAAAACATGCCTGAAAGATGATTTTCCACTACCTAACATAGACATATTTAACTACAAGACATGAAATGTTATCTTTGATGGATGGATTTTTAGGCTATAATTAAATGAAAATTATTGTTGAAGACTAACCCAAAACTACATTTATAACTCTATGGAGAACATTTTGTTATTAGGTAATGCCTTTTGGTCTGAAAAATGTTGGAGCCACGTATCAGTAGGAAATGACCATAATTTTCTATGGCATGCTTCATGACATTATGAAACACTATGTTGATGATATTATTTCTAAATATGAATCTAGATAAGATTTCCCTCAAGTGTTTCACCATATTTTTGAATGCATGAGAGAATACAATATGAGATTGAATCCTAAGAAGTGTGTGTTTGACATGACATCAATAAAATTATTAGGTTTCATTGTTTCATAGTATGATATTGAAGTTGATCCCTCTAAAGTTTCATCTATTATGGATATGCCTCCACCTATGAATCTTAAACAACTTAGAAGTCTACAAGGAAAAATTCAAGAAATCATGTGATTTATATCTTGACTTATAGGCATTTGTCACCCATTCACATTTTTTATGAAGGACACTCCTTTTACTTGGAGTGAAAATTGTGAAAAATCATTTGACAATATTAAACAATAACTTTCCAAACCACCAGTACTAATGCCACCTATTTCTAGTAAACCTTTTTTGTTGTACATTTTAGTTAGTTTGCACAGGGGGCATTATTAGCATAACATGATAATAGTGGGAAAGAACGAGCAGTGTACTACCTCAGCAAAACCTTGATATCATATGAGATCAACTACTATCAAATAGAAAAATCATGTATGGTAGTTGTTTTTGTTTCTCAAAAACTGTGACATTACATGCTCAACAATCAAACCAAGATTATTAATAATATTGGCCCTCTAAAATATATTTTATCCATAAAAACTCTAATATGCAGGATGGATAAGTGGGTTATGCTTCTTAGTGAGTTTGATTTATAGTATGCCAACTAAAAAGAAATAAAAAGACAAGTTTTAGTAGATATATTGGCTCAAGCACCACTCAATAGAAAAACACCTCTTATTAAAGAATACTTGGATAAAGCAATAATGTTTATAGATGAGTCTCTAGTTTGGTAAATCTTCTTTGATTGTTCCTTTACTAATCATGGATCGAGGATAGCTATCTTGTTCATCACACTTGATGGGGATTTCATTCCTAAGGCTTTCAAAATTGAATTAACTTGAACCAATAACATATCAGAGTATGAAGGTCTCATAGCAAGTCTAAAAATGGAAATTCAATGGAGAATCCAACATCTCCTTTTTTTTGGAAATTCTAAGCTTATCATCAATTAAGTCACTAATGAATGACAAGCACATGATGATACTTCAATGATATACTAGTCTTTGTCAATTCTCAGATATGGTATTATTAAATATATAGATATTACTAGGGCATTAGCTTTGGATTTTTTTGCTCTTGGGACAACATTAATGAAAAGTATTTTGAAGCTTCAATGTAGTCCTAGGATCTATTTTTTAATGCTTTAGTCTATCAATCTTTACTTTGTATTTTCCTCATACTTGTTTGATAATTAATTTAGCATCACTATGTGCTTTGAGGTTCTGAATGCCCATTTCTTTCACTAATTTTAATCTTAGTAATAATTCCTCATAATTAATTATATTATTAGTGCATTTTAATTAGAGATTGTAGGAAAAAATAAATAATTACATATGTTGATAGATTAGAAATATATTTGCCCTTGATCTTCTAGTTGAGAAAATTACATCAAAATCTAAAGTATATATGCCATAAAAGTTACCTTCAACCAATTCAAGAAATTATATATATATATATATATATTTTTCCCATCATCATGTAGGTGCCAAGACTTGTTTATTCGTATAGAACATCTACTTAGTAATTATTTGGATTCTACACCAAGTGCTTGGATTTTGGTTTTGGGACTAATTTCTAATTAAATCCTTCTAATATAATCATCACTTGTGTCCAATCCAACTTGATTTCACCTCTAATACCTCTACATATATATTGGATTAAAATAGTTCCTAGATGGTAAGAATTATTTACACTGATATGCTTACCTTGAGTTTCTTTTGGGTAAAGGAAACTAAAGCTACATGTGTATCCTCTATCTATCCAACTAGATGGATTTTTTTTACATCCATGTTGAAATAATGACCAAAGGTTTTAATAGGGATCAATCTCAAGGTGTGTGTGACTTTTACTAGCATGACATTATCTAAGGATCTTGAATTAATTATGTAGTTGTTCGACCTAAAACTAGCAACAAATAAAGGCACATAAAAGGTTTAGGTCTTTCATTACTATTCATAGTGATATTTTGTATCATTTTTCAAGTCATAATCATCCATTCTAATAAGTTTTCCTTGAGGTACTGCATTGTAATTTCCTCCTTTGATGATCTTAATCAATTTATCCAACTACTTATGATTCATTCTTAGGTTTTTAGTTCAAGGAATATGAACCTTAGTCTTGTTCATATGATTAATTATGTCAAAGTAATAATATTTAGGTTATTCATTAACTAATAAATTATGATATTTATAAATTTAAAACTTATCTGGTTGTTTACCCTTTAATACATTTTTCAATGAAGTGCCTCTTTAATAAAAAACTTTAGAGTAGTTATAATTTTAAGAGTTTATTTGGATTTTTATGTATCAAATTCCTTGGTTTTTTTAGAATCCCTCATATTTTCATTTTGATATTGGGTGAATACTACATACAAATGACTATTTGTTTCATTCACAATTTCATCATATTCATCACTTTCGTGTTCATATTCAAAATAACCATAGTGGAATCACCATCATTTTCCTAAATATCAAGATCAAAAAGTCCCAAAAAAACCTTCTTTAGGTGGTTCATCATTGGTATAGAGTTTTAACATTCTAACCATTTATGGATATTTATAACCATAATGACCATTGGTATCATGAAATATGCATGCTTAATGAATACCAACAAGAGATACTTTTAATAGTGATTTGAGAACTTAGAGGAGGTAGTCTAGGACAAATATTGACATGAGATTAGAAAAAGGGTCTCCTAGGTACATCCTTGTATGAAGTATTTTTATATTGGGGAACATGCTTATTTAAATCCAAAACTTCATTTTTTAGTCGTCAAACCAAAGTATTTATTGAATTGTTCTCCTTGATTCTTAAAGAGTCATTTATTTTCCCAACCATGATCATGTCATCTTCAATTTTTATCTCTAATTTCTTCTAATATAAAATGGAATTAATGGGAATATGGTGAAACTGTTATGCATCGCCTTCAGCCAATGGCTCCACCAACATCTTGACTAACACATCTTCATGTTTGACACCAAGATTACTACAAGTAGAGAACATATGCATCCAATGTTTTCATGGTGAGACATTCCAACATGACATGTCTAATGATAATGCAGTGACCTCATAACAATTATCCAATGAGAACTCTCTAACACTCTCCCATATTTTTCTTCCCTCTCCCTCTTATAAGTTTCTCAAAACCCCCATTTTTTGGCCCTTTTAGTTTCCCTCTGCCTATTTTCAAAAACTTCTCATTAGTAATGGAACTACCTTATCAGGTGATAGAATCACCTTATGCAGTTACATAACCACCACTTTGGTGATGGGTTCATCATAAAAATTGTGTAAACTACCATGGAAGTTTCATCTTAATATATTTGTTATGTTTTAAAATAGGGGTAGTTTTATAAATTTTAAATGTATTTTTGTCCCCAACAACGGTGGTTATGTAAAAACCACTAAATTTAGGGGTAGTTTCACCACCATTATTCCACCTTCTAAAGTTGGGGTCCATGATTCATTCCTTAACATGTTTTGCATTATTGTTGTCATGTTTCTTGTTTTTTAATCTAAATTCATTTTCAATTAGTCCCAAACTCATTATATTTCCAATCATTTTGAGTCCTTTCTAAGTTCAAATCAATTAAACTCCTTCATGCAAGCTCCATTGCTCTTCTAAAAGTAAATTAATTTGATTTTGGATATAAAAATTTGAATTAAAGATTAATATTTTTGAATAATTTATAACCAAAACCTACTAAAATTACTTTTGATCTTCTCTTATTTTAATTTCATGTTCAACTACATAGTTACAGATAGGGAGAGCCATTGTTCTTACAACTAGGTCTTTTCAAATGTTGTCTTCAGCCAGCCACAGTTAGTTGTTCCTTATTTTGTGATATATTTTTTAAATTATTATCCTATTTTTAATATTAATTTATTTACCCTTGTTATTGGATAGTTCTTGACATCTTAATTTGATCAAAAGGAGCAGACATACTGAGGATCATAGTACAACAAATTTTCTTACCTTTAGCTAGTCTATATTAAGATCAGGTTAGAGATTCTTAGCTTAGATTAATTTTTATTATTTATTTAAATTATATTATACTAGTATTAATGTATTTATTATATTATATATCTATTTAAAATTTAATTTTTTTTGATAGGATAAATAACTCCCTTCTTTTTCTCATCTTTGCTATAAAAAAAAATAGATAGATTCTTTATTTTGCATCCCTCTTAGTAGATTTACTCTCATTAAAATACATTATTAAAATAATTTTTTTATAATTATTTAGGAAACATTTAATACACTTATATCCAACATATTAATTAGTTTTCATATTCAAAACAAACTTTATTGCTCTCAAAACAATCAACTAGCAAGTAGCAAAACCATAAATAAACTCTAGGTAAACAAGAGGCTTTCATATTTATGATTTATCATTATTTTAGATTAATTTGAATGATGTTATTATTCAGATAAATATAAAAATAATAATTTATATTTATTTCTTATTTTCAAATAAATCAGTCAAAACTTGCATGCAATAATTAGGAAAGTTAGAAAACTAAATTAGTTTATTGGTTTGCCATAAAATTGTAAAAGCATTAGATTGTTATTATTTAAAGATAGATTATTTTTTAAATTATTTAAATATTTATAACAACATAATTCATATTAAACTCATCTCTAAAATAAATAAAAATAAAACTACAAGACATCCTCACTGAGATTGCATTTAGACAAAGTTATGAAAATTCAACATCCTGCACAATAGAGTAGATATCTTCCTCTGTCCTTGCATGCATTGTCAAATAATTAGAAAAGGATTAAAACAAAATTATTCCAATTAATTTTAATCTTATCACTTATTTACTTTCAACATTTAAATTTAATTAATCAAGAATTTTACTTCCAAAATAAGATAAAAACATTGCCAAAATCCTTATTTAACTATGCAAGGCAATCAAAACCTTGAATCTAAAAACACAAAAATTCCTTACAAAATATAAAAAATATATATCACACACTTATTTATTGACTAATCCCTCTTGTATGACACTTCCTAAAACACCTAGTCTTATTAGAGAAAGTATTTTCCCTTAGTTATATCACCTAGTCCCACATGTTGTATATCATTTGATATCAATACCAAGATTAGGAGAGAGGTATTTAATTACACCCCAATCCCCCACTTAATTTTGACTATATAAATTCCTCAAAATAACAAGAATGAATTCCTGATCCATAATTCATTATCCTCACTTGGAATATATAATGTTATCCACATCTAGTTTCCCATTCTCACTTCTTTCTTCTCCTTGGGTCTATCCTCATCTTATATAATTTTAATTTGTGGATGAAATTAACTAATAATAATGAGTATGATAGATTATATCTTTAGACACCTAAATCTAGCCACTGATAACCTCCAATCAAGCTTTTGACCAATTTCCACCCAAAATGCATAATTTGGCCTAAAAACACAAAAATTCATTAAATGAGTTAAAATTGACATATTAAAGTGTATATTTTATCTATAGTATCATTAAATGGGGCAATATAATTTGTGGGCTAGCTAACTTTGATCAGATCATTTCAAGTCAAAATGCCAATTTTGCACCTACGTGCTCTGGATTTCTCTTTCCTATCAAATCTCTTGCATAAGATGCATGCCTTTATTATTTCCTATTGATAACATCATAAATATGATAATGCATCCAATTCATCTAACATTGACTTCCAATTCTAATCTAATCAAAATTTATAACACTAACAAGGCATTCTGATCAATTTGAATCACTTATGCACAATGTGCTTAATTATGCTTAGAGTGAATTAATCCAAGTTAGAGCCTAATTAATAATTCCATGGAAACTTGTTGAATACTTGTTTTTAGAAATGAATATTGAATATATACATCATTAGGTGACCTCATTTTTTGGGAAAACATCCCTAGGCCATAAATGTCACCAATATCAGGATTCATGCCTCCCATGCTTCATCAAAGCCCTCCTTGACTCTTAATTTAATATCTATCCCAAATATTGATGAGAATATTTATAAATTTTAATTGCATAATTTTATTAATCCTTAGCACACATCTCAATCTTGAGATGAATGGTTCAGGTTGAATCTGATCAATCTCAAAAATTTATAAATAGAGAGGCCATGAACATCATTTCAAAAAGTCTTGAGAATGAAAAGTTATAATGAATAAATGATTAAAAAATATATGGTAATTAGTGTTACCATGCCAAATTGATTCTAAAATAATCCAACCCAAAGCCACAAGGTGCCAAGGAGAAGAGGAGATAGCCAAGCCTCTTTTGATGAAGACTTCATGAGCATAAGCTGAGCAAGCCATTACAACAAGCATTTTGGAGAATCCAAGGAAGATTAAAGAAGGTTTATTTTGAATTTTAGTTGTGTGTTTTATTAATATTTATTAAATAATCTCTCTCTAGTGTCTAGGCCTAGAGATGTTATGGTAGTTAGTGTGTTTCTTTCATTTTATTTTCATTTTGAAACTAACACAATACTAACCATCCTCTCTTGAGTCAAATTACTAGCTAACATAATGGGATTCCCCAAAAAAAAATTCATCTAAATCACTCCCCAAAAGCTTTAAAAAGTTTGGGTGACCTTGAAAATAACCCTAAAGTCTTTCTATTAGTCTTTTATTTCATGCAAACTTGGCTTACGAGGGGGACATCATTACCTCCTACAATTTTTTTAGGGAATATTTGACCCAAGGTTTCATCTCCTGGTATTGACTTCATTTGGCTCCATATTGGAGTTGTACATGGGATGTAGTGGTACTTTGGACATCACACTACATTGAACGAACAATAAGATGTAGTGGTTGCAAAAAAGACTAAACCTTTTTGCAACAAGCCAAGTGATACGGACCCAAAATCCATGATTTTATTTTGCATTGTTTGACATGAAATTCATTCTACAATTGATTCCCCTATAATGTTCATAAACTTGTAGATCTTAGATAAATCCCCACTTACCATGGAAGTGTTGTTGGTGCAAGGTGCACCTCAAGGTCCATGTCAAAGTAATATCATTTGAGATAAGGGGGGTGTAAAAATACTACTATATAATGCATATTTACTTTTGGATGAACTCTTAAAATCCTCTCAAATGATGTATATTGATGGATTCCAACAATACCAATTAACCTTGTCAGTTTAGGATCTAAGGGTGATTAATTAGCTAGTTTTGTCTTAGATTAAAAGTCTTATTTGGAGTTAAAACTTGGCATAAAGAAACAATAAAAACCAAACACATGGTCCCCAATTTTGTTTGAACAAGTTAGTGTTATGATATCATATTTGTGAGAAATCATCAATTTGTCTTGTTAAAAATTCATCAAAACTTGGAGTCATATCATCCACTTTGGTGTAGTTATGTTGCTCAATTGAGTCTAGACCTTTGCCAAAGTTTTTTAAGCCCTTAATTTATAATCTAAATTCAAAATTTCACCTTTATAAGTTCATAGGGTTGATGTGTTAAGTGGGTTCACCATTTGTACTAAAATTGAGGGAACTTAAGTCCAATTTCTAATTTGGGTTGAAGGTCATTTAATACTCATGATCGTTATCACCACTTGATAGACTTAAGTTATTTTGTGCTAAACACTTACACTTTGAGTCTATGCACCAAAACATTTTGAGTCAATAAAGGTAGTGTTATGTTGTCAAATTTTTGAGAAATTATCTTTGCCTTAGAGAGTTTTTGAAACATCATTTTGTCACATATTTTGGATAGCCTAGCGCTTTTACACTGCCCAAAACATTTCAGATATTGTTTCATAGGCCCCTTTGCATAGAGTTCAAATTTGTTCCTATATTTTCAAACTACTCCGAGTATACCTTTATGAACCTTTCTCTAGCATAGTTACATTGTTCACTTTTTAGCTTATTTTTCAAAATAAATAAGTTTTATACCTTTATTTGTAAGAAAACAAACTATCTCTAAAGTACCTTTTGTTTCATACCTTATACTTATTTGATCGAGTCCATGTCCAAGAATCAAATGCCTAGTGTTTGTTAAAAGTGTTTCAAATCCATTAGATTAAACTTTCATCTATTTTAAAGTCTATATTTTGATTCCATTTGGCCAAGAGTCCTATCTACTGCCTTGTTTGAGCCTAGTTTTTGATGCTACGTTTTGGCCAAAAGATTTAACAACTTTTAATTTCCTAGATTAGACTGATTTGAAACACTTCAAGATTAGAGTTTGGAATTTTAATTTTTGTTTCATTTACTTAACATTTTTAAATAAGAGGTTTAATGTTAGACACTTAATGTTAGTTTGTGCTATGACAAATCTTTGTATAAACCTTTTGATCCTTTTGATGAATCTAGACCAAGTTTGAACATCAGGTTTTAGACATTATCTTTTTAGAGTTTGTAGAAAATTTTGATATTTTATTTAAAAATCATTGACTATGGATCCCACCATGTATTCCTACACTCGTAGTGGAATCATGTACAATTTTGGGATTGGTAATGTGGTTTCATAGGAAGAAATGGTGCAAGACCCCTATGCAGATAATATTGCTTATGAGATAGATCCATATCCCACTTATAATACTCAATTAGGGGCACAAAGCCAATATCCATTAGATAAATATTTGGTTAATACACCAACTTATTCATAACAAGACCAAGAACACACTACACAATACCTAGCTATAATACCCACAACTGGTGAACCATTTCTTTAATAGTCACACTCTACTAATATGCCCTCCACTTATGATCCATTTTTATTTGAGCATTATTGTTTGGAGAAAAAAGATGATATTTTGGTTAGATCCATAGAAGTAGGGGCCAAGTATCTAGCAAACTTCCCCCATGATAATTTACCAATCCTAGTAAGAATGCCCCACAACATAATTTATGATCAACATGATTCTTATAGCAATCCTTTGGATCTAGTCCAAACAACATATTAGAACCCTAATATGCCTAATAGAGGTAAAAACATCATGGAAGATCACTTTAACCGAATATAGATATCATATCAAACCTACATGAATCTAGCACACAATTTCAATTAGATGACCATGGTGAGAAAACCTCTTATTGACTTAGTCCCTTCAATAAGAGTTTTGATGGAGTTAATTGGTCAAGATAATCAGAGTTTAGACCCATTCATACAAAACACTTTGGTAAACAACTTGTTTCATATTACCATTTTTTAAGAAGTGTGTTTTGCTTCTATGTAAAATAATGAGAAAAATATAGTGGACAATGTGTTATCAACATCCAATCCAAATCAAAGTGGTACTAACAAAAAAATAACTAGTCAATAAAATGTGCCTTTAGTTAACACTGCAAGTGGTTCTCCAAATTAGGGAGTAGGAGTTTTACATCCTGACCTCAACCAACTACTTCATCAACCATCAACCATTAGGATTAGGTAATCAACCAACAACCAATGTAATTCCTTGACAACAGAATGTGATGAACCTTACTCCTCCTCAATAAGGGATGAGTAGTATACCATAAAAATAAGCACAATCTAGTGTACCAATGTAATAGAGGTTGAATGTATTGCCATCTCAATAAGGGGTAACTAATGTTCCACCTCATCATGTAGTGGAAAATACACCTTCTCAATTGTATACCAGTGTACCAATCTAAAACTAAATGATGACTAGTCAATAACATGTAAATATTGGTCAGTGCCAGATGCCGAATCTTCAACATGATTTTGCTTCCCAACAAGAATTCGTGCAATAAGGAGGATCTTATGTTTTTCAAGTACCTACTAGACAAAAATTAGTTTAAAATGTGCCACAAGTTTAGAGACAAGGTCTTGGTTCACAAGTTACCACTCAACATCAAGGTTTGATTAGTCGACATCATGTCCCTTTTCAACCACAACAAGCACAATATAGTTATATCCCTCCACCCCAACCATAAAATCCTCCAATTCAAACCTTCATAGCCAAACCAAACTAAAATATGGCATAACCAAATGTGCAATTTCAAGTATATCTTAATCTACGTATGCATATTCTTGGTCCATTTCCCAACCAAACCAATATACCCCAATAGATATCTCCATTATACCCTAGTCAAAGTGTCCCACTTGTGACCTCCAACCCATCTACCCAAACCAATATTCCTTCTAGTTTCCTATCCCAAGAATTACAATAGATGAAGGATGCAATTTCTACCATTCAAGTTGGGAAATAGACTAGAAATTTCAAGTTGGATGACGTGTGTTCTTTTCTATTCAACATGGAGTACTTGAAAATACCATTTCCTCTAAGATATGAACCATTAAAATTCAACAAATATAAGGGAAAGGTGACCCTAAGGCCCATTTAACCAAAGTCTTTGTTGCATGTCAACCAGTGGCATATTGTGTATATATACCTTTTATTGTTGTTTCCAAGGAACTTGGTTGGACAAGAATTGGAGTGGTTCTCAAAGTTTCCCTAGAATTTAGTAAAATATTTTGATAAGTTTGTGTAGCACTTTTCTTATAATCATGAACATGAAATTTCATTGGTTGACTTAACACAATAAAAAAAAAATTTGGTGAGAGTTTTGCAGATTATCTACAGTGATAGAGAACCCTTGCAAGCCAATTTACCTATATTTTAATAGATAAACAATTAGTCATTGTGTTTACTAAAAATTTGCATAATGAGATAACTTATCATCATGAACTATGATGTGCACATACTTTCAAAGAGATCATTGATAAAGGCTTGTTGATTGAGCGAACCCTTATTAATAAAGGGATCATCAATCTTACGTTAACTAATCAAAATCAAGGTACCAATTAGGGAAGTGGCCAAAACCAACATACAATCCAAGCATAAGCATCACAACTAGCACATGCCAATAACCAAAATAGATCAAAGCAATTTAACCATAATAAGAAAGTTGTGGGTAATGGAGTAACTGAGTCACGTCATGTCCAAATAGTGAAAACCTCATCTACACCACTTTTTTAGCTTATTCCTACCAAAAAGCCTCTCCAACTAATGACATAAGCAAAACAATCGAGACATGTGTAACAAATACAGTAACCTTTACCATTGCAAACCCCTCCTCCAAGGATAACTATGCCTACTCATTATGTCATTAATGACCTAGGAGAGCCTATTGAGTATGTATCTCTCAAACTTGCCATGGTTAATCTAATTAGTTAGCCTATACCAAAGCATTATCCATAAGGCATTCCTTACCCTGTTTAGTACCATAAAAATGAATTTTGTGAATATCATTGAGTCAATGGGCATAATCTATGAAGATGTGTGCAAATCAAGCATTTGATTTATAATATGTTAGAGAATGGGGAGATAACATTGGATAATGGTGCTTCCACCTTGAATCAAACTCTTGGGATTTATCAAAACCTCTTTACCCAACATAGCACATAATAGGAGCATAACAATCATCAACAACAATATCAACACTAGCCAGTGCAACAACAAAATCAAAAGTATTAAAATCAAAGGCAAAACCAAAAAAATTAGTTGAATCAATAGTAGAACCCACAACATCATAAAAATGGAAAAAACCAAGGTTAGAATAGTAACAACCAAAAAACCTACCATGTAGTTGCATATGGCTATAAAAACTTGTAGGTCATACTATAGCAGGTATCATTAATACCATCTCCATTAATCCTAGACTGAGAACTAATCAATCTAGCCCATTGTTAAATAATACCACTCAACCAAATTACATGGATAATCCTTCGTTGACCTGGGACCACATAGAGGAAAACCAACAAATATAGATGTCCAATTTTGGACCTTATATTGATTCACCCTTGCCATGTGACCACATATAGGTGCATTGACAATTGAGACGTTTCCTATCTGGTCCCACACCATTCCCAACATTTGTTATCAATTATGGTCCAACATCTAATCCTGATTTTGTAATCACAACTCGAAGGTCAAAGATTACTATCCCAGGCCCATAACCATCTACCACTTTACCTATTATCTAACCAACCATTTAGCCTTAGAATAAACCAATCAATATTGACCAAGACAAGAAGTTTGATATTGTGAAACAATTAGAAAAGACACTAGCACAAATTTCTATTTTAGATTTGTTGTGAATGTCAACAATCCACAAGGGAATTTTGATTGATTTTTTAACTCAATCCACTATTTCTAGTGACATATCCCTTGATAAATTTCAAGCTTTGGTTGGACACCTAGCTCCATCCCAACAAGTCATGTTCAACCAAAGTTATATGTCTTCCCTTGGCCCACTCCATAATAATCCATTATAAATATAATTTTATATAAAGTGACATAAAGTGAAGCATGTCCTTATAAATAATGGATCAGGCCTTAACATAGTGTATCTAAAGCTCAACAAGCTTATTTGGTACAAAATGGTAGATCTCCATCTAGAAATGATAACTATCAAAGCCTATGATAATTAGGAGAGAGAATCACAAGGCACCATTAGCTTACCAATTATCATTGGGCCTTTGACCCATTATACACTTTGTCATGTGCTTGATCTTGATCTATCATATAATATGCTTCTAGGAATGCCTTGGTTACATGAGATTCATGTAGTCCCATCAACGTGACACTAATGTATCAAGTTCTCTCACTCAGGGATGGATGTAAATATTCCAAGAGATTTACACCCATATGAACACTACAAACATCTTGAGGCTGAGTTTTAAATCTACAATTACCAATACAACATCACTCCAAGTTCTAATTAGGATAAATAAAAGGCCACACTTATTGATTATCCATAGGATAATTGCATAGATCCTAATACCTTGGATTTCCTTTCTCGCATGTCACCTCCTAAAGCTTCCAATCATTTCATCATTTCAAAAAATGGCCTAGGGGAGTATGTGACCCATGATACCTTCCATATTCTCAATCTTCCTCAAAATCCAAATACCTTTGGACAGCCTAAAAATACCCCACACATGAATTGGAAACAAAAGAACAAAGATAAGGGACTTGTCATGTTTGTACTAACATCTGGCCTAGAGCTAGAGCCTCTTGAAGGGGATGAATCACGGTTGTACTATGACAACCAAGATGATTGTTATAAAATTTCAAAGTATCCTCTTCCCAATAGGATCATGGGGCATCAAGATTATAAAGGAAGAGGCCTTAGATATAATCAACAAAGAACCATTGAGCCAATATCCATGACTAAATACAAAAGACCCTATGGAATTGGATTTAAACTACCTGAGGGTGACCCCACATATCTTATGTAAGTTCCATCACCAGTGGCTAGTGATGATGATGCCAATAGTGAATTATATTTTGATCATAGCCTCAAGTTTGATGACCTAGCTAAGACTAACATTTTTGATAATAATGTCATATGTACTCTTACCCCAGTCATTCATCACAACACATTGCCATTATACTATCCCCAACTAATAGATTGGGACCAACAAGATTCCAATTTGTCAATTGATGAGTTTTAAAATGATGAGGCATTCTATGACCTTTTAGGCATTAGAGACAACATTTTTGTGGGAGATTATAAATCAGGATTCTCAATTACATTAGATCCTGAAGCCTATTTTGGAGAGTGGGTGAACATCCTTAGCCAAAAATAAACAAATAAAACATTGAGGTCCTAAAATGAAAACCTCTTTGAGGCACTTTTTGACTAGGTAAAAAGTAAAGATAAAGGCCAGTCTAGTGGTGAAAACTTATTTTAGGTACCATTAGATGGGGGTGTTTATTCTTCTTCAAATTTAGACCAGGAGACCACCAATGATGAACTTGCCTATGGATCCAAGTTCATTTTTGAGAAAACACAAGTGTTTGATCAAAATATTCAATAATTTATGACTATTTTTGTCACATGGCCAACTCTCCCATTAGGGGACTCAAATTCATTATGCTTAGGAGATGTTGAAGAGAAAGTCCTAACAAAGGACCCTGATATAGTCCAATAGTTCAAGTCTTTGCCTATTATCTTAGAAGATGGTTTGACCCTTCTAGTCAAAGATAAAATAGAGGTAAACATTGGGAATCCATCAGACCAAAAATGGATAAAATTAAGCATGTCCCTCACTGAGGAGAAACATGAAGTCTTTACAACTCTATTAATAGAATTTGTAGATATCTTTGCATGGGATTAATCTAACATGCCAGGTTTGGACCCTGCCTTGGTTCTAAACAACCTTATGGTCAATCCTAATGCCAAACCAATGAAAAAAAAGCTATATAAGATGCATCCTCATGTTTCTATCTTGGTAAAGAAAGAGTTGGAAAAACTCTTATAAGTAGGATGTATCTGATCCATTGACTACTCAAAATGGATATCTAATGTTATACCTATTAGTAAAAAGCCTGAAGGCATTTAACTTTTTACTAATTTTCAAGACATAAACAAAACTTGTCCTAAAGAGGACTTTCCATTGCCTAATATTGACATGATTGTCAACTCCACAGTGGGTTATGAAATGCTTTCACTCATGGATGGCTTTTTAGGATACAACTATATCAGAATAACACTAGAAGACCAACATGAAATAACATTCATCACTCCATGGGGAACATTTTGTTATTAGGTAATACCATTTGGTCTTAAGAATGATAGAGATACATATCAAAGGGCCATGAATATCATATTCCTTGATATGATGTATGATATTATTGAAGACTATATCAATGACATATTAGGAAAATCGAAGACTAAAGCTGACCATCCAACAATGCTACGTAAGATATTTGAAAGATTATGGGAGTATAAATTTAGACTCAATCCAAATAAATGTGTGCTTAGAGTAACCTCAAAAAAGTTACTTAGCTTTATTATGTCTTGTAGGGGCATTGAAGTCAATCTAACCAAAGTCCATGCTCTCATCAAGATGCCACCATCGACCAATTTGAAGTAACTCTATAATTTGTAGGGCAATATATAGTCAATCAAACTCTTCATATCTTAGTTAACAGACAAGTGTCATCCATTTACACATCTTCTAAAGAATGGAGTTACATTTCACTGGGATGATCACTTCCAAATAGCTTTTCAATAACTCAAGGACTATCTAGTTAATCCACCTATTTTGTTACCTCCTATGGTAGGAAAGCCATTCTTGTTGTATCTTTTAGCTACCGATAATGCCTTGGGGTATCTTTTGGCTCAACATGATAACAGTGGAAAAGATCATATAGTTCACTACTTAAGCCATACACTGGTCACATATGAACACAACTATGCACCTATTAAAAAATCTTGTCTAGCCATGATCTTTGAAGCTCAGAAACTATGCCATTACATAGTGAACAATAAGACCATGGTCATTTCAAAAGTGGATCCACTCAAGTATCTACTATCTAAAATAGCTTTAAAAGATATAATGGCCAAATAGATCATGCTTCTTAGTGATTTTTACATAGAGTATATCAATCAGAAGGCAATCGAAGGATAGGTCCTTACAGATCAACTTGTTGAAGCACCCCTTATTGACACAAAGCCACTCACATTTCATTTTCTTGATGAATCCATAATGACCATCATTGACACACCTTTTAATAATAAAAAATGGAAGCTATATTTTTATTGTTCACTTACTACACATGGATCAGGGGCAGGCCTCTTATTTATTACACCATAGGGGGATCTAGTCCCTAAATCATTCAAAATTAGTTTTACTTATACAAATAACATGGTCAATTATGAAGCACTTGTCACAAGACTTTTAAAAGTAGTATAATGGAACATATATCATCTTCAAGTTTATGGTGATTCTCAATTAATCATTCATTAGGTCACAAACCATTTTTAGACCAAAGATGACAAGTTGGTTCCATATAAGGCTATGGTTGATACCCTAAAGCAACAAATTATAAATATCCAATTTAAGCATATACCAAGGGATAGTAATAGAAATGCAGATGCCATGGCTACTATCAGCTCTTTTATTTTAAAAAAGACAAAGCTAGAGAATATCAGTTTCTTTTTGAGAATTTGTTCGCACCAGCCCATGAACATTCAACCATTAAAATGATTTGTGATATTGTTAGTCCTAATTCTATCTAGCACATAAACCTTTAAAACTACATTCATGACCAAGTTATACCACCTAACCTATCCTAAAAATAAACCAAAGCCTTATCCATCACTCCACTCATTATACTCTACTTGGATCCACCCTTTACAACTACAATTTTTATAGAACTCTACTTTGTTATTTAACTTTGATAGAGTCTAAACTAGCGTTAAGAGAAGTTCATGAAAGAGTATGTGGAGCTCATTCTAGTAAGGTAGTCCTATCCAAAAATTTCTTGCATACTGGTTATTATTGTCCCATGATGGACATAGATGTGACTGCATATGTAAATAAGTGTGACAAATGTCAATGACATGCTAATCTAATTCGTGCTCAAGCACAAACTATGAAATTGATGTTGAAACCATGGCCATTTGCTACATGGGGACTCGACCTCATTGGAAAGATCAACCCTACTTCATCCAATGGCCATAAACATATCCTTACCACCACTGAGTATTTCACTAAGTGGGTTGAAGCTATACCCCTCACTTACGTGAATGGTAAGCAAATTTTTAAATTCATATTCAACCATCTCATTTGTCATTATAGTATCCCCTCTAACATTATATCCAATAATGGAGGGTCATTCAAGAATAAAGATGTAGACTAGTTATGTACCAAATACAACATCACATAATTTTTTTTGTATAGTATATTACCCTCAAGGTAATGGATAGGCTGAAGCATCGAATAAAACCATTGTCAATATTCTCAAAAATATTTTCAATGATGTTTGTCATGATTGGCACCTACATATATTTCCTATTCTTTGGGTATACCATACCAATCATTGTACCCCCACAGGAGCCACTCCATATTCAGTTATTTATGATATAGAATCCATCCTTCTCATTAATGTTAAGTTACCTTCACTATGCATATCTAAGCATGTCCTAGATTATCATGACTATCGAGTACCTCACCTACAATAACTAGACCTACTTGATGAAAAATAAACTACTGCACTTAACAATATTTAGGCATATCAGAATCGATTCAAAGGATACTATAATCAATGTGTCAATTATAGAATATTTGAACTTGGTGATCTTTTTCTTTAAGAAAACCAAAATAATACACAACTGAGAAGAAGCATAAAGGTAAATTCAAACCAAATTAGATAGGGCCTTTCATCATTACTGTAGATTATGGATCACAATCATATAGACTTGCCACACCAGATGGAGATGAACTTCCTGAGATGATGAATATTCTTCACCTCAATAAGTACTATGCTTGAGCACTAAGGTGTATTCTCTGTAAGGACCGTTTCATGTTGTGCCATTTTATCTCTATTTCTTCTTTGTACAAGTATCATACTTATCATTCCTTTTAGCCCATTCCATCCATTTTACCATTTCATTCTATTAGCCAAACATGTTCTAAATCCTATCCACCCAACCCATTTGACCTTGGTTTTTTTTCCATTCATTGCACATTTTTAGCATCAAGGAATCTAATCAATTTCATCAATTAATTCAAGTACTTTAGATAGAGATCATATTTTGAAGCAATATGACAAAAGTTCTGGTAGTTGTATTCTTCATTTGTTATTCCTTCCTTATCAAAGGTCTTGCTACTAATTATAACCACCTTTGGGAAAATTAGTACCATTGATCCATACCATTGTGTCTGAGTTATAACCATCTATGAGCAAACTAGGAGCCAGCTTGCCACTTTCTATGCCATACTATGCCTTTTTACCAACTATGTCTATTTTGTTAGAATTGGCTACTACACTAGTCAAATTACTTTGTTGTAAGGGTAGAACTATAGTGACTTGAGGTCCTACTTTGGGACTATGTAGGTAGTACTTGATAATTGTTAAGGTCAGCTCAGTCACCCTTTCTACCACACTCTCACCATTTTGAGAGAAACCTAATTTTGAATGTTCTCACCATTTTGTGAGATTAAAACATTTAGTGTCTCATCATTCTTTATTGAGTTGAGATACCTTAAAAATTCCAAAAACATTTGTGAAATTGTTAGACAAAACCAAAAACATGAACCACTTATTTTCCTTAAGGATTCTTGGAACCCTTACGAAGTTACAAGAAAACCACTTGTCACTTAGTTTCCCCATCTTTTTTGGCCTTTTCTCTCATGTACTTTAAATTTTTCAAGACCATTCCTATTCTTCTATCACACCCATTCTATTTTTTTCATCAGTTATCAAATTCTTCCCAATCTCTGGGAGAAATACATTTGGCCTAAAGTTTTTGTTGGATATTACATCTATGAAACTATGTAGGCAACATCCACTTTCCTAGTGCATATGGAAACAACTTAGCCACCCCCTTTCTTTTATTATATTCCCCCATTTTATTTGTTTGTTAGGTTGTCACCTATTGTCTTGGGGCAATGTTCATATGGTTTCTATTGCATTGTTTTTTTTTGTCTCTACTTATTTTATTTGTTTGTCTACCTATTTGTTTAGTTTCAGCATTGTTGCCTTGTTTTGGTTTATGTGTGTTCATTGGGTGATTACTTTCCCACACCTATACTTGAATATATCCATATTTATATGTTTATATTGTCATCATGGTTTTTATCATTGGTGCATTGTTTTCTATTGAGTATTGGATTGTGGGAGTCAGTCCTTATGCATATTTCATTCAAGTCTTCATGATGTTATACCATGATTCCTATCAACATGTGTGAACAAACTTTAGCTTCAAGAAGTCTATTTAACAATGGTGGCAATGACATCTCGATTCAATCCTAATCATATCAAAAATAGATTAATTAACCATGAAATAATTTCATCCTTTATTAGTTTGAATGAGCATCTCCCTACTAGTAGGTTATTCCAATTCATCATACCCTCTGTGTTAATTTATCATCATCCTCGACCAAGTTTGTCATGTTTTCCATAATCGAGGTCCAATGATGATAACTGCCTATGGGAAAATTATTTCACATCATTCCACCTACATTTATAAATGATTATAACTACCTTTGGGAAAATCATTATGTTGTCACCACTTTACATTTTTTGACCAAATAGGGGTGCATTGTTATCTTGTTTGTTTATCCTAAATGGGGCAGCTCCATCTTCTCAATGATTATAACTGCCTTTGGGAAAATCATTGTGTTATCATACCACATTGCCACTATTGGGGTACAATACTTATAACTGCCTTTAAGAAAACCATTGTACATGATCCCAATTGCGTTCTCAATGATTTTGACTACTTTTTCAAAATCATTATGTTTTCACCCCATCATCTTTCCTTTTTTTGGTCCCCTCATTTCACTTATTTCTTTTCAAGGGACCATTTTCTGACCTACTTATGCCAACCATTCCCTCGAGGGGGAATCACACAATTATTTTATCATCATTACAGTTTTAGGCATACATGACCTGTTTATTCTTTGAGAAGATGTTACTGTGATTCTAGCTTGAAACACCTTCCCAAATAGGGGCAAATTGTAGACACCTAAATCTGACCATCGATAATCTATAATTAGTCTTTTGACCAATTTCCACCTAAAATGCATAATTTGGCCTAAAAATACTAAAATGCATTAAATGAGTTGAAATTGACATATTCAAGTGTTGATTTTGGCTAGAGCATCATTAAACAGGGCAATGCAATTTGTGGTCTAGCTAAATTTGATTAGATCATTTTGAGTCAAAATGCCAATTTTGCACTTGGGTGCTCTAGATTGCTCTTTCCTATCAAATATCTTACATAGGATGCATGAATTTGTTATTTTTTATTGATAACATGCTAAATGGGATAATAGATCCAACGTATCTAACATTGACTCTCAATTCCAATCTAGTTAAATTTTAGACAAATAAAAAGGCATTCTGATCAATTTGAGTAATTTGTGCACAAAGTGATTAATCATGCTTAGAGATAATTAATCCAAGTTATATCCCAATTAATAATTCCATGTAAACTTGTTGAATACTTGTTTTTATAAATTAATATTGAATATCTGCATAATTAGGTGACCTTATTTCTTGGGAAGACATCCCTAGACCATAAATGCCACAAATATCATGATTCATGCCTCCCATGCCTCATCAAAGCCCTCCATGCCTCTTAATTTCTCCTGTATCTCAAATATTGATGAGCCTATTTATCAATTTTAATTTTATAATTGGATTAATCCTTAGCCACACATCTCAATCTTGAGATGGATGGTTTAGGTTGAATCTGATCAATCTCAAAAAAATTTAAATAAAGAGGCCATGAACATCATTTCAAAAAATCTTGAGAATGCAAAGTTATAATGCACAAATGATTCCAAAATCTATTGAAATTAGTGTTACCATGCCAAATTTATTCCAAGCCAAACCAAACCAAAGCAACAAGGTGTCAAGGAGAAGAGGAGATAGCCAAGCCTCCTTTGATGAAGACTTCATGAGCACAAGCTGAGAAAGCCACTACAAAAGGTATATTAGAGCATCCAAGGAGGGTAAAAGAAGGTTTATTTTCAATTTTATTTGTGTGTTTTATTCATGTTTTTTAACTAAGCTCTCCTTAGTGTCTAGGTCTAGAGATGTTATTCTAGATAGTGTGTTTCTTTCATTTTGTTTTCATTTTTAAACTAACACAATACTAACCATCCTCTTTTGAGTCAAATTTATAACTCAAAATATCTCTTTCCATGAGTCATTCATCTTAATCTCCCTCATTTCCCTAATTCTAACATTGATATAATCTTTTCCTCCTCATGATATTAGAGATTGAAGGACCCTAGAGCTCTTTTCTAGCACAACATGACACTCTCAATGAGCACCATGACATTATTGAGGTATTTTAGTTCCATAAAAAGAACCTCTTTCCACCACCCATTTCAAATCCCATACCACTAAAAAAATAACCTAATCTATATCCCATCCATTACATCAATTACCTTAACTTGACCTTAGGGTGTCTAATACATAGTTTAGTGTGTGTTATTCAAGTTTACACAAATTAGTGAATCTAATGTGGAATTTAATATTTTTAATTTTAATTTTCTTCTTCTCATCCTTTATCTATTCCCCTTTCTCCCTCATCCTTCAATTTATTCTATAGGTATTCATATACCCTATACTATGTCTAGATAGGACATATGTGGATCTCTTGGCATAGAAGGCTATAGGAGAAGCCAACTCAAATCTAGTGAACCATTGTTGGTGATTTGAAATAGCTCAACCTTAGACACCAACATATACATCTAATTATATTATTACTCTAATCCTAGAACTTAAACCAAGAGTGGGTTATCTATTCAAGAGATACAAGATATTGTAGACACTAGAATTTAGTACCCTTACCCTATTCTACCATATTTTAGGCTATCACTTTAATAATCAAATGTAGACACTAGTAATCTGTACCATAGCCTAAAACCCTAAAATAAGCTAAGTATGAAAGCCTAAAGTCCTAAAATAGGCTAAGTCTGAAATGTGGTGAAAACCTCCAAAAATCTTGCATCTTAACTCTTAGAGGTTTGAAACCACTCTCAAACATCCTAAAAGTATATACATAAAATATAACTTAAATTATAAGAAACTAAATATCCATAATTAAATGTCAACTTATACTTAAATGTTTATTTTATGTATATACCCCCTATTTACCCATGGTAATTAATTATTTTAATTAATATTTACCATCCCCAACCAAAATCCTAAAATTTAAATGAAAACCAAACCTATCCAACCTCCCAACAACCCTTCCAACAACTTACCCTCATTAAAAACCCAAGCAAACAAATTAGTGTGACATTCACTTAGTTTGACATGTAGTTAGAATTAGCCTAAGCTAAATTTTGAATAAATTAGGCTATTCAAAATTGATCCTCCATGATCGATGTCAATTCTCTCAGATCAACATCTATCCATATATACACAACAAACCTCCATGGTTCAAGAGGATGGTGACTACAATTTTGGACCCTAAAACACTGAGAAAATTTCTCCAAGAGACTCATAGGTGATTGTTAGACCCCTTGCTGGTGAATTACTACCCAAATATAGACAAAATAATGCATAATATCAACCTCATGCTAGGATTCTTTTCATGGTAAGTATTGCACTTCAATTCATTCATATTTCAAATCTACAATCTTCTACATCTATCTGTCACTATTTTACATTCAATTTTAATTATTTTATTAATAATACAAGTCATTATTATAGTCTATTTTTAAAGTGTAGAATTTTACATAGGATTGACATCGATCCATATGAATCGACATCAATCCTATAGGATCATCATCGATCCCTTCTAAAATTTCAAAACATTCTTGCAATCTATTTTCATAACATTCTCAGTCCCTAAAGCCTACATAATTTTCATTCTATTTTCTAAATATCTCTCCTAATCTATTGATATCCATTACTAAAAATTAGCAAAGCATTTATACATCTTATCCTTGAATAATCCATTTATCTTATCTTTTAATCATAAATAGTCTACATTTATCTGATCTTTATTAAGTTATATTTTAGTGTTGTTTATACCTACATCTATTATCTTGTATATTTTATCTGTTATCTTGAATAATCCATAATCATTTATCTTTTACATCATTTATATCTTGTAATCTTTATCTTTTTAAATTTATTATCTTTCTTAATTAAAAATAGTGGGATGACATCCATTTGAGAAAGCGTGTCGCTTCTCAGGATTGGTTTGTAACCAAGCAACCCACTCATCTTCTTCTTAATCAATTTTTTCTGAGTTAGAGTGATTTGTAGGTCATTCCTACCCATACAAAGAGGAGTTCTCACAAAATATTGATCTAATATGTTCAACCAACCATCCATATCTCCATTTAATCTAAAAAACCCTGCTTTTACTTTATTTTTAGTACCTAATTAGATCACATTGAAAAAGCAATAAAAATATTAAAACATTCTGGCATGCCTAGTGGGACCAGATAGTGGGTCCATTTATTTTATTATTTCTTGTGCATGTAGCTGCATTAGTGAATTTCATCCTCTTTTACATTTCTTTTCAATCAAATAACTTTCATTGTATTTTCTTCTTTAAAGTAAAATCATCATAGGCATAGGATTTGCATTTCATGTGCATTTGTTTTACATTGAATTGAATTCTTTTTCTACATCCAAATCAAATAAAAATATTATTTTGGCTTAAAAATGAACTACATTCATAGTTTATCTCATTGAAATAGCCTATCTAGATTAATTAGGTAGTCAATTAATCTGTTAGTCCACAAATAAATCACACACGACCAAACCACAAAATCAAAAATCACACATCAAAACTTGACATAGTAAATTAACTTGGATTTCACCACCAAGTGGGGATTTTTATTCTCGATGCTTTCACTTGGATTTAATCACTAAGTGGAGTGCCAACTCAGTACTCTAGATGAGTATAAAACCTAGTTGAGTGGTATATCTTGGCTAAGCACCTACACTAGCTATGAGATTGTGATGAGAGGGAAGCAAACCCCAAGTATCAAGCCATGTACCATCACTAGTATAGATTACACCTCACATACCTTAGGATATATATAGGGTTTATGCCTAAACATCTTGAAACCATCCTTAGACTTATATTTCTAGTACCTTATCCAAGACCAATCAAGTTTTATATATTCAAAAAGGAACATAATCAAGGAATCCTAAAAATTTAATGTTTTTAGTATATGTTATTTAAATTGATTTTTGTTATCTTATTCTTGTTTAAGTGTGTAAGGTTCAAAATCTTCCACCATCGTACAACCTAATCCACTTGTCTAGCCTTATAATTCTAACTTGGTAATAGGTTTAGGAACTATTAGATCCTTATCCTTACCAATGGGGAAAACCTTTGAGATATCCTATGAAACCTTCACCAAAACCCTTGATAATAGTCCTCAAGCATTGAGTGATTACATTTCCAATCATGTAGCACTTGTTTTTATTCCATCTCATGAGTATATTAATTAATTTGTTTATACCATGATGCCTAAGGGACAAAGTGAATTCTCACTACCCTATAGTGCCAATTTTTAGCACTTGGTTAAGCCAGGTCAACCTCAATCCAAGCCTTATCCTAGATAATTTAAATACTATCCAAACACATTTTTACAACACCCCAAACCTTATCAATCTTTACCCTAACCTTTTCAACTATTTTAAGAGCAATTATTCCCATAATTCCAACAAATTCTGATTCAACCATTGTAACCCTCTCAAGGGCCAACCTTTTAACCTACCCCATTTAAATTATCTCAACCTACCTTACCTCACTTATCCTCTTTCCCATCTTATAATTTACCTTTACAACCTATCCAATTAGGCTTGTCAAGTTTAACAATAGTATCAATCCAATTAACTAGTTCATCCTCTTTACAGGGACAATCATTAGAACTAGTTCTGAAACCTCCTACCTAAAGGTATACTCCACTGGGGGAACCATATATTTATGTGTTGGAAAATTTGATAAAAACATCAATAATCCAACTCCCTCATATCAAACCTATTATATTAGGGCCATATGATTTCATTATACCTTTGTCTAAGGGAAATGAATTTTTCCCCTATCATTGTATCATGGGTCATATAGTTGAAAGATGTAAATATTTCAAATGGTTGATCCAAGACTTGGTTGATCATGGCAAGCTTGTGTTGTTTAATCCCAATACCTTAAAAAATTAGTAATATATTGTTATTCATCCTCCTAAGTTAGATACCTCACCCATTTCTAGTTAAAATCCTTTAAGCCATGGTGTCTTTGTATCTAAAACCATCCCTAGTAAGCCTATTACTAAGGAGGTTGTGGAAACCTTATCCAACCCATCCATTGAATCCATTCAAGTTTCACATCTTCCTATAAACATAGTTACAAAGGAAGACCCCATTCTCATCAACCCTCTTATGGATCAAGTTCAACCTATCCACCTATCCTTAACTACTATAGTAAAGAAACCTCTCAACCCCAATTAGTCAAGTCAACCACTTGAATCGGTCAATCCAATTCAATTTCTCTATAGTTTTCTCACCCTAATCTATCTGCCAATGATAACGTTGTTACCTTTGATCCTATTCCTTTTAGGTGAGATTCAATTTTTTGTCACCTCAACTCATTTTCAGACCAAATCAACCAATCCCATACATTGTATCCCTTACTTTTTCAATCCTATAAACCCATCACCAAACATAAAGCAACATAAAACCAAATTAATGAATCAATTTTTTAGCCTCTTCATGCAAACCATTAAGTCACTTTGGTATCCAAAAATTCATGTTTTATATATTCAATTAGGAATCATTCAATTATATTATTTACGCATCCCTAAATCTATCACCCAAACCAACCCAACCAATCAACCATGACTACAATCCAAAAAGTTTCCTAAACATAAGTAATCAGGTTTAGGTCAGAATCCTAAACATTGTAAGCCCTTTTTAGGCACTATGTTGAAGCTTCTTGATAGGGACAATCATATAGTTTTATTGGATTTGTTCTCATTTCAAAACTGCTCCATCCATTTCACTTTTAGTTTTCAACCGTATAATATTTTGAAGCATAGTCTAAATCAGTTGTCTCTCTACCCTCTTGGCATTGTAAAGGTCATCCCACTTGAGCCCCCACCTATGTCTTAAGTTATTTGTCAATTAACAAGCCTTCAGAAATAGATGAAGATGCCTTCACCCCTCCAAGCTTCCTTTAACCATCTGCTAAGATTTCTTTTCCTATTGGAGGAAGATTTTTACTTTTATTTGATTTGGATCATATAAGTATCGGGTATTTTCAAAATTATCCCCCTTTATGCATCTTTACACTTGAATCCTTCATGGTCAAGGATCCTTTTACCTTTTTTGTCTAATGAAATATTTTTATTTGATATTTTGTCCATTGTCAAGAGAAATTAATAGCAAGAATAATGTGATTTTTCTGTTATAGATACTTAGCCCAATCTTAAATGTGAGCACCTTGGCTCTACTCATAGCATGTTTCTCATAGACACATTCCACCTTTTTAAGAAGGAACCCCATGGTCATTGTCTCTTTACTTCCCATCTTAAGTCCATCTAACATTTACCTCCCCCCTTGTGTTTCATATTTGTTCTCTAAAAGGTGAACAAGACTAGCTTGGGTTAATTCACATCAAAAAACCAAAAATTTTGGGATATCTTACTCAAAAGGGTCATTTTCAAAATTGTAGATTGTTCCCTTGAAGGATAGCTACCAAGAATTATAAGTTGCAAAAATATAATATACTAATACCTTGAAGGAAATCTATCAAATAAATCAAAATCTAGACCACTCCCTTAAAGGATGGCTAGTTATAGTTCTGGTAAAAGTAAAGCAACTGGAGGCTTCTCGCATCGATCAACTTCCTAAAATCTCTCAAACCAAAAGCAAAAAAGGATCCTAAATCAAAAATTCAAAATCTAATATATCCCATAGAATACTTCCTACCTTGATTAGTCTTCTCCAATTATGAAAAATTCTCACATTGATCAGTCTATCTCCTATATATAAAACATGTATAGCAAGATTCTAGTATAAGAACAAGGCCTAATAGGCCTAATTGACTATTTAGTTAATGTGTGAATTAAAGCAAAAGATATAACACTTTGAATAGATAAAGGGGGTAATTTAGACCATAATTATGGTATGGATAAACTATCATGAAGATCTAATAGGGGTATTATAGATGACTATCAAGGTCAAATGACCTAATCTATCTTGAAGAGACCTAGTTGAGTGAAGGAGCCTAGAAGGCAGTTTGAGAAGGATAAGAATGTGAAGAGCTGAAGAAGTAGTCAGAATCATTTGTTTGAAAAGAAATATGTCTTAAATGTGACCAAGGAAATTATGTGGTTGAGTTAATGTTGATTCATCTAGGGGGTTGGTGCCTCCTTGAAAGTAAGTACTTACTAAAGCCTAGTCAAGTGAGTGCTTGGCTAGTTGGGGTGGGTGCTCCAAGTGAAGTTGGTGCTTCACTAAATATTTATGTTTATCTTATAGAAAAGTAGTACATGTGTATATATCAGTGGGTTTTCTTTCCCTTGAGGGTTTTCCAATAAAATAAGTGTTCTATGTGTTATGCTCTTATCTCATGCTCAGTGTTCTTAATGTGTTTCTAGTTTATTATATTAGTTTAATAGTTCATGAATGATAAAGTAAAGTTGTAAAAAAATTGAAGACTTATTCACCCCATGCCTTTTAGTAATTTTGCATCTAGCACATCTCTGATATCAAATATGAAGATAAGAGTTTCTTGTGGCATCTTTGATATGGACACTTGAATTTTCAATGTTTTATGTTACTAGAATCACAATAATTGGTATATGTTGTGCCAAATATTTAAAAATGTCAAGAGGTTTTTGAATTTTGTGCTAATGGAAAACCTGAAAAATAAAATTTTCCAAAAGTTAGTGCAATGGGGGTTCATCATCCACTTTACTAAATTAATGGATAGGGTCCAAAAGAATTGTTATCTACCATAATAAAATCACCAACAATACATGCATGATAATAATATTACATATTAGAAGCTAAATAGCATAGATTCATCAAGTAGAACCAAAGGATGATGGTCAAGCTAATTTCTTATTAGACATGAAGAGAATCATGATTCGACAGAGCCTATGTAGGTTGAGGATTACCTTGAGGGTTCACTAGTGTCAATGATTACACTATCCTTGAGGGAAATGATAATATATATAGGTGGATTAGTGACTATGGTATTAGTTTGGATGTAAAGTACATGTGTGGTAATATGGACTTCAAAGATATGTGGGGGAGATGGTGCTAAACCATCAAAACCAGTGAGATCAACATTAAATGAGGATATAATATCTAGATTGTAATAGGAGATATCCATTAGAGCTATAGAGATAATAGGTCTTACTTGGAGAATATTTAGCTAAGATACATAGATCTCAGTCTTATAGGCATATGTTAAGGCTAGAGATGCATAAATTTATACCTTGAAAACTGAGGTGACCCATATGATAGTTTAGGTGAATTGATTGACATAATATACATGGGATACTAATGAGATTGATATATTATGTGAAAAGTGTGACACAACACATGAAGAGGTAAAATGACTCTATGGTGAATGAGAGGCAACTTGATATATGTTGAGACAATAGGGTCTAGAATAGACTCTACTAGATACAAAAATAAATATGGATTAGGTGAGCTATTATAAGAGCCTGTATGAGAGTGTAGTTCCTATAAAACACATGACACCATCATATGTTGAACATATAAGCTAGAGGTTAGGGAAATCATCTTGAAGGATAGCCATGATAGTTACCTCTTAGAGGTTAATAGAGCAACCATCACCATAGATAATAAATATTATGGGTCCTCCTCTTAATACACCACCCTGGGATCTATAATAGAGATCATGTTAGAGGAATCCACCTCTAAAAGCTAATTTTATCTACTATATTCTCATAGTTTTGATAAAGATGTACATGTATTTTTGATGTATAGAAAAATATTTTGTATATGGAAATTAATTTTTTATATATCAACATTCGATTGATATTATATATATGATGACCATTATGATCTGATCTCTTGATATATGTCATGTGTGTTTCTCTTAATTTTTGCCCATTTCTTAATTTTGGAAAAAAAATAAGAAACTAGTAATAAGGGTGTGGTAGAAATACATGGTTGGTGATGCACACATAATATAGATAAATATGGAGAAATCCTCTTTGGCTTGGAAGGAATAACTTGTAAATAATAAATCACTAACAAAAGGGGTTGTTAACAAGATAGTTAAGTGGATTGCCTAGTGTGAACTAGATCCAAGAAGCATAAGCTTACTAAGAGGTCTTCAATCAAATATTCATTACAATAAATTTAGAAATGATGAGGTAAAGTGATTGTATAAATTAAATGAAATGTAATACAATAAGAAATTATAATGCTTGTTAAATAAAATGACTAAATATAGAAAATGTGAGTCAATACTTGTGCTAAAGTGGCTGAAATTAGGTTCAAAAAATTAGAAAAGGGTATTAGAATAAGTAAGAACACATAAAGTTAGGTTTGTTTGGGGTTAAGGGGCTAAAAATAAATTGATACTATTTTATGTCATAATGACCATCAGTGGTTGGGTTAACCATCGATGGTTGGGTTGACTATCGATGGTTAGGTAACTATTGATGGTTTGGGGTGATTGTCGATGGTTGTGATAATCATCAATGGTTACCTATATAAGTGGAAGGTTTTAGAAAATATGTTATAAAATAATTATATGGCCAAATAATGGTTTTATTAATGATCTGGTAGAGAAGAAACAAGGTATAAATAGGTTTGATCAAGTCATGTAGGTTAGAAAACCAAAATAATAATGTTGAAGTATGAATATACCAGAAGCTTGCGAGATGGTTGATGGTGGAAGGCTATAGTAATTTTGCTAGAGTAATAGTACTTTGGCCTCAAAATCAAATTCAATAGATGTTTAGGTCTCTTTTGTTGATGTTGAGTTGCTAAAGGAAGGTTGGATGCTAGAAATCTTAAATACCTGTATGCTTGATAACTCTTATGATGATGGATTCCCTTCACCTCCTACTCCCCTCATTTTATAAGAAAAGAGAGATGGAGGATAGAAGGTTCCCTAGTAGGTTGGATATTGATTTTGATGCTTTGGCTTTCATTATCATTGCATAAGGTGAACATATCTAATTGTGTCTTGTTATCTCATACATAGTTGGTGATGTGTTAGAAGGGTAAGGATATGACTATCAATGGTCAGGATAACTATTGATGGTTAAGCTAACCATCAATAGTCAAGTGTCTAAAGGTAAAGGGGTTAAAAAGGTTTGGTTAAAGGTTAAGTTAGTAGGTTGATGAGTTTAGCTAACTAGGTGGTCAACTAGACTCAAGGTTTGAAGAGGATCCATAAGGGTGTTATGGCATTTTGACATCTAGAACCATCATGTGTGGTTTTATAGTGCCTAAAATTTCCCCCTTTTGTTATGCATATTTGAATTAAAAAGATAAAAAATAAAAATAGAGTACTAATCAAATATCTGATTACCCTGAGTATGGGAGGATGTGTTCCCCCTCAAAGTAGGAGTCGATAAGGAAAATCATAATTAGGTGTAGATTTGATAAGCAATTGATGGTACATCACGAGGTGGTGATAACAAGGTTAGGTATTTGAAATTCAAAACATGTGCACCAAATATGACTAAGTATGATATCCAATATTACACATAGACTAAGGTTGTGAATGTTGGTATAAATAAGGTTGGTTATATAAGGACAAGTGATAGGGTGATCGGTCCATAGCATTGGTCATAGCTAATCAGGTTACTTTATAAGTCTTTTAGATAGGGTTTTTATTTTCATAGGTATCCAAGGTAAGAAGTGTTCCCTTGAAAAACATGAATGGCCTGGTTTTGCACTAGATGGTGCAAATTCAAATGGTCAACATGGAAAAACTGGTCAGTAAGGTCAAAAAGACCAAGCAAGGTCATAGAAAAACATGTGATAATTTAGGTCCAAAATGACCAACGTCAAGGTGGACATGGTCTATTGGTTGGTCAAAGAAGGGTAATCTCCAAAATTTTAGGTGTTGTGGAGAAAAGTTGATCTCCAAAAATTGGGCACTTAGGTTAGGTGCCTAAAAATTTGTAAAATGTGGGTTCTCTCTTGACCATCGATGGTTAGGGTTCTAAGGGTCAACTATTGATGGTCACCATAACCATCGATGGTCAAAAGTAAACCTTAAAAATCCAAAATATAAAAAGTGAAAATGAAATTTCATTTTCACTTTTGATAAGCTGATTTTTGTGCTTCTGGTGACCCATCGATTGGTTGAGTTGGCATTTTGTTGAGAGTGTTTGACTAAGCATTTACTAAGGTGGTGATTGGTGATTGGTTAAAGGTCTTTGTTGAGGTGATTAGTCTGGGACCAATTATGTAAGGTGGATGAGGATGTGACCAAGCAATAGGACATGGGCTCTAACCTTGATAGTGATCAAGGAATGAGGTAGTTGATGTTTTGAATTGGTAGATAGTTAATTGTGTTGTTTGTGAAGTTGAATTTGTTGGGTTGTGGTTTTTTAGAAATTATGTTTAGGGATTTTCCCCTTGTTTAGGTTTTGGTTAAAATTGGGAAAATTAGGAGTGAAATTTAATTTTGAGAGAGGATTTGGTTATGGGGTAGGTTTTAGGATAGATTTAGGTGAGTTAATGGTTAAAATTTTATTGTTTGGTTAGTTTTTTAATTGGGTAGGTTTAGGTGGTTCACCACTAGCAATCACACACAATGACCATTGATAGTTAGACATGACAATCGATAGTTGACCACCAAAGGAGGAAGTTCACTTGACCATTGATGATCGAGTGAGTAGGGAAGGTGGGTTTATATAAGAGTCAGGCAAAAATATTTTAAAGAGTTGTGGGATAATGAAAAAGCTAAGTGTTGATTAGGATAGGGTAATTTTTAAGTAGGATTGATGTGTTTAAAATGGTTGTGGGTTAATATTAGGTGTTAAAATTATGTTTGAAGGCTAGGGTATGGATAGTGGTAGCACCAAAAAGAGGGCCACTTGATATGATCTTGATGGCATGGTACTTAGCTACACTTGAGGAGTTGAGGTACTATGAGGCTATAATGCTGACATAGTGTCCATAGGAGCCAAGATGGGGAGAGTATAGGTCCTATTTAGTAGGTGGTCTAGTTTTGGCTACTTTAGGATAGTAGGCCTCTATATTGGGTGGATAGGCAAGTACCTTAGGAGGACCAACACCTAGTGGTAGTGGTAGTGGTACCCTAGGGGCATGATATGTTATGTTAGATACATATGATGTATATGTTTTTGTTTTGATACCAGCCTACATGTCAAAGCAATGAGATGTACATAAGAGAGACAGATGATATACATTAGTACATGTATTATTTATTTTGATGACATGATGTATATGATGATGATGTTGATGTTAATGATATAGATGTGATGTGATGTATGTTTTATGATGGATTTTATGATTATGGTTTATGAGATATGGATATTTATGTTCATGTTATGGTTCATGGTTTCTGGTTTTGGTATATGGTTATGGTTTATGCTTATGCTTTATGAGATGTGGACTCAATAGCTTAGGCACTTGATGATGATGTTTTGTTTTTATTCATAAATATGATGTTTATGATGATGGCTGTGGTCTATGTAATGGTATGATGATCATGGATTATGTGAGGTAGTAATGATGTTTTTATGTATGTTTTTATGGTTTATGATGCTATATGATGGCAGATAAAGTCAAATAATAAACTTAAATGTGGAAATATTGATAAGAATCAATGAGACATGTCTACATGAACCAATAATGAAGAGGATTAGAAAAGAAACATGATGCCTTTTCATTGATATGGACAAAAGAAAACCTGAGGTTATATTGGCTTAGAGAACATAAGCCTTTCAGATACTTTGCATTAGCATGATTTGGTTGATAAAAAGGTGTCTTGATCACATTGTGTCAAGTAAGCTCATAATCCCTTGATTTATAGATAGTATAAGGGGAGGTAGGTAATAGGAATAGAAAGGGGTGATAACTAGGGTAACCTTATCTAGATTAGTTTGCCCCTTCTATAGGTGACCTATGAATCATAATAGACAAGTTTGTATCTTGCATTAGGTGTAGACTGATTGATGTAAGAAGTCTACTAGTGTTAAATATGAAAGATGATTGCAACTTTCTTTTGATAGCTTGTTTTTTTTTATATAGGATCTTTTGTTATTGCTATTGGTTTTTTGATAAGTTTGTGAAGTTGATTGATGTAAGAAGCTTCAAATGACAAATTTGACTTTGCCATCCTTCAAGGGAGTTGTCTATGTTTGGATTTGTTTATTTTGGTAGCTATCCTTCAAGGGATCATTTTATCCTTTTAAGTATTTTAGAGGATTGTGGGAAGTTGTCCTTCAAGGGAGAAATCTATAATACTAGAAAATATGTGATCCAAGTGATATTTTGGTATCCCAAATTGTTTGGATTTCTAGGTTTAGACATGGACAAGTCTATTTTAGGCTTAGAGGTTTACCTTTATGAGGGTAAAAATTTTGGCACAAAGAGGTTAATGGTAGTTGAAAGGAATAGTTTGAGAAATAATGACCATGGAATTTTGTCTGATTAAAAAACAAAACCTATCCATGAGGACCATGTTTCTATCAATTTTTGCTATTTATTCTAAAAGTAAGAAACAAAAATATAAAGGTTAGGGATAAGCCATTAAGTACCTAGAATGATGTGCACCATTCCAGATGCTATAGGAACTCTTATTTAGCTATGGAGGAAAACACATATGTATAATAAAACACTAAATATAAATGTTGTTAGCAGATACATGTGTGGGCTGCCAAGCTACGTGCTTATTCCAAGAAGTGTAACACTTCCCTAGGATGATAGTTCAATATTAAGAAACATAGTTTAAAAAAAACATAAATGAAAATAGAGAAAGGGTTAGAATAATATTTACCATGCTGTAGGTCTGAATGTGTTAGTGAATAAATGCAATGCAGGATGGGTAGTGGAATTATGATTTGGTGAGGTTATTGTGGAGGCTTTAGGGGTTGTTGGTGTAAAAAACATAGTGATCGACATTTGTTAAGTGATTGATGTTGGTTTAGGTCACTGATGTCAGTCTGGATAACTAATATCAGTTGGGGTAATGATATTAGTGGGGTTATGGAAGGATTTTTTAAGAAGGGAAATAGAGTTGTGGTTTAGTAAAGGGGTCATGAAGAGTCGTGAGGGGGTAAGTAACACTCAGGAAGGGCAAGGTAGAGGTTGATATTCTAAGGTAAATAAATGAAGGTGGGGGAATGTTACAACTCCTTTATAGAGGAATCTTAGATTTCATGAGAAATTTAAATAATATATTTGTAAAATAAATATTAAATGATTATTTAAAACATGCAAAAACACTGAAATGTACTTAGTTAGGTTAGATAGGTGAGTAGTTATGCCAGATAGATGGCTCTGATGAGTCTTGATGAACTAGTGCATGAATAGATGGGGAAAAATCATATGTTTCTAATCCATAGTGCTTAAAATGTTATGCAATTTGTCAATTCTTGATCTAGAACAATTCATTCAAAGTGATGGTAAGCCTAGATGTTGATAATGATGCTATAATGCTAAGATCATGAAAGAAATATACCAAAATCCATGATTTTCTCATCTTATGGCCAATTTAAAAGTAGGCCTAAGTAACCAACTTTGGCTAGCCTGTCGATGTCGATCGAGGGATAACCGATGTCAGTTCCCTAAGATTTTGTAAAATAGGCTATATTTAGCCTTTTAGCTCATTTCTTACTTTAAAAAATGGATTTTCCCATTATGAAATGGTAATAACATAAGGTTAATAGGTGGTTAGGTAGTTAAGGAGTTATGAGGGGGGAAAAATAGGTCCTAAGTGGTTAGGATAGAATGACCATGTCTTAGGGTGAGTCAGAGGGTGAGAACCGGTCATAGGGTGAGGTGGCCAAAGGAGATTTAACCAATTTAATCAAACAATTAAATTAATTAGATGTGACTAAAAGGTAAAGACATAGGTTAGGGAATTAAATAAGAAAGGGGATAAGGGGTAATGTGACCTAGGTAATCATGTAAGGGATTATCATAATTATAGTGTTTACAGTTGCCCCTTTTTATCTTATAACTTGTATGCACAAGCTGTGAGATAAAAATAAAGGTTTTCTTCCCCAAGGATGGGATGAGGTATCCCCCTCAAAATGGGAACTAATGGTGGTAAAACCATAATCAATAATCATTTTTAAAGAATATAGATGGGAAAAGTTAAGTGGCAAGTGGCAAGGTGGTGATAATGTGACACATGTGCACACTTTTACATGTAAAAGTTGATCAAATGGTTAACAGGTTAGGCAAACTCAAACAAAAATAACCAATACAAAGCATAGAGAAATGATTGATGATTAGGTTAAAACAATCAAAGGTTCATCTCCAATGTTCAATGTGCCCCAAGTATTTGAAAATGGAAGTGTTCTTGGAAGACATAAAATGGTTGTAGGCAATAGGGACCAGTTAGGGTCATGATCTGTAGTGCCTATGAAAAATCCAACTTCAAAGCAATAATAGTGCTAGCTAGCTTAGTGATAAAAAAAATGTCATCACAAAGGGTCGTACTATTTAGGGAGATATATGCAATCTCCATGTCATTTATCATGATTGGTAAATATGTCAGTGAACCCCACAGTCAGCTATCATGATTAGGAGATATGTGTAATCTTTAATTACCCCTAATGTAGTCCATTTTGTATTATGAAAGTGTCACATGATCTTATTTAAGAGAAAATTTTGAGGTAAGGAGTTATGGCTATTGGTTTTCCTAGATAAGGGTGACTGACAGTGATTAGATGACCAACATAAGTGGCATAACCATCATCAGCTACCAGACTAATGTCGGTGGGTATCAACTAGCATCAACTTCTTAGGGCATAGAAATGCCGATACCGATGGCCAACAAAAACTAAAAAAAGGGTTTGGTGGCCCCCTTAAAGATCATTTGTCATTTTCTAATTGCCAACACTAAGATCTAGAGTTTGGTGTGTGAAAACATCACTTTCATGTCATGTGTGTGCTAGGTGGCAAGGTTTGAGTGGTGAAGAGGAGTTGTAGAGTTCTTGAGATAAGGTGAAGTGAGGTGAGCATTTGTGGAACATCATTGGACCACATGAGTGGATTTTCTATTGAGATAGTTTTACTTATGATTGGAGACCCCATAGCCAAAGTGGCTGCTCTAGTGCCTACCATCCCAGCCCACCACCACTGAGTGGATGAGGTAGGACCACTATACACCCAATTTGCAATTGAATTTGGAGTTTGAAAAAAAAATTAAATAGGGGAAAAAAGGGTAGGGAGGGGAAGGAAAAAGAGTAGCCATAGGTTAAAGGGTAAAATTGGGGAGATTTGGGTAGGTTGAGGAGGGTTGAGGGTATTTTTAAGGTAGAAAAGAGAGTATGGGGGGTTTGACAGTTTGGCCCTAGGGCCAAACCAATCATCAATGTTTGTGGCTTTGTATAATATTAGTTATTCTACAAAGGACTAAGCCTAGTTTAGGGAATTGATGTCAATCAAGTAAGGATCGATGTTAGTCTCTATAGAATTAGGGAGGGGTCAAAGAGGGTCATTTAGGAGGTAATTAGGTAATCCAAGGAGCAAAGGTTGGATCCCAAGCACCATAAGTTGGGCACTAGAGTGTTTATTAACTTTCAAAGCATAGGAAAATGTTGAGTTTCATAAAAAAACTAGTTAGGTGTTAGTCACTAGGTAAAATGGTTGAGCTAACCTCAAGAGACCCCATGTCAATTGAGTGTTGCCTACATAACCCTACAAAGGGTCTCAAGCTGATGTAGTTCTCCCAAATGGGAAAGTATGTTAGAGGGAGGGTTGGTTGAGATGAATAGTTATTTGTTTTTAATGATGTGTGAATTTATGGTTGTAGGTGAGATATGAGCTCACACTTTAGGATTTACTCTCAAATATAATATCAAAAATACAAGTAGATGTGACTCCTAACAAGTGGGAACATATCATTGCATTTGGCCTAGGAGGTGTTTAGAGATATGATTGAGTTGTGAGGGATGTGATCCTGATGGTGTCATTGATACAGAAATGGGATACAACCACCAACACCTTCCATCTTACAATAGGTGAGATAACAATCCTACCAAAGGACATATATCAGATACTGAGGCTATTGATACATGGTGCCAACTTATACGCATGTAGTCAAGATGAGAATGATGTGCTCATGGGCACATTATTTGGATATCATGTTGGAGAGATAGAGTACTAGTCTATCTACTTCACCTATGAGCCCCTATATGAGATTTATGATGATGAACATAGAGTTGTAGTCATGTTCATGATTGGAGTGACTATTTATGCATTGCCAAACATGGATGGTGGTAGATTTATAGTCTCTTTGATAGGTGTACTATCTGACATGTTGGATTAGAAGATGGTGTTTACTTTGGGGACTACATTCCTCACATAACTGTATAGAGAGCTCTAGGGAATTAGATTGTGACATCGGTATAACCTCTACATGGGTTACCTTTTGCACTGTTGAGCCTATGAGCATATTGTAGTGACCTAACCATTATGCCTCCCCTTCAACATCATTATAGGATATAGAGTTGACTTTATACATTGGAGAGATTCCATGGCCCATGCATGGATAGATGATGTGGTTAGAGATATTGAGTACTACAAGAGGATGTTATACACCCTGATACTAGTAGATATCATATGGATACCATATTTGACACTTCCTCTTTTTTTGTGGTAGAGGATGTAACTGAGGTACTTAGGGCATGAGGTCAGTACATGGTAGGAGAGTTGAGGAGGTAGAGAGATACTAGTAAAGTGTGTTAGGTGCCAGTATGGGATTTTTTAGGGAGTACCTCTTGACATGCCATGGTATAGGAGGTAAAATATAGAGCTACACCTAATAATTCCATAGGAGATAGAGGGGCTTGACTTTGATGACCTCCCAACTAGAGGAGTCAATGATTTAGGTTGTATGGGGGCATACAAATCTTGGTGGGTAGGACAATATGCCATGATCCCATAGAGACCACTCATTGACATGTAGGCTAATGCCAAAGAGAGAGATGATGTGATCCAAGATAGGGATAAAACATAGGCATAGGTAAAGGTTCTATAGGGATAGGTGACAGTGCTATAGGGGCAACTGACAATAGTCACAAGGTAGGCTTCAGCCTTGCAAACACAACTTGTGGAATTACAGTCATAGGTTGTGACTCTAGGTGGTCGAGTGACATGACTACAAACATAGCTAGATGTCATGACAGTAGAGAGAGATGCCTTGAGGGATAGACAGGTAGCTACACCTCCTCCACCACCATAGGCACCACCATAGGAACCTATGGTTGGTATGATGGGACCACCTTAGACACTAAAATCACCTATAGTATGGAGTATGGGACCTCCACAAATAGTGTTAATTGAGGGATACAACACTATAATGAAGATTGATTATTAGACATAGGCCCTTAGGGTGCATCTAGATATCCCTAGGTATGCTAATTATCTAGTACAGTAGTGGAATACTTTTCACAGCATAACTTTGAGCTCCTAATGATATAGATAGGTTGAGGATATGGGTGACACTGCAAGGTCATGACCACCTCCATAGTAGGATAAATCAGCCTGACTTTGTATATTTTTTATTTTGATATGATGTATATACATATATTCACCTGCATGATGAAGATGTGAGATGTATATTTTTGAGAGATAGAGACATATGTACTGATGTAGGATTGATGCATATTATGACATTCAACATATATGAGATGATACCTTTGTTATGACATGATTTGGTATAAATGATGATAATGGTTATTATAGATGTTGTTGTTATTAATTTCATGTTGTTATGATGTTAGATGTTAAATGTTATGGTTATGATGATGTTTACATGTTAATAGGTTGTTAGAGAATTTCCCATAGTTGTGATGGTACATGCACAACTAAATGTTTAGACACATCTTAGCATTTTTCCATATATGTGATGGTGTATGTATAAAATGTACTATGTTGGTTTCTCATTTTAGCATTTCCCATATATGCAATGGTGTATGCTTTAAAATGAATGATGTTGAAATAGATTATATGTGTATTGGAATTCATTAAAACTATTGATGAAAATGTTAATTATAATTCACATAACACAAATTGGTATTTTTTTAAAGAAAATATTGAGTGGTGGATTGTTAGTATGGTTAGGTTGATTATCAAAAGCAAAATATTATGATTTTTACTTATGATAACAAATGTGACTGATGCTAGGCACATAGTTTTAATTTAGTGATCAAAACTATACCTAAGAATGAAGACAAGGAATTTTCTATTATAAGACACAATGTCTAAAAGGAGAATCTGAGATATGAACAAGATGGTTAAGATGAAAAGAACAATTCTCTTTCATTGTCAAGGACCAAAAGGTAGCATGGGGAGGCATACAAACATAATCCCTTTTCATGTGTTACACTATCGACCATAGTTTTGTTGGATAAGAGATTGGTTCACTTCATTTCAAATGAGTGCTAAGTCCCTTGTTTGCATTTAATAGGTAAGAGAGATGGGGGAATAGGGTATAATGAGCAAAGGGTTAAATGGGTAATGAAAAAAATTTAGTGGGATGATATGCCATTTCTATAGGTAAACTAAGATCTTTCATAGGCAAGTCCATGACATAAGTTTTGTTTTTTTATATATATAGACTAATCAATGTGGGAAGTCTATGTACGAGATGTTTATTATTTCTTTAGGTAATGTGAAGTTAGTTGATATGAGAAACTTCTAAGTACATGCTTCCTATAACAAAGTTAACATATCCATCCTTTGAGGGAGTGGTCTATGCTTTATATGGTTTGTCTTTTCAAAGCTATCCTTTGAGGGATCAATATATTTATTACAATAGTAATATGCTATGCAGTTATCCTTCAAGGGAGCAGTCTACATTCATAGTGACCCAAAAAATAATGAATTTTGATTTATATCCCAAGTTCATTTTTTTTTGTTTTTTTATATGGACTTTAGTCATGGACATGGCTATAAATTCTTAGGGGTGTCCCTTTATGAGGACAAAACCACCATACTTTGAAGATTGACAAAAGTGTGAGAGGGAAAAGGGTGAAAGGAAGGTGTGTAAAATAGAAGAAGTTTTTCTCAAGGGATGAGCTCAAGTTAGACACAAAGTGATGTGATGCTTGATTAGCAAAATAATGGTTGTAAATGCAATGCATTTAAAGGCTCAGGTTTTAGCTTGCCTTCGAGAGAGGACAAGTGATAAGCCTTTGATCCATATTTGTGAGTTATGATATAAGATCTAAGCCAATTAGGAGTGAACTTACCCTTTTTTTTCTTTGTGTTAGTCACATGTTGATTCTCCTTCAAGATGAGATCTACAATATTGAAATATTTCTCTTTCAGATGGTTGTTATAAGTACACCTAATGCACTAGTGATAGATTTGAAGATGGTTTAGAGATGCAAGTCAACACTCATCGAGAAAATCAAGTTAGGCTAAGCATTCTTGGATAAAATCATCATTAAATAGGATATCCTATAAGGATATGTGAAGAGAGGGAATATGGACCTCAAGAGGTAAGACTACCTCAGTTCCATAAACCAAAGAGAAATGTGTAGCACCCGTAGGGGTTTGAATGCTAGTGAGATAGGCCCATAGAGTGAAAGGAATATGTGTGTGCCAGTCCCTACAAGAGTCACTAACCACTTTCATGAGAATTTTGGTCAAAGATTTGTTAGAAGCCCCTACATGTCCATTTACTTGTGGATGATAGAGAGATGAGAAGCTTAGCTTGATTCCAAAGGCATCGTAGAGCCTCTGGATAGATTTGTTCTTGAAGGATTTACTATTATCCATAATGATCTTATGTGGAATACCATAGCAACAAATAATGTGATGATTGATAAAGTCAACAATTTTGTTTACTTTTGTAGAGATAAGGGGAATTACTTCCACCCACTTAGTGAAATATTCTATCATAGTGATGATAGAGAGATGAATGTGGGTTAATCTCCTTGATAAGATCTAAACCCCATTGAGAGAAGGGCCAAAAATCTCGATCCACTTACAAATCATGACTTGGTACATGAAGAAAATTTGTGTGATGTTGGAATTTGACACAATGCCGAATGTAATCATAGCAATCGTGATTAAAAGTTGTCCAATAATAGCCAAGTCAAAGAATGAACTTAGCTATCACATTATTTCTAAAGTGTCCATCATAAATTCCATCATAGACTTGACAGCATAAGGGAATTTAGTGTTAGTTAGATAGTGAATAAGAAGGCCATCAAAACCTCACTTATAAAAAATAGCCCCCAACATGGTGTAATGAATAATGCTTTTGAAAAAAGCACGCCACCCATTACTAGAAAGATTGGAGGGGATAATACCATAAGTAAGATAGTCCACTAATTGTTTGTACTATACATCATGAGAATTAGTGTCTACATTACCAACAAAAAGGATGTTTGCTAAAATGTAAGAGGGTAATGGTAGACGATGGATGAAAACATAAATCTTCAAAGAAGATGATGAAGAGGGAATGTGCAAGGCAAGAGAGGCCATAGTATCAACAAACTTATTTGTCAAATGAGAAACATTTTACAAGAGATAATGGTCAAAAGAGGCCAATAGTGTGTCTACATTATGTTTATAATATTTTAGGATGTCATTATTACATTGATAAGAGCCATTTACTTGATTCACCACAAGTTGGGAGTCTTCATAGATGTGGATTGACTTGACCAACAAGAAAAAGGTTATCTAAAGCTCAAATACTAAGGCCTCATATTCTACCATATTATTGGTGCACTCAAAATCCAATTTAAAGGACAAAGGCATGGGTTCACCATCATGAGGAACAAGGATGACCCCTGCACCCCCACCGGTTTGACATTTTGACCCATAAAAAAATAACATCATTTGATAGGTGACATTATTAGTGGAGAGGGCAGTGATGGATTCATTGGGAAATTCAATATTAGAATGTTGTGTATCAGGAAGAGGAGCATCAAGCGACTGGTATGAAATCATTTTCCCCTTGATTGATTTTTGATGAATGAACTCTAAATCAAACTCAGTAAGAAGCATAAGTGAATGATCCATGCACTAATTTTGATAGGTCTTGGAGTGCATATACTTAAGGAGATTGATGTTAGTAATGGCATATGTCTTATGATTAAGGAGATAGTGTCAAAGCTCATAATCCATGAAGACTAAAGTGAGACAAAGTTTGTCAGTGTGAGTGTATGAGTTTCAAAGTCTATAAGCATTCAGATTATATAGTAGACATCTTACTCCTTGTGGTTGTCATCCCTATGCACAATCATAGCACTGATGGATTGACCTATTGCTAAAATATATAGGTTAAATGGTTAATCCTCCTTAGATAGAATGAGGATAGGCATAGAGAGAAGATAGCCTTTGAGTGCATCAAATTCTTTTTGACACTCCTCACTCCACTAAAATAAGACATTATTTTTAAGAAGCTGATGAAATGGTTGACATATATCTAATAATTGGGAGATAAAATGCTAAATGGACTATAATTTTCCTTGTAGATTACAAATTTACTTAAGGTTTTTGGGTGGAGGCATTTCTAGAATGGCTCAAACCTTAGTAAGATCGACCTCAATGCCATGGAGAGAAATGATAAAGCCTAGTAGATAACTGGAGAGGACCCCAAAGATGCACTTATTTGGGTTAAGATCAACATTATATCATAGAATATATTTAGATATGATCTTGAGGATCACCAAATGGTCTTGTAAATACTTATATTTGATGAAAAAATCATCCATGTAGTCTTCCATGATGGTGTGAATGAGGTCATGGAAAATGTAGGTCATCATGCATTGGTAAGTAGCCCAATTTTTTTAAATTTGAATTACATAACATGATGACAAAAGGTCCCCCATGGGGTAATTAAATTGGTTTTATGTTGGTCTTCAAGAGCAATCAATATTTGATTATAACTAGAGAATCCATCCATGAGAGAAATCATTTCATGGCTAGCCATAACATCCACCAGCTAGTTGATGTTAGGTAGAGGGAAATCATCTTTTGGGTATGCAAGGTTTAGATGCAAAGATGAAGTCCCACTATAGGTTTGGTGATGGGGATGATGTTAGAGATCCATTGTAGGTAATCAATGGTTTGAATGAAGCTGACAGACAAGATGAGTTGAATCTTCTCTTTGATGAGAAGGGTGATGTGAGGATGCATCTTATGAATCTTCTGATGAATAAGTTTAGCTTCACAATTTGTGATAATGTTTTCGGTTACCATTGTAAGCTCTATGTTAAGAATATCATTATATGAAAAAGAAAAAGCTTTGCTATAATTGTCAAGAGAAGTGGCATAATCCTTTTATTTGATAGAATCTAAAGATTAGCCAACTTTAATGTGAGGGTTATTTAGAGACTACAAATTGATATCACTGGTGGATTCATTTATCATATTTAGAGGGGAATGAATTTTGAATATAGGAGACTTTATCTCTCATGTAGGTAATAATGGAGTCATCATCTTGACATTGGACTGTGTTGATTATCATAGAGTCATCATCGATTATGTCAGGATGAAGGAGGGGAAGGTACCTTGTTTCCCCATTGTGTTGATAGGTTAAGGGTCCCAAGTGAACAAAATTTATGGAAAAAAAACTAGGAGGGATGGAACCTTTGAATCTATGAGAGAAGGTGGGGGGATAGATGAAGGTGGAGAAGGAGGCAAAGGCTCCTTAATGATCAAAACATGAGGAACCTTAGTGAGCTTGGATGGCTCTTCAAAACCCATACCATACTTCTTATTGGCATTCCTAATGGTTTTGTGGGTGGGGTACTTGATGGGTGTATGAGATCGTTACTCATACCATCGCAAACCAAACCCTTTCTAGGCAAAACTATATAAATAAGTATTAGTAAAGCTAGGTTTGCCTAGGAATGAGAAGTCACATGTGAAGAGTTGGGTAGAAGGGAGAGGATTCCCCATGGTAAGAGCACTATCAATCCTTCCATACGTGAGATTTGTGTGAAGATTGGGAGGACCATACAACATGACCATCCTGATGTGGGGATCATACTGGGGATGCATATATAATCTTCCATACTCTTATGGAGTATGGAACATATCTAGCATGAATAGATGATATTCATCAAAAGTGAGGTGATTGAATGTATCCTCCATAGGATCCTTCTTGAGAATATGAGTTACAAGGAGATCTAAGCTTGTTGAAGCCTCAAAAGTAGGAGGAAAAAGAGATGAATTTAATGGTAGAAGGACATTATTGGGCTGATAAGTCATGTTATACATCTTAAATGAAGGTGGATCAATGGGGATGATGTACACCTGACCCTCATATTCAAATTTAACACAATGGTTAAAATTTGAGGGCACACAAGTCATGGCTCATATATATGGATTGTCTAAGCAAGATTTTGTATTGGAACTCTCCCTCAACAACATATGAGATCTCTATAATAGTGCAAGGATTAACACAAATATGAAGCATGATCATGTCAATTAGGGTGGCCATGGTATCATTGAAGGAGTGAAGAACCACATATGATTGTGACATATAATGATCAAGGAGCTCCAATTGCTTGTAGGCATGCATGGAGATGATGTTAATATTGACATCTCCATCAACCATGACTCTCTTTATATGATTCTAGTTGATATATGTTGTGACAAAAAGAGTGAGGTCCTGGTCATCAGGGTGATGAGCGAGAATCTCATAATTATTGAATGAAACTAGGGCTATAGTATTGAGAGAGCTTACTAAATATAAGAGAGGTTGGGGGTCATCGAGTGGAACCTTAACTGATTGAAGGGCCTTAAACAAGGCCTACCAATGCTAAGATGAGATTTGGATTAACTCATATAGGGACATATTCATAGGTTTTTGTTGTAGTTGCTTGACCATGGAGTCCTAAACCACCTTTGAAGATGTCAGTTACATAGTACCCAAGATAAAAATATTTGGTTTCTTAGGGGGAACATCCTTCAAATATGGATGAGCCCAAGGTGTTGTAGCATTCTTCTTTCCTTTATCCTTTTGAGTATATGATCGAGTGGCCACATGAATTGAGTTAATCTAGAATATAGATGATGAAGGTGATGAAGGACTCTTGCACGTGTCCTTAGGCTCAAGTTTAGGTGAGGAATCATGATAAGTCATGGGTGTAACTTTTAGATCAATAGGGAAATTTATGAGGGGCTCCTTAAAAAGAGTGTCTATACCAAAGTGTTGCTAGATGATAGCTGTGAGAGATTTACAACTCTCTATATAATGTCTAGGTGATCGATGATAGAAACAAACCTACATGTCATTAAACCAAGAAGGTTTTGGTCTTAAAGGATAATAAGGATTAATTAATGGAAGGGTTATGTGAGACAATTACAACAATTGGTGAAAAAGAAAAGCATGAAAGCCTTTGAATGGGCTTGCATTTATTGTTTTAAATAGAGTTGTCACCTTCTTTTGTTTAAGAGGTGTCAAAGGGGTATTACATGGCACCTTTTTGGGTGCAGGCATGACCATAGGTTTCATTGACACCTTTTTAGTGATAGGTGTCAATATGTTGAAGGTTGAGGGACTACCATTAGGAAAAGGCAAGATTTTTGATAACTTTGCCTTTTGGTTCTTTGAGATGCAGTGTGATCTAACCAAATTCAAGGGGTGTGGCCCCAAGATTGAAGGAAATGTCAAAGGTATAGTGGGTTAATGAGGTTTAGGAAGCTTTGCATTTCTCTTAGGCATAGGAGGGTTCAAATCTAAATGTGGATGAGTTAGATGGGACACTAGGCAAATGCCTAAAGATTTGATTTACTTTAGTGTGGTGGATACTTGAGACAAAAAAGGTTTTGATGTTGGGGTTTGAGCTTCCTTTGGTAGAGGAAAAGGAGCTTGAACCTTGTCAAAAACCTTATGGTAAATGGTTGAAAAAGGTTTAGCGATCAAGGATGAATTTTCTTATGTATGGAAAGGAATTTTGAACTAATCCCAAAATGCCACGTGATCTAGTTTCTTGGAGTCAATAAAAATTAGATTTTCTACCAACCACAAGAAGGGTTTGGATAACATTAGTACAAGACTTACTATCGCTACCATAGAAGACTTAGGTGTTTGAAAAAGAGGAACATTGTTGGTAGTGGCCACCTCAGGCTAGAGATGAGTAATAGCCATAATAGGATCCTCTTTAACCAAGGTAGGAGAAGATACATGATCCTTCACTAGTGGAGGATGGACTAGCGAAGTTGGCTTTCAAGTAGATAGAGCACATGGCTAATTTACCCCTCTACATATAAAAAAGGGATTATCAAAGTGTGCTCTTTCATTGTTAAGATAAGTGTAAAAATGGGCACAATGTGAGTAGGTGTAATTACTCCCTTGACTAACATGGGATCAGATGAAATAGGATCCTCTACACATGAAATATGAGTTAATGGGGCACTACCTTCCATTGGTGGAGGAGAAGCAGGTGAAGAAGGCTCATCAAGGGGGAAGAACAAAGGTATGATAGCCCCCTTGACATGTGGTTGAGGAGTGGGTCATGCATGTTCTTCAGGTGGTAAAAGAATAGGAAATATGTGCATGAGGGGAATAGGCATAACATGATCTTCACACAGAATAAGGATAGGTAGAGAAAGGCCCTCTTCTTGTGAAAGCGGAAGAGGAAAAATAGGTTCCTCGACTTGAGGGAGTGGGATAGGTATGGTAGGATCCTATACTTGGGGAAGAGGAGAAGGTGGAGTAGACTATATCAGCATTAAGGCAAAGACAACATCAATAGTTTGGATGCTATGGTTATGTGTATACTCGATCATTGCCTAGATATTGTTTTGAAAAGAGGAGTGCTCAGGAAATGGCTTCCTAAAAATATCCAAGTTCTCGTTAGATGGTGCATTGGGATTATCCAAAACTAGATCACCTTTATCGAGCATGTCCTAAACAATGTTATTAAAGGTCTTACAATTGTTAGCATCATGTCCTTTCACTCAATGATAGCCATAAAACTAGTCCTTCTTGTATTATATAGGTATAGGATATGATGTATCAAACTACATGGGGGGCTTGACCTAAGGAAGGGTAATAGCTCCTTGCCTCAGTAGCTTATATAATATGGAGGTGTCTAAATCCCCAATTTGATTGTACTCTCTACATTCATACCATTGCTAAAATTACTTTATTAGGTTTTGAGAAGTTAAAGTCTTAGATTGGTCTACCTTTATAGAAGATTTTGACTTAACAACCACCACATTGGTTGAGCCTTTAGACTTTTCGTTGGAAGAGGATGGTTTAGAGGAAGAGGAGTCATTAGGCTTAGAATTTGAATTTTTGTTGTGTAACTTGAATCAGTCTTCATCTACTACCCAAATATCAAGCTTTTGTACCATTGTGAAGGCTTCATCGAATGTGTGAAAGGTTTGAACTTGGAGGGTCAAAGAGATGTGCTTAACACACACTCTTGAAAATAGTTAAATGAGTTCAAGCTCAGGTAATGAGAAGGAGAGTTGATTAATTAAACCTCTCCAATGAGCAATGAAATCAGCTATAGACTCATCCTCAAATTATCAAATAGAGTAAAGGTCTATGATTGAGACCTTTTTATAGATATTGATCAAGAAATGATCTAAAAACAATTGAGCAAGTTGGGTGAAGGAAAACAAGGAGTGCTAGGTAACAAAGCTATACCAATCTAGAACATCACCCAAAAGGGACATGGGAAAAGTACAAAGCAATAATGCATCATCATGTCTTATGAGGTAACAAGCATGTTCGAATGCTCGTAAGTGCTTCTATGGGTCTTACTTGCTTTGAAAGTGAGTGAAATTAGGAATATCCCATTGATTGGGATAAGGATGGATAGGTACTGAAGGATGGATGGGATCATTGCATATTTGATCATATAAAAGAACATTCTTTGAACTTGAAATAGATGTCTCTAAGCTAGACATCTTATCCATCAACATCTTGATTAGATCTGAAGGGGGATTGTTTTAAGAGGCATTCACCAAGTTATAGGGTGCCTACAAAGAGCCTGAAGTAGTATATGACACAGGCTGTGGTGACTAGGTAGATGTAACATATGGGTAATGAATCATAGGCTGAGGGGCCAAGGAAAAAGGGGCTTATCCTATAAGATTTAGAACAAAACCTTATCTAGGCATTGCCACTGTGGGTTGGGTTATGGCAACACTAGATAAAGGATATGTGGTTACTCTTGTATTGATTGGTGTAAGAGTAGCTGGGATTGACACAACCAAGTTCTAAAATAGAGTCTGACTTGGTTGAGTGGCTTATAGTTGTGAGGTTAAGGAAACCCCAATAGAAGTTAGGTTAGACTATGAAGTTAGAGAAACCAAACTCTGAGCATTGGATACAACCGGGTTACTCATCAAAGTGGTAGTTTGAGTAACTATAGGGGGAATGGTGGAAATAACTGATTCTATCTCCATCAAGGAAGTGGGCATACCATACATCAGATCACTAGAAGAGTTACATGTCTAACTCATGGTAAGGTAATGCTAGAACACTTTAGTGTTATGATCAAGGAATTAAGTAAAATCCTAATCACCATTAAGCATGATTGGTGGCTAACTAGGACTGACATATCTAGGGGAACCTTCCATGCTAGGATCACACTCCATGGAAGGATTGGAAAGAGGAGGTGAAGTTAGAAGAGGTTGTTGACTTGCATGATCAAGGAGAAGCTTCACTTCATTTCACATCAAGACCATGCAAAAATGTATAAAAGTTTAACTGACCTTGTATCTATGATATAAAATTAAAAAAACCTAATTTTGATTAAAATAAGTAGGCAATTTTAGCTTGTTGTTTGAGGCAAACTAAAAATTAGAAAAATCCAAAGAGACTGATATCAGTTGCCTAACCAAGGTCAGTATGTAGGAAAGATGTCAACATCAAGATTATGATCAAGGTTAGTGGGATACTCAAGTTGTAAATGTTAGTATCTTAATCAAGGTTGTTTATTGTGTAACCTAGAAAGGTGAAAAAATAACTATTTAACCAACCCAGACATGAAATCCAAATATAACAAGGAAAAGTGGATTTCCTAGTGTGAGATAGATCCAAAAAGCATAGGCTTTCTAGAAGGTTGTCAATCCACTATTGATAATAATCAAGTTATAAATGATAAGGTAAAGTACTTTCATAAAGTAAATGAAATGCAATACAAGAAGAGGGTAGAATGCTTGTTAAATAAAATGACTAAATATAGCAAATGCAGGTCAATAATTTTGCTAAAGTTGGTGAAGGTAGGTTCAAAAAATTAGAGAAGGGTCTGTGAATAGGTAGGAACATAAAAATTTAGGTTTGGTTGGGGTTTTGGGGCTAAAAATAACTTTATGTTATTTTTTTCCATAGTGACCATCAATGGTTCGGTTAATCGCTAGTTGTTGGGTTGATCATCGATGGTTGGTGGTGACCATTGGTGGTTTTGATAACTATCGATAGTTACCTATGTAAGTATTGGGTTTTATAAAAGATGTTTTAGAATAGGTAGATGGTCAAATAATGGTTCTGTTAAGGATCTAGTAGAGAGGAAACAAGGTGCAGATAGGTTTGATCAGGTCATGGAGGTTAGAAATCTAGAATAACAATGTTAGAGTAAAAATATACTTGTAGCTTGCTAGATGGTTGATGGTGAAAGGCTAGAGTAATTTTTCTAGAGTAACATTAATTTGGCCTTAAAAGCAAATTCAAAAGATGTTTGGGTCTCTTTTGTTATGTTGAGTTGCTGAAGGAAGGTTGGATGATGGAAAGCTTGAATACCTATATGCTTGATAACTCTTGTGATGATGGATCCCCTTCACCTCCTACTCACCTCATCTTATATGAAAAGAGAGATGGAGGATAAAAGGTTACCTAGTAGGTTGTCTACTGATTTTGATGTTTGGGAGTTCATTAGCACCACATAAGGCAAACATATTTAACTGTGCTTTGTTATCTCATACATAGTTGGTGATGTGTTAGAAGGGTGATGATCTGATTGTCGATGATCAAGATAATCATCGATGGTTAAGCTAAATGTTATCAATCATCAAAAAGGGGTTAAAATGGTTTAGTTAAAGGTTAACTTATTAGGTTGATGAGTTTAGCTAATAGGTAGTCAACTAGACTCAAGGTCTGATAAGGATCCATAAGGGTCCTAAGGCATTTCAACATCGACAACCATTGTGTGTGGTTTTATAGTGTCTACAATGTGTTATTATGATATTGATGTTCATGGATGTGTTAAACACTTCTAATTTTTTATTATCGTGCTAACAAACTTAAGCATTATGATTATTGATGATGTGGATAGATAGGATTGATAGATTATGATGTTGTATATGTGATAGATAGGGATAGTGTATATTACACCTTGATTTCCACATGTATCCACATATAATTTGCAACTTGATTGTTGATTTTGCATTGGATATAATGCACCATGATTATATAAAAACCATGATGACATTGTTTCCATATGTGTAGTGAGTGAATCAAGTAAAATCACATAATATAATGCACCATGATATGTAAAAACATGATGACATTATTGTCACATAAATACTGATTCAATACTTAACAGTAAAAGAAAATGAACAAGAAATAAAACAAACAAACACACACAATATTTGGAATAAATCAATCAATTTTTTCATTTATTCAGTTGAAAATTTACGTGCTTAATTTTCCCCCAAGCAATGGTATGTGCAAGGGAGTGAAAGATGCAATCTTAGATTAGATGATATATATATATATATATATATATATATATATATATATATATATATATATATATATATATATATATATATTGCAATGGCCTATTGGGTAATAAATGAGATTAAATAGGAAAAATGGGTAGTGAGAATAGTTAAGGTGACCTCAAAAACCCCATGTAATTAAGCTCTACCTATATGGTCCATGTGTACCTCAACTTGATTTAGTTGTCCTTTTAGGTAAGGTCATGGATTAGGTTATTATATGAGATGTATGAAGTTAATAGATGAGATATATGAAGTTAATTAATGAGATGGATGAATGATACCCCCTAGGAATGTCAAATGTGAGGATGTTTAAAGGAATGCCAACAAGATCATTCCAAGCCCATGATCTGAAGCATTAATAACAAAAGCATCATAATAAGAGTTGTAAGAGCTACAAAAGTTATATGAAAAGATAAATAAAATATCATATATTATCCATAAAATAAATTTTCTATGTTACAAATTAGAGTCCTTATAAATATAGGCAAGGACAAACAAGATGAAAGTCAAACTAACTAATGTGGGATAAATCGACAAAAGAACAAACTATGAAATAGATAAAAAATATATATATATAAAACCTAGCAAACATGAAAACAAACTCTAAAATCCCCCCTTATCACCTCCTCAAGTGAATCTTGGGGATAAAAATAGCCAAAAAATAATGTGTCATAATCAAGGTACGAGTCTTGAAAATAAGGCTTGATTAGGTACTCATGTACAATATATCCATGAAATGGGTAAAGGAAGAAAAACTGTAGGAACAAAATTTCCCTCTCCCTCCCACCCCCACCCCCCCAAAAATGATGTAAAAGAGAAAAAATAAATAAATGAAGGAATTAATGTGGAATCCCCCCTAAGGACAAATTCCTTTACTCCACATGAATATCAATACTATATATCTTGCATGGTTGGAAAGGATGTAAGGAACAATCTATATAATTGGTGAGATAGTCCTAAAAAGAAAGTGCTCTTCCCATTAATTTACCTTTATCTTAAGTGATGCAAAAAATATGTCCCAAAGACATATCTCCTATAGAAATATCAATGCCAATATGATATACAATACCCTATAAGAGTCTACCAAGACCTCCATAAGTGCAGCTCATACAATGATGTATGCAAGATCCAATTCCAAAAGTATGTTTCTCAAAGGAACCAATCACATAAGTAGGTGGATCCAAAGTGGGATAAGCAACAAACACAGTAGTATGAGTATCAACAAGCTCCAAGTTAGAATGTGCAATAATAATAGGTTCCTCATACAAATAACCTTAAAAACACATATCCTCACAAAAAAAAGGATTAGGTGATGAAGGAACAACATCTATGGCAAAATAAAAATCATCTTCAGGAATTCATGATGGTGTCTCATCCATGATATCCAAAAGTGATGGTGAAGGTACCACATCCTAAAGAATCATATCCTCTCAATAAATGAAATGAATATGAGGATTACAAACTATATGAGGAGTAATAGGTACCTGAAACAAACCATCATCAAAAAATGAGTTAACACTAATAATTTAAGAAGTTTGAATATTGAGAGGTGTAGGAGGTAAGAATGCCTCATCTATATCACCATCAAGAATTATGTCCTCATAAAATGAAGAGAAATCTTGATTCATGTCACTAGTAAAGAGTGAATCCTCATAGGATGAGAAGAAGGAAGTGCCAATAGTGTCTCACCCATGTCATTGTCAAGACTCAAATCTTGAACAACATTACTGTCATCATCAAAATATAAATCCTCACTAACAAGAGGAGAAGGAAGTGGAACAAAAGTAGTGGAGAAAAATAGGGCAAAAAAGACCTAGAAGACTCAGTATCCTTCTCAAATAAGGATACAATAGCATCTCAAGATTCCTTTGGTGATGTGGAACATGTGACATAGCATTGAAAACTATCTAAAACATGGAGGTGAATCAAACAAATAACCTCATCTTGCATAGATGTAATCCAAGAAAGAGCTTCCTTATTTGTAAAGTAGGGAATGCCACCAAGCATAACACTGCACATGCATTTTTGTTGTAAGTGCATCCACATTTTTATCTTCTAAATAATATATTTGGAGGTATTGAGGGGATCAAAAAATTAATAATTAATTTCCAAAAAATAAGTAGAAAGTCAATAAGAAAGAAGAACCATCTCAAAAAGATAAATCCCCTCATAATAATTTAACATCCCCTGATGAAAATAATGAACAACCCAAAAAAGTGTAAGGCACCTCAAATTTGGAACTTTATAATTTAGTTCATTTTATAATATAAATGAACCCAATGTATGGAGAATAAAAAACATTCACTTTTGAAAAAAAGAGTATTCAATTTTGAGTCACAGTTAAAAAGTTATAGTTTTTACAAGTTTCCCATCATTAAAATGGGTCAAATAAGTAAACATTGCATAAACAATAATTGCTTGGAGAGAAATTAAATTATTTATACCAGATATGATTTTTTTTTGTAGAAAATGAAAACAATAATCTTCCACATAGATCAATCTTTCATTCTGATTTTTCACTTTAAATCCAAGATCTGATTTTTTTTCTTCATTGAGAATAATTTTTTTGCAGAAAATCACATTTGTAGGTTCATATTTAAAGCCTCATATCTTCTTCCATAATCATAATCCTAATAGATTTTACATTATTTTGAAATATTAAATTGAAACTTTGAATAATATCACTAACTAGAATAGGTTTTATGCTATTTTCAGGGCTTTTATGGATTTTTTGGTTTTTACATATTTTTGGGTTTTTTTTTAAATTTTATATGGATTTTTATATTTTTAAGGATTATTTGGATATATGTACATACAAGGGATACTATAAAATGGAATGATGACTCTATCAGGGAGGAAGGAAACTGATGTACATGAGGGATAAATGGATGGATGGAGCCAACATAAGCTTTTCAAGTACCACACATCAAAGAACTTGCTCATGTGGCATTTTGAAGTCCTATTGCAACGATATTATCACATTATGAAAATTTCAATCCTATTTTTCATTTTATTACTTGTAAGTCACCATCAATATCAAAATAAGAATGGGGAATATGGACCATGAGATGGATTGGATTATGGATGGGTTAAAAGAAGTGGATCTACCCTGAAGCACAAGGGTAATTGATAGGACCTAAGTTCCCCAAAGCTCTGACACAACTTGTCAGAATTAAGAGCACACATGATTACCTTTATATAAGCAACTTAAACATGTAGAAATATCCAGAAGAACAAATAACTATCAATGAGAAATACACACAGAATATGAGAGGCAACACATAATTGTATTCAACTCATTATAAAGGAAATTACAATAAAGAGATCACACTCTTCTTCCACCTCTGTGAGGCTTCCTCCTCAAGGGCTCCTAGTAATCTTCCCACCTGAGTAATCTTCTCTCAATAGGTCACAACACATAGCTAACACAAGCTATTGTTCACCTCATTGTACTGCCTGTACAATCGAGTACGAACCGATACTCCAAGTAGATCTCACCATGATCTTGCTCCTGATGTATTACTGTCACCTTGGATCTTGCTCCCCCGTCGATCTCCTTTTGACCCTCGCACATACACACCCCTATAAACCAACCTGATCTTACTTATCACATGTAGATCTCCACCATGATCCTGCAACACCCTGCATATCAAACCTGATCTTACATACATGAGGAATCCTACTTGATTCCACCATGGGAAGAACTCTCCAAGTTCTACACTTGGGTTCTACAAGTTCTCCACTTAACAATACAACCCATGAGTCTATTCTATAGATCTCATGCATACACTAATTTAGACAAGAGGCTCAAGACTCGAACTAGTCTTCATCATGCAAACTCTCCATTCACTTAACTGATTATTCGTCAACAACAGTTCTAACTACCACAGGCGACTGACGTCGGTCCCTGCCTGACTAGAGGTGACCAATGCCAACTAATCCCTGCCAATGTTAGTTTCCTTTTGTGCCCCCTGACCGATGTCAATTGTGGCCTGTGGATGTCGACGACTGTCATGCTCAGAAACCTCCCAGTTTGCATTAAGGTGAAGCTTTTAGCTCCACACCCTAACAATAATCATAGATAATGTTTGGTGTTCAAGCATAAATACCCTTGAGATGCATAATTTTCATGGCCTCATCTAGTTATTTACCATATTATGTAGCCAACCTATAGGCACCTGAGTTTTACTTAGATGTAATGATGTATGGACCTATCCAATTAGGCCCAAACTTTCCTTTTGTCTCTCAGTTTGTGTTGGCATTTATCTAATTTTACTTAAGCACTAGGTCACCAACTTCAAAATCTTAGGATATAATGCATCTATCATAATTGTGGCATAACTATTTATGACAAACTTTGAGTTGATTGGGGGTGGCTAACCACTTTTCATCTAGGAGTTCTAGTTTGTGTATTCAGGTGACTTGATAATTCTCATCATTAATGATGTTTTGTAATAAAATATGTATGGAAGGTAACTTGATATCAATATGGAGTATAAAATTTAATAAAATTACCAAGTAATATGAATTATAACTTATGGTTGTATAGATATTGGTATGGTAAGTCCATCAAGCATGAAAAAATGCAAGTCCAAGTCATGGTTAGTGTCATTTAAAATATTTTTTTAGGATTTTGACAAGGGTTTTTCTAGATTCATCAGGTTGTATATTTCCTTGAATATAATAAGGAGTGGACTATCTTTGGTGGATGTGTAACTAAATGTAGAAGTCCTTGATATCCTTAAAATTGAATGATGTACCATTATTGGTAATGATGGTTGATGGAATTCCATAATGACAAATGAGTGATTTAGGATGAAATTTTAAATCTAATTCCTAGTTACATCAATGACAGGAGTGGCTTCAACCTAGTTATTAAAGTATTCAATAGTAGTGATGACATGTTTGTGACAATTAGATGAGGTGGGATTTATCTTCCCTATGAGATTGAGTCCCCAAAATTGATAAGGACCAAGGATTTGATATCAATTATAATTCTTGGGATGGAGCATGAATTAGATCATCATGATTTTAATAAGCAACACAATTTATGACATATTTACACATATATGATTCCATGGTTGGGTAGTACTATCCTATGAAAAGTAATTTCTTGGCAAGGATCGTTCCACTAGTATGTGCCCCACATATGCCATTGTGAATGCCTTTGATGTCCAAATCATCCTCTTTTAAATTTAAACACTAAAGAAACATCCTATCATAAACTATGTGTTAAAGTGTTTTGTTGAGGAGTGTATAATTAGAGGTGTTGTGGATAAAATATTTATGCTGGCCATGTGATAAGTCATAAGGTAGGGTATGATCATAGAGGTAGGGGTAAATATCATGATACCATGGTAAAATGTGACTAATAATCTCACATACCATCTCAAACTCTAGATGATCATATGTTGGGATGATGAGTTGTTCTATAAAAAATGATATTTTTGGACATTCGAGGACATTTCAAGGAGCGACACAATAATAGCCCATATAAATATTATTTTCATGTAGAACTTACTCAAACTGAATTACACAAATTATTTTTTTACATTATCCACCATGTTTTTATATGGGACAAGATTGTCATCCTTGGGTAATAGTGGTCATTGATTTGGTTGATGATTAACTACAAGTATATAAATACTGATGATTGCTTGATGTTTTATTATATAGATATCTGAAGTATTGTAATGAGGGCCTCATATTTTTTTATATTATTGGTGCATGGGAAGATAACGTGAAAAGCCTTGGGGATATAGTCCCCATATAATCTCACAAAAAAATACATGCACCCAAGTTGTGTGATGTAAAGGACCCATAAAAATAAGTCTTCCACTATTATGAATGATCAAGGGATATAATGGATTCATCAAGAAAATGATGATTAAGGGTTGTTTATCTAATATAAGAGTTTTTGTGAGTTGATTTTTAAGTACCTGCCCTTTGATTTTTTATTGGCATACTATATATTGAATTCATTGAGTAACATGACCCATTTATACATTCAACATATGAGAGCTTATTTTTATACAAGGTATTTTAGTGGATCCACTTTGGTAATGAGGATAATCTTCTTGTTCAACATATAATGCTAGAATTTTTGTGATGCAAAGACCATTATAAGGCATGATTTTTTGATAGGTGAATATTTATTTTCATAGGAAACTAAAATTATACTCAAATATTATATGACCCATTATTTTCCATTATCATCACAATGAGCCAAGAGTGCCCCCAAATCATGTTGAGTAGTGAAAATATAAAGCAACATTATCTTTCCTAACGTTGGAGGAACTAAAACTAGAAATTATTTTACTTATTCAAATGCTTCTTGGCATTCCCTGTTCTAATGAAATTTAACGTTTTTCTTGAAAAAATGTATGAAGGGATGACACTTATCAAAAAATTGTGAAAACCTTTAGATACTTTGTATTATCCCTTATAACCTTTAGATACTTTGTATTATCCCTTATATGCTTCAAAATTGTTTGAGATTGGATGGTGGGGGAATTTATGTTATGGCATGTACCTTGGATGGACCTAATTCAATACCCCTAAGAGAAATGATGAAGCCCAAAATTTTACCTAATGTAACCCAAAATAAAAAATTATTAGTCTTCAATAAAACTTTGAATTCCCTAAGTCGTTCAAATATTATGTGCAAGATTATTGGATGTTCAATTAAAATTTTGCATTTGCGTAGTATGGCATTCATATAGTCTTCCAAAATGTCATACATGGTGTATGGAAAATGAATTTCATGTTTCAGTGATATGTGGCACCTATGTTTTTTAATCCTAAAGGTATGATATAGTAATAAAACATTCCCCATAGGGTGGTGAATTATTTCTTATGTTGATCCTTAGGTGCGATGTGTATTTGATTATAATAAATGATAACATTTCATATCCTACCATGGAATAAACTATCATGTAAATATTAGGCAATGGTAAGTCATCCTTGGTTAATATTTGTTAATGTCATAAAAATCAATATAAAGGTGAATTCTCATAGGTTTCTTGCTAATTGGCACCATATTTAAGATCCATATAGAATAGTCAATTGGCCTAATGAATCCTACTTCCAAGAGTTTTTGGACTTATTTTTTTACTAGGATTTATATTTGGGCATGAATTTTTCATAGTTTTTACTTGATAGGTTTGGCATCAGGGTACACAACAAGATGATGGACTAATAAATATGGGTCTAATCCTTGCATGTCTACATAAGACCATATAAATATGTCAATGGATTTTTTGAGCAAGGCAATATATAATTTCATGTTCTTCTAGTGTGAGTGAAGTGTCAATCTTGATCATTCTAGGTTTGACTTTTGTGCCAATGTCAACCTCAATGGTGTCTTCCAAAAGTTTATTCTAATAGTGTTGGCATATAAATAAGGTTAAAACTCTTCATATGATTATGGATTAATAATATAATCTTGCTCACCCATATAAGATAAATCTGAGTCATTAATTTTAGGTACTGGATAATTATTCAATTTATCTAAAAATTATTTTACCAGATCCTCAAAGCATTTCTCTTCAGAGGGACTAATACCTACTTCAATGTTGATGATTTTATGTCTCTTAGGATGTTATGCCCTGATATGGAGATATTGATTTCCACATCCTTTGATGCCTCTAGGTTTCACCATTAAACACACATTTATTTTTACTTTATAATTATTTGATAGTGCCTCACAGAGGGTTTTGCTAGGCAACATCAATTTTTTATTTTCTTGATTTTTGTGAATGATGAATGCTTATTACTCCCAAAGTGCATAGAAAATTCTAAGATGATTTAAAATTATTTATTCTAATCACCTGATGGGAAACTATCTTGAATCCTAATAATTATGTGATAGCTTCATCATTTTATAAGACATATAAGGGTATGGGATCTTATTGGTCCTAGTCTATGAGGTCATGGTATTGGAGGTCTAAATAGATGGTAAGGATGGATATGTCATAAAAATTATTCCTATTAGAGGACTCATTTTAAGGCATATAAAAGGACATTCTATTTCTTTAGGGAGATTCAACATCATACACCATCATTATTGAGATCATAGGGATAACCCTCAAATGGTTAGTATCCAATGCTGTGATATTATTTATGCTTAGTAGTGGGATAGGCCATATAATCCCTTGTTTGTTAGCATTGAATCCTTTACCCTTATATTCCATGGACTCCAATATATTTTTTGTGATGGGCATTTGTTGCTCTGATAAAATGAGGGTAAATCATAATCTTATAACCAAGAAATTATATAAATTTTCACATGTTCATTGTTTAGAAGATCATTATTTACAAAGGAGAGGGAAATGAATTTATAGGAATCTATTTTATTTTTTAAAACCATGTTCAACTTGCCAAAAATAGCTAGGGAATTGGGGACCTTTGCAATATGGAAGGAATCTCCAATTTCATAATAACTAAAATGTTTATCTTTGATTATGTAATGTGATTATGTTATAAGAGGTGGATTACTAGATGAAAATAAAATATAATTTATATGGATATAGGAGGATGATTTGGAAGCTCCTAGTAATAAATTATTATCCTTCTTAGAGGCATGCATTGCAATAGGAAAATTATGGGTTTTGTGGTATTCAAATTCCAACATTTTAAAATATTTATATGGTTATGGATCACTAGGGATCATCACCTTCATATATACACTAATACAAAGTGAAAGGAATGATGTGTATGACATGAATCTATGGATCCCAAATAAGGATGTTATATAAAAAAAATTTAAATGACATATAGGAAGGTTTTATGTGCAATAGGCCCAATGATGATTGGTAAATAAATGGTGTTAATTTATTCTCTTTCTGCATTATAGTATGCCTTGATGGTGATGACATTAGATTCTAATTCTAATCCTAAATTATCAACATGCTTTACCACTTGAGAATTAAAATGTTTATCCTTGACCCATTATCTATGAGTACTTGCTTGAATTTGTGCCTGGTAATGATTGCCTCAATGTAAAGGGGGTTATTATGGGATGGTCCTACTAGTGGGACATCACTATGATCAAAGGTGATTTATTGACATAGGAAAAATGTCCTATAATTTCTTGGAATTGTGAAGGGTCAATATTGGTGGCAACAATCTACCATTGAAGGAGTTTATGTAGAATATCCTTATGAATAATATCTATATATAGGAGATCCAATATTGATGTCTATGTGGGAGTCTTTTTCTAGATGTTTGATAAGGACATTTTTTTTTATCAATGGTGGATACAAAAGGTTTTGATTTGGTGTAGAAGGATCATAGATCTAGTTATTATTGTATTTTGACATACAAGGTCCTTGGATTTGGATATTATTATATTTTGATGTAAAAGGGCCTTCGATGGTAATATTAGAGTGTTGAGTAGTAACAACTAGTCTCAGAATTAGACATGGTTTATGGAGTGGGATGCATAAGGTCTTGGGATAGGGATAATAACCCATTTATTTGTGTTATAATGATGTTAATAATATATTTTGATGGTGTAAATGTGATGATTAGTGATTCATCTAATAACATTACCATAATTGTGCTAGAATTTATGCTAATCTACACGATTGGTGTGGGTCTTTTGACATTGGATTTGTTCTTAGTTTTATTTTTGCTAAGAGTTATGATCATGATTTGGGAATAAATCCTTAAGTATTCCCATTTATGACTTAGAGATGATGATGCATTATTGTCTATCTCTATTTCACCATGATTTAGTAGATCCTAAACATAATGTTTGATTTAGATACACCTATGTGTAACATGACATTTAATTGCATGATAGTCATAAGATTCATCCTATTTATAACATGTATATTTAGGTTGAACCTATTCATTTTTTTTTGATGTTATAAGATCATTTTTTCTACAACAATATTCTAGAATACATCTTCTTAGAGTTCGATAATCATACTTCTTATGACCCTGCTTCTCTTGATGGTTGTGTCTTAACTCAGGTGTAGACTACTAACCTTGATAATATGATTTGAGACTATATGCATGTTTGTACACCTATTGAGTTTATTTTTCACACCTCCAAACATTATTTTTACTCTTTTATCCCTCTTGCTCACTGCTGGACCCATCCAATGCTTCCTATGACCCTTCTAGAGACCCATTGACCATCCCAAAGCTTCCCATTGACCTTTTATATGTATTTTGTGATAACCTACAACCTAAGAAACACATTTTCACCAAAAACCATGTATTAGGTAGTATCATTTCCATAATTCACCTTTTCCAAGCATATTTAGTCTTTAATGACTAAAATGGGAAGATTTTGGTCCTCTTGATCCTTGGGTGCCCTATATCACTCTAGATAATTCTTCCTTTACCTTATTTTTAATTATTTTGGATCTCAAAACTTATTAAATATATGTTAATTCTTGTATATATAATCATACTTCCCATGAGCCTGCTCCTCCTGATGAGTACATATTAGCTTGTGTGCTCACTACCAACCTCATAAATCTGATTTGAGACTATCTACATGCTTGAACACCTCCCTAATATTTTTTTCACACCTCCAAACATTCACTACACTCTTCTAGTCCTCCTACTCAATGTATCACCCTTCTAGTGCTTCCCAAGACCCCTTTAAAGACTTGCTGACCACCCCAAGGTTCCTCATTGATCTAGGCTATATATTTTGGGCTAACCTATAGCCTAGGCTACATGTTTTGTCCCAAAACCCATGTTTTAGACTATAGCTTGGATATAATGCACCTTTATCAAACTTATTTGGTATCTAATGGATATAAATGAGCACATTTTGGTCTTCTTGAGCCTTAGGTGCCCTATAGCACTCTAATAATTCTTATTTTCCATTCTTGTTCACTCTTTTGGCTCTCACATCTTACTGAATATCTCTAGGTTCATTCTTGGTGATCTTGAGCTTGTAATGTGATAAAGGTTTTCCTACATAGTTGTATATTGATTTAGAGACTCCATTGTTACTTCTAGTTGTTCCTACTCTATTGTGGATTTCTGCTAGCTTCCATAAGTTGCATTGTACTTGATTTATGCATTTATCTTGGGCTTACATAGTCCTGTATGTTATCACTTTACCTCCTCCTTCTTGTTAAGACACTAGTTTGGACTTGGACTTATATTTCAACCGTATCTTCCTCAATAGTTTCCTCATACTTGGAATACTAGTTGGTAGAACATCTACACAATATTTTGAACTTTATCTAAGGGCACTTTATTATGCAAAGTGAAACACCATTATTATAGAGTAGTGTATTGTCTAGGGTTTACTATTTTCATGCTAGTTTAACTCCTTCTAAATATGTTTTAGAGTATATTTTGAAGTTTGTGAATTCTCCTAAACTAGAAAACATCTTTCCCTTTGAAAATGTCTTTAAATTAATAGGCTTGTTTTATTTTGAACCACTTTGCTACTTATTAGATATTTTCTTGTTCAAATATCTTATCTTGTTTAAAATGGCATTCCCTTTGATAAAACCAAATATCACATGCTTGAGGTGTATACACATAATATTTTTAAACTTTTATCAATTAATATTGCTTTATATCTTCTAGTAACCTCTCAAATCTCAATCTCTTTGAGTGTACACCCTAAAGGGTGCATAAAAAAAGGGGTGGGTAGAACATTGGTGCTTCATATAATTATTTTCCCTTTTTCCACTTGCTATCTACACACTTGTCTCCTAAAAAACATTCCCCTAAGCTTTACCTCTTATTTTTCACTCCTCTAGTCATTTAGCACATTTAATAGTCATTTCCCTAACCTAAGCCCTTTTTTATAGTTTACATGACTATGTTAGCTATGTTGACCTTGTAATCTTATTGACATAACTTATTAAGGGGCTAGGTTGGCACCTAGCCGACCTAATTCATGACTTAGTGAGTTTTTGTCAATTACAGTAGTAGGTCAATCGCGTCAACATTGTCGACCAAATTTTTTGGAAGGGTTTAGGGTTAGATCCATCTATATAAACATAATCACTTATCCATTTATAAAATAAGATAAGAAGTAATATATATTATGCATCTGCTTATCCATCATTATACTTGAAGAGCAAGCTTAGGGTTTCATAGTTTCTTATAGATACAGATATTGTATTATGGAGAAGTATTTTAGATGCATTGATAGGTTATGTATCCTAGAGATTATTTATCCTTGTCATACTTACATACCAAAAAAACCTCTTGAGAATAACCTTGGCCAAGGGAGAGATTGAGGCTCGATGGGTTCATCTTTCAAAGGTAAGTATTCATAACTTTGTTCCTCCTTTGTAAAAGTAGATAGATATGCATTTGCACTTATTTTTTATGCATTAGGATTTCATATACATTGACATGATTATATGTATTCTGTGAATGTTTTTTTTTATTTTTAAAAATTACCTTGACTTTGTGCCACAAGCTTTTGTGAGAACTAGTTTAGATTTTGCTTTACTTATTATTTTTTAGTGAATATGAAAATATAACACGTAGTTAGGGTTATTGCATAGTTTTACTTGACTAAAGGCTTTTGAACCCTCCCTAGTAATAATATTATTATAAGAGATCCCTTGATTAGGTCTAGTAGATCCATATTGGTCATGACCCTGATTATTTAATGTATCCCTAATTATAAGTGTAAGTATGATCTATCTTATCCAAACGAGGATTGATTTATAAATCTAATGCATTTCTCACTGCATACATTCTGGTGAATCTAAAGTGAATCTAACCCTTGAAGTTTTTATTTCACACTTTTAAAATCTATCATTTTATTATTTTTATATATTTACGATACTATGTTGATAAGGTCGGCATAGTTCTAAATTTTGTGCATAGGTTTAACATAGTCATATGAAAATTAATTTATTCTCTTTATGTAGGTCTTCATCAAATATAGGTTACTAGATCAAATAAGTCAGCATAATACTCTTTTTTAGTTCTAGATAAAAAACTAAATTGACCCTATTGACTTAGTCTTCCAGTTAACATCTAAAAATAACAAACTAAGTCGATGAGGTTGACTTAGTCTTCTACTTAACATCTAGATAACAAACAATGTCAACTAGGTTGACTTAGTATTCTAGTCAGCATCTAGATAAAAAACTAAGTGGACTAGGTTGACTTAGTCATCTTAACAAGCTTCATCAAACATGGTTTCATAAAACTAGGTCAATCCAATTGACTTAGTTTATATAACTTGAAAGCAACATTCAAGGCACTTCAATAGAAATTTTGCAATCCTAATCATTTTCTAACCCACCAAAGTTCCTCTATTTCTCTCTCTTTCAATTTATTACTTCATTACAATTCTATTTTGTGTAAGTTTACAATCTTCAAAACTATAATAATATAGCAAAATAAGTTGACCTAGTTGACTTAGTTCTTAAGAACTCTTGCTTATACAGAATAGTAGTGACCTAGTCGACCTTGTTCTATAATGTTTTCATATAGTGTCATTTAAACTGAATCTATACCATTCTTAATTTGGGAATCAATAACCATATGCTAGTAATTAATTCACACTTTCATTTTCAGCTACTTTCATGCTTAGAGTAGCTCACATATTCTTATTAGGTGGTTTCTCAAATTTCTAATTAGTTTCACTGTTTTGATCATTTTGTATACACTACCAAATCACACAATATTCAAAACATATTTAACATTTGTCTTCCAAAGGCCTACGTACTTGAATTTCATCACCAAGGGGAAGACAACTTGGTTTTTTGGCCAAGTATAAACATGTGATTAATGGTATATATTGGGAAATATCATGAAACACTTATCACTATGAGATTATGAAGTGATGGGGTAGTCCCCAATACCAAGCCAGTACCATTGCCAATATAGATCCTTTTTAATCTAAACATCTTAAAACCATCCATAGATTGTTTTTTAGTTCCCTATTTTAAGCCAACATCCCTATCACACTTAAAATAACACTTTATAATAATCTAGCAACACTCAGGATGATCATTTAGTTAGCATTTAATTTTTAGTTGATTTATTTATCTCTACTCATTATGTGTTATATTGAAAAAACTTACATTGGCTAGTGTTGGTACAATGTTTTGTGTTTTAAACTCTAATTAGATCATTCTCTTTGATCTAATTGTTTGTGTGTTTGATTTCATTTATTTTTTTGATTGCATTACAAAAAAAATTCGTATTTTTAGTACATTGGCATTTTATTCAACACAATCCTTATCAAACTATATTTTTCCCTTTCTACAATACTCAAACAACTTGATCAACTTTGTATCCCTTTTTCCAATTAAGTTATAGTACTAAGTCAACTATTTATCTTTATCAAACTATGTATTCCCATGTTTTTAATACTAATCTAACCTGGTCGACTCTATATCCATTTTTCCAGTCAGGTTACAATACTAAGTCAATGTGGTCAAACTTATCTACCTTCTGTTTAGTAGTACTAAGTCAACCTAGTCAAATTTATATGCCTTACCTGATACTATTCTGTGTGTGGTTATCTAGTTTTAATTCATAATGATGTCATATTTTTAGCCTCCACTTAGTCAAGAACATTGAATAATTAAGTATTTAGAATAGAACCTCACTTATTTCATTACTTCAAATGAAACTATTCATTTTCTTCCTTCATCTTTTCCTAATCCAAAACCAATCACTACACAATGTAATGTAGTTGAGGTTCTTCATTCTAGTTCTCCTCACAATACCAATGTTGGGAATCCTCCACTCAATACCCTCCCTCCCATCAACACCAATAATTCCCATCCTAACAACAATAATAACCCACCTTCAAATAACAATGCACAAATTGACACAACTCAAATTCTTTCACAAATAGTTCAGCAAATGAACATCATGCAAACAACTAATAATTCCCAAATGATGCAAATACAACAAAATTTATTACACATGACTAGTCAACCACCTCAAGTCATCATGTCTCAACCAAATCAAAATTTGATCCCTCATCCTCTTAAATATGATAATGGGAATGTCATCCCTCAACCTCCATTGACTAACAAAATGCTTCAACATCTTCAAAATGAACCTCTATCCCCATTTATTTCATCCATTTATTGGAAATATTTCTCCAACTATCACATATGATGGGACTAAGGAATCTACTATATTTCTTAAGTGTTTTGGTAATCTCTATAAGGAATGGGTCCAAACTAGCACCTTTGCTACCACCAAGATCTTAGACAAAACCTTTGTTGATGATGCACTTGAATGGTACAACCAACTTTCTAGACATTCTATCTCATAATTAGAGGATTTATTCAATGATCTAATGAATGAATTCTAACATGATGACCTTCCTAAAAATTACCTTAGCCATTTCATTAATTCCAAGCAACTTTCTAATGAATATGCTTACACTTTCATAAAATTATTGAAGTCTCTAGCTCACAAAGTAGACCATAACATGAATGAAGATACTCTTGTAAAAAAAATTGTTACTACTACACATCCTATGCCACAAAGTGGACCAATTTAAGCATATAATACATGGTCATCTTTTACCTCATTTACCTCTTCATACCTCTCCTACACATCCTATGTCACATTCAACATCCTTAAAATATAACAAACCAACATGGTTACCTATCTCCAAATGCACCTACCAACCCAATGCAAATCATTTTAATGGTTCAATGTTACCTCACTCCACCTCACAGGTTGGGAAATCTTGTGATGCCCATTCACATGTCCCTTCAAACCTTGGGGAATATTGTGATGCCCATCCCTACATCCACTTACCCTTTCAAGAATCTTAATATGCCCACTCTTATTCTATAATGCATTAAAAAAAACAAATTCAACTTCAAGAACTTTTTTGATACTTATAGACTTGTATTTTCATGCTTATGTTTGATATAGATGTTAGCATAGATCTTATTTTTTTGTTTCATGTTTCTCTTTTTTTTTCACTTTAGTTATTTTAGTTTCACTTTATGAGCATCATTGTTTTACTTTATGTTATTTGGTTTTCTTACACATTACATTTGGTATTTTTTTCATTTCAATTCTTATACCTCTTTGGTTTTTGTCTTTTTATGTCATTATTTGCCTTAGTAGCTTTATGATTATTTTTCCCCATTATTTATCACTCACCTCATTGGTGTTCACCTTGTGAGTTGTAGTGTAATACCATGGATATGACTAGGATCTCATCACAAATTAATGAATTAAAACATCTTTAAATAACTTTTTTGGAAGACTACTATTAGCATTGATGCTTGTGCTAGATCTACTATAGGTTAACATGGCTTCTCTTAGTGACATGAATATCATAAGGATATCCCTATCCCTTTTATAGAACTATTTTACCTCATTGTGATAATCTATGATCATATCTATCATTGTGTCACTTATTACATAGACATATATCTCATGAACCCCATTTTCCCCTTATTTCCTTTCATTTGAGGCTCACATCAATCAATTTTGAGATTACACACTTACTTGTGGGAAAGTTTAGGAGTCTTTAGAAACCTTGGTCTTTAGGTCCTTTTCTCTAGTGACTAAGTGTAAGATCTCTTGTGTTTTTCACATATTTCACTCATGTTTAGTTCTCTAAATCTGTATGGAGGAGGAGGAATAGAAAAAGCAAAAACGTGTTAAAAACCAACTCATAAAACACAAACTAAAGGTAATGATTCAATGGTAAAAATAATATTAAAATTTAGATCACACTAAATGATTTGTATATATATTTCACATATCCTATCTTAGTTGAATCTCAAACTCCATAGTTAGCCTCATGATAAAGCTGAGGTCTATTGGGGTATGGTAGGCTAGTAGACTAGGGTAGGTCTCATTATATCATTTACTATCTAGTGCCACCTACTTTATCATGTAAGTACCCAATATTTTTAGTAAACCAATTAATTTTTAATGGGTCCTAATGAATGGGGAACACAATGTGGGAAGCTAGGTCCATTTTAATTTTCATGCATATAGCCTTCATGAATTGATCTATATACATCGCTTGTTAGCCCAAGATTTGTGTTCATTAGTCAAAATGTCCTAAGTCCTTGGTGTTGATAGTTATTAACCTTTGTCACTTTCCTAGTGTGTCTTATTATTGGTAAGGATGTTCACATTACCCATGTGGTGCCTCACGTTCCTTATTTACATCATATTTCCTTGATATTCCCCTTGTTGGATATTACTTTTAGATGGTCACATCCTGTAATGTCCCTTACTTAGGGGCTCTCTTATTTGCTCAAAAGCTCTGATACCACTGTAATATCCCTTCGAATATCAAAACAAAGCTCCAAATTGCTTATCTGAATTTCTGCAAAATATCTTCAAATAGATGAATAAATCACAGTATAATTTCTTATTTATTTGCTCATAAGCTTACAATTTGAGATCCTCTGTCAGGTATACAAAAAATATCGAAAGTTCGGCCTTATAGCCTGAATATTCCGTGAACTGGGCTAAATCTGGATCGTCTCGGCCTGCTGTGTAAATAACACAGTCACCGACGTCGGTTATACTGCCGTCGTCGGTCGACCTGTAGTGGTCCCCTTGCCGACGTCGGTGATGAGTCGACCGATGTCGGTCTCTGTAAGTTCCTGTTCGCCGATGTCGGTACCTGAACTTTCTGTAGATGCGTACGGATTTTTCGCAGATCTGTACGGAAGTCGTACGGCCGCTGATATAACACACCCTGTATGCCTGATCCTGATCTGTAGAATTATGGGCTGACACAAAAGATCTATATCTGGATAATTCTTGAATCAAAAACCCAAAATAAAGAAATACCTGTAAACCCTTGTGATAGCTTCTGAGTGAAGTTATCTCTCAAATACCTGTAATACTATGATAACTTCTGGGTAAAGTTATCTCTCAATTCGGCAATAGATCGGCTGATCTTTCACAACCTCTGAATCGCACACAATGAAGAGTTGACGTTCTTCACTGCAATTGGAATCCTGGAACCCTTGGCTCAGTCTTCACAGAAGAATTTCTTAACAAGAATCAATATCAATAATAAGCATGGATACAAACTCTCTCTCATGAGAGATTCTTATACACCTCCAAAGGTGTGCTTGCTAAAATTAGACTCCCTTAAATTAGACTTCATTAAATTAGAACTAGGGTCTTAAAATTAGACCAAGTCTTAATTTAGAATTTGCATCCTCAAATTAGACCAAATCATTAATAATTAATAATTAATTAATAATTAATTATTAATTAATAATTAATTAAAATTAGTTCAAATAATTAATATTTGATTAAATCAATCAAATATTAATATCTCCCTTAATTCATGCCCGAAAGTGCCCGAACGAAAGCCAAGCCCAGCTCCATCAAGACCCTCTATCCACCTCATTAGCCTACGAGGGTCGCATAATAGGCTAATCATCTACTCTGTACATGTCGACTAAAAAGGGGACATGACACATCCTTAATCACATATACATTATTATGACTCTTGGTTTATAGTTTGTGAGTTGTATTTTAAGACCTTAGATAACACTAGTCATTCCTAATAAATACCCTTACACAATTTTTTTACCACACCATCTCATTATCATACTAGTCTTATCATTAGGTGGTTGTGTTTTCTTACATTGTATCTTAGAAAAGTCCCTAAGTTTGACTTTTCATCCTTTAGAGATTTTTATTTTCATATATCTATCATGTTCTTCTTTGATTTTTATGGACTTAAATTATCTTACATATGACATTTTTCATTCTTACATGTTTCTATTTATGTGTGACTTCTTCATGTTTGTCTTCCATATTGACTTACATTTCATATTCAGTCATTCATGTTTTTATTTATGTTTGATTCAACATGTTTATCTTATATGGGTTTAATTTTCACTTGCTTACATATCTTTTTTCATGTTCTCTTGCATTGATATTTAATTTTTCATTAATGTTTTACATAATCCCCAATGTGATTTAGTAGGTTCTACATTTCTTTATTTATTTATGTTTTACAAGATTTTCAATGTGATTTAGTATGTTATACAATCATTTGTAATTCATGTTCCATCATTTTTTCATTAATTTTCCTTTAATATTCTAACCTTACCTTAACAATCCTAATTTATAAATTTTCCTAAGTAGTTCATTGCTAATTTAACCATCCTACATATTCACACATTACTTATATTATTAGTCTCATATCCCTAGGGTTTATCAAATGTAGGTGTTGAACCCTTCATGATTAAGACTAGGATGTTTGCATACAATCATTTAGTAGAAAGGTAAGTTAATGTATGTATATGTTATTTTTAGTTACTATCATTTCATTTTAGCATTACTTTCTATATAGTTATCTTAGTTTTGTGTGTTTATATGTTCTTTCTCAAAGCACCATCCCTTATTACATTCACGTGATCAGATTCAAGTGGAGCATATGTATACACATAATATTTTCAAATCGTTATCAATTACTGAAGCTCTCTATCTTGTAGGAACCTATCAAGTCTAAATCTCTCTATGTTCACACCTGAAGGGGTATATTGTGAAAGGGGTGGGAAGACTACTGATGATTCAAAGGATTGTTGTCCCTTTTTCCACTTGTTATCTACATACTTGTCTCCTAAAAACCATTCTCCTAATCTTTTCCTCCTATTTTTCACACTCTTATAGTCATTTACCAGCTTCAATAGAATTTTTCCTAACTTGATACCATTTATTATAGTTTACATGACTATGTTAGCTGTGTCAACCTTGTACTCTTATTTATAAAACTTATTAAGGGTCTAGGTTGGCCCTTGGCCCACCTAGTGAGCTTTTGTCAATTACTGTACTACATTGATCAGGTCAAACTTGTTATCCAAAAATTTTAGAAGGGTTTAGGGTTAGATACACCTACATAAACATAATAATTTCACCATTTATAAAAGAAGATAAGAAGAAGTAATATATATTTCACATATACTTATCCACCATTCTACTTGAGGAGAAAGCTTAAGGGTTCATACTTTCTTTGGAGATATAGATCTTGTCTTGTGGAAAAGTATTTTGGATGTATTGATAGGTTGTGTAACCTAGAACTGATTTATCCTTATCATCCTTACATACCAAAACAACCTCTTGTGAAATACATTGGCCAAGGGAGATCATTAGGCTCGATGGGTTCATCTTCAAAGGTAAGCATTCCTAACTTTATTCCTCTTTTATAAGAGTATATGGATATGCATTTAAACTTCTCTTCCATGCATTAAGATTCATATACATTTATGTGAGTACATGTATTCTATGCATGCTTACTTTTATTTTTTATTAAGCCCACTTTGTGCCATAAGATTTGGTGAGAACTAGATTATATTTTTATTTACTTGTTATTAGTTTAGTGAATATGAAAACATAGGGCCTAGTTAGGGTTATTGTGTGATTTTTATTGACTAGAGGCTTTGGAACCCTCCCTAGTAATATTATTGTGATAAGAGATCATTTTATTAGGTCCAGTGGATCCATTTGGTCTTGACCCTGATTACCTAATGTATCCCCAAATGGAAGTGTAAGTAGGATCTATCTTATCTTGGCTAGGATTGATTTACAAATCTGATGCATTTTTCATAGTTTTATTTAGATAAAAGGCATTAGATTAAGTATCTAAAATTTCATACTCTCTCTACCTCTCTCTCACTCTTGAAAACATCATTTCCCTTCCAAAACCATCTTTTAATTGCTAGAGTTGAATGTTATTTAAATGTTTCTCTTTCTTGGTAATGCTATTTCATTCAAGTAATTTAATTTCTCTTTCATTAAGAATTGAATTTTCCCCCTTTCTTGATATTTTTTGGTTAGATCTTGTATATGTATTTGTGTCCTTTGTGTACTTACTTGTGCTAACCCTAACTAGGTCCACAAGTCTATCTATAATTTGGTTCAAGTCATTAAATTGGATAGCTTCTATAGATATATAGTATCCCATAGTACCCTTGAGCCTAGTAAGGGTTTTCATAGTACATTTTATACCCCTTGCCAAACCCTCATGTCTCCATTTGGATTATTAAAGATACATGTTCTCAAAGAGGAGTGAACATCCTTTGTTGTATTATATTTTTTGTGGCATTTATAGAAGATTAATTATTGGAGTGGGTTGGATGTTTTGAATGTTATTTGGTTAAACATTATGTACATGTTTGGACTCATTGACTCCATCATACACTACATTATTGATCTTGTTGGAAACCTTAGGTTTCTCTATTTGTGCTTCAACACCATCATGAGGTTGGTTTGGATAGTCCTTAGATAATATCTTAACCAAACACTTTTTAATGAGTAATTTTTATATTTGTACACCATTCTCAATGATTTCATCAAACATGTTTACACAATGCACTTGTAGATGAAAAGCCATTTTTGGACCCAAGTATTTAACAAAGATGTTGGCTAGTTTTTCTTAAGGAATGGAGTGGGGAAATATGTTGAATAATCTTATCCATCATTACCAAAATGATGACAATATTTCCATGCTTCATTTTTTGGATTTTCAAATGTCTATCATTTTTAACTAATCTTCCACGTTGTATGATAAATGCCTCACACATCATTTTGATAGGTCAATAAAAGTGGTGACACATCCTTTGGGCAGATGGATAAACCATTCTAGTGCTTGGACACCCAAGTTTCAAGGACACAATTTGAGGAAAATTATGTCATTACTTATTAAATTTGGGTTCCTCAAAATGAGGGTTAAAATAAATTTATGAAATTATTTTGTTGAATGGATCTGGACATAGCTCTTTGATCTTGAATTTCTTGCTTTGGTTGCCTGTCTATAGTCCTATAAGAGCATCTTTCATCTCTTTCCACTCTTAAGCATATGGAGTACCTTGAGGTGGGTTTGATTTATGGTGATGCATGGATGCATATGGATTATGATTTATTTATTGATTTATGAGTGAATGTTGATTAGATTTGGATTTAAGGGGTATATAAACCTTATTTGTAGATTTAGACTTATTAGGTTTATTTTTTAAGGTTTTGGATTGGTATAAAATCATTAATATTGGTTGGATTGAATGAAATTTAGGGTAGAGTAAAAAGTAGCAAGTACTTGGCTAATTTTCTGATATTGGTCAATCATAAATTGATTTGTATGATGTGGGTGTGGCTCTACATGAGTTGATTTCCTTTGTTTGTAGATTAGGATTGAGATGTGAATTTTTAGCATTGTCTTGATCTTGATTTGGGGGTGACTAAAATTAATGCTATCTTGATGTTGCTTTTGGACATCCTCTTCTTATGTGCATATAAGGTGTTATAAAATTTCATAGGTATAGCTAGAAGGCAACTTGGCTCCTAGTTGTCTTAGTGTCAAAAGGATGTCATATTTGTTTTCAAATAGGTGTTATTCAAATTTCATTATTCATAGATCTATTCTAGGATGATTAGTGAAATATTTAGTTTCATACTCATTTTGGTCAAAATCATTTCAGTATGAGTATTAAATTCTTGTTCTTCATCAAATAAAAATGGATTTTTACCACAGCCCTCATCAAAGGAAGGGTTTTCCATGTTTCTAACTTAGCTTCTTGTGAATGTGCCATGGATGTTAGATTTTATATTTTAGTAGTTGTAATTATTAAGATGTTTTAATTATTTTTAATTTTAGATTTGGATGCTTGACTTTATATAGATTTATTTTAACATGGGTTGAAAGTTATATTTGGATTTGGTTCATTTGATTTCTATTTTAATGTGATTAGATATAGATTGATTAGGTTTACTTGATTTCAAATTTGAAACTTGATTTGTATGCTATTGGATTTAATTTAGCACAATTTATTGGATCTTTGACTTGGTATGATTTTGGTTTTAGTTTGTTTGATCTTTTATGTGGATTGTTGCTAGATTTTTTAGCTTTTTTGAATTAGTCAATATTAGATGTTTTGAATTTTTGGATTGTTTTGTACTTAGTTAAAATTTAAATAAAGATATATTAATATCTTAACACATGATGAAAAATGAAAATCAAACAACACAAACCTAGATTATTCAAGTGGATTTATAAATTTAGAAGAAGCCCATATGTATGCCTTCTTGGACACATAGTAAGTGATATTCAAGGAAGGGAAATCCAATCCATGTATTACTATTTGATATTACATTTGAGAGGTATTAATGTTAGGTTAAAATAAGATGTATATGGGTTCTTTTTATTTTCCTATCAATATGATGATGTCTAAATCCATGGAATAGGTGGATCTACGTAGTTTCAATAAAGGGTCCAGTCCCTTTATGGTCACTCCATCTATAAGATTTAATTAGAGTTTTTCCAAACGTGAACTTAACCTAGAGGAGTGTTGTCTATGGATTAAGTATTAGAGAATTAAACCCCCTCACTTCACAATGCACTTAAAACATGAAATAACTTAGCCAAATAAATAGTTCATTCCTCAATTTGTATCCCCTGATAGAACAGGTTGTTCCTTATGCTAGGTAGTGAAATCCTAATCATCAAACCCTACCTAAATAGAAGTTAAAGGAATTAACTATTTTTGATCCCTAGGATTGCCTTATTTTTATAAATACGAGAGCATACACATTGTACTTTTGGATGGGGAATAATAAAAAATTAATAGAACATTTATAATCCCCAAGATCACCTTATTATAACAAGAGGAGAGCATAAATGATTTGATTACCACATCCACACACAAGCAATCAAATAAAGTAAAGTTATTTTTGAGAACTAAATCAAAATGCGTGTTTATTTTAAGAATTAAATAAAAACAAAGATGTGTTTGTTTGTTTATTTTGATCTTGTATAGGCAATACCAATATAAAAGGTTTATAGTTTGACAAAAAAAGTCTTGGTAAGTGAAAAAATTGTAAAATCATAACATAATGCAAATCTATCAATAATAGGGTAATCCTACCAAAATACAATACAATCTTGTTAGAACAGGGTGAACTTACTGAATCCTGTAAACACATAAAATAGTAAAAAAAAAGATGATCTCATTGATAGATAAGGAAATTATACTTAGAATACAGGGCAAACCCTATAAAACCCTATAAACATAGAAAATAATACAAAATGTGATCCCACTAATACACATAATAATCCCACCAAAATAGAGGGTAAATCCACTAAAACCATATCAATATCACTCAATAGAGTCAAATAGGTAAACAACTAGTTAGGAAATCTCACTAATAAATAAGAAAATCTACTACTATGATGGACATATTGATAGATAGAGAAAAATAGGTAGACAAACAATCAATTCAATCCTACTAATAACTAGGGCAAACCCACTACTACTAGGGTTATTTTTATAAACAAATTCATACTATAGACATAAAATTGGGTAAATCCTCCTAATATTAGGGAAAAACTGCTAAAGATTAACAAATAATTTATACATTTAACCTGAATGCAAATATACCAAAGTGTAAGGTGAATCCACTATTTGCAAGTGTGAACTAGTTGTGTAACAAAGAAATACCACCTAAGACCTTGAAAATACTTTAGTAAAATTTTAACAAATTCTAATCCAATACAACTTGAAATTTATACATAAAAAGGCCATATAGATTATCAAGGATGTTTATGGATCGTGGGTTCTAGTGGGCATGCTAGAATGTATGCGCACAACAATATTTTATTATCACAACATAAGTTTTAGATAATTAAATAAAAAAATTAAAATTCTAAACAAAATTTAAAGCATAACATAGATTGAGCTTATAAGGGCAACAGGTGGACTATCACTTTCACTTACCAAGGCATTTTTCTCCTTTTATTTCTAGAAATTTTCTTAGATTTGATTGGTATATAGTTGTAATATTTTGTGCATGGTGCATGAGTATTTATATAGTGTAACCCATTAAAAATTGATATTTGAAGTGATAATTGGATGACTTGGTTGAAATATTGATTGATGTCTTTAACAACACTTCATTATATGATTTTAGCTTTTTGGAATGAGTAGAGAGCCCTCTAATTTATAGGTTTTATGAATTATTGATCTTGTTTGAAGATCAAGGGTGGAAGATGAGTCCTCATAATCATAAATTAGAGGATTTGAGGAGTAAATATGATCATTTGGAGTGTGTATGTCTTTGAATTTATGAAAAATGAGGATGACTTGCCTTAATAGAAGGGGTGATTACATAGGGATTTGAAAAGGGAAGGCTTTGATTTTTAAATTATATTTGACTTGTATTCTTATCCCCTTTGCTTATATTTAGTTTAATCACATGGGAATTTGAGTATATTTGGATGATGTTATCCACTTGAGGTGACCAAATTAAATTTTAGGTTTTGTGATAAATATGGAATTAGCTAATTCCACTAATTTTTTTATCAGGATTAAGTTATTTAATTTTGCATGATTTCATTAGCTAATAATCATTTATTTTATTTGTGATGATTTTTTCAATGTTCAAGATTGAATAATATATCTAATTAATTGATTAGGGGTTATGCTTACAAAGTGATGATTTGTTTCAGGATGTAATTAATGAATATGATGATATGATATAATGTGATACCATGATTAGGGACATATTATCATGATTCAAAACTAAAATGGGGATCAAATTAATGATTATGTTTGATAGCATAAATTAGGATTAAATTATGTGATAATTTCAAATAGAAAATTTATGAACAATGATGACATGAAAGTTGAATAAATGAAGTGTCTACAATAGTCATACTAGAAAATGCTTAAACATATGTCAATTTTCTATTGCTAAATCATTGTTTTAAAATGAAAACCTTATTACACTACCTTCTATGTTTTATAATTTTAAGTTGACTATTTTTCTGTTACTTTATCAATTTATATGTCATTTACTTCATCAAGATAATTCCAATTTAGATTTTGTGTTTAAAGTCTACAAATGTATGTATTGATGCAACAAGACAAATGGAAGTGTCTTGATATCAAATTAAAAATCATGAGTTTGTAAGTTAAAATGTTCACTGTCTAATGATAAATTAGTATCCAAAATGTATTAAATATATCCTCAAATTGTTAAGTTTTCAACTTGAAATTAATATAATAGATAAAATTATCCCTATCTTTAACATTCATTTAGTAAAATATTTATTTAACATTTTGGAGAAACCCATAAAAATACAAATTTTCAAGGATGCAAGTACTTTTAATTTTTTTAGTTAACCCTATGAGATATTTTTTCTCAAAAGACAACTAAATTAACACGTCATAGCTTCTCTAGAGATGGAGTGATTGATCATACAAAATTTTATATTTACCAAACTAGTTCATTCAACCCAAATATCTTAAATAAGAAATTGTTGAAAAGTGAGATATGATGTGTTCTATTGGTCAAAATATTGCTATATTTAATGATAAAAAAAACTATTGCAATCTAAAAAAGATCCACATAATTATAGATATTTCACATACACAATAAAATATAATTTCATTACTTAATGTTTTTATTAAAATTTATTTCATCATCTACAACTATTTTTCTCATTTCTTTGGTATTCTAATCTATTTCTATGTTTCTCTATTTTATCCCCATTTTACTTACAATTGTTATCAAAAATACATATTTTATAATCAATATAGATACATAAAGTTTTATAAAGTTATAATTTTTTAAGTTGTATCAAAACAAAAATATTATACTACAAAATTCCCAAGTTTTTCTCCAATGTAAAATAATTCTAGAAAAATCTAAATAATCATTTACATAGGTATGAAGTTGTTATGACCATTTAATGGAAATAAATAGGAGGGAGTAGTAGCTTGGAAGCAATTTGAGATTATTATTTAATTTCAACACTCTCCCTAAATCTTAAATTTAGACTAATCAATGACATGTTGACATGTTGTCATTGATGTGAAAAGGGTCCATTGTGTAAAGGCACAATTGTCATTGATGTCAAAACTCTATTTGGTCAAGTGCTTGAGCATGGTAGTTGCATAAAGAGAGTGTTTATCAGTGAGTGAGTATTGTGGATATGAGTAGCCTATTGAGAATGTGTTCACAGTTGGTAGCATGATGTTCTCAAAGGTAATTAGTGATCAAGGTTGCTGTTGTCATTTGTGGTGCATCTTTTGAGGTTTGGTGTCAAAAGTGTTTAGGTGCATAAAAGAGAGATGTCAAGTCATATCAATCTTGGTCATGTGGTTTTAGGTCTATAAGAGGATGTGGAATATTGTTGTCATTAAAAATATAATTGTGTAGTGATATGATTATGTTGTGATGTCTTATGTCTACTTGTTTGATGTTTTATTGAGGTCATGACATGGAAGGAATGGGTCAAGGTGTTAACTGCATTGGAATCTTAAGTATAGTCATGGCATGGTGAAGGTATGAGCTGGTGGCATGATGAGGTGAGTGAACTCAGGCATGTGAGAGGTTGTGAAGGTTGTTTGAGCATGAGAATAAGGTGTGGATACACTCAAAAGTGTTTCAAAGTAAGTCTTTTAAGGTAGGTCCTTTAGTCTTGGTCTACACCTAGACCATTATTTAGCCCTACCTATCATAATGAGGCATGAGGATCATATTTATAGGTAAATATGTGTAGGAAATCATGGATAGAGGTAAGTCAACTTGTTTTAGTAGTGATAATGAAGTGTGAGGTTATGGTTTGCAAGAAAAGTCATGAAAAGTAGTTCTGAGGTCTCTTGAGTGCACAAAATGAAGGTATGCAAAGTTGAGAACGATTTTCAAGCATTCATTGGCATGTGTAAACTCTACATGGGAAATTGAGATATTAAGGAGAGATAGGTAAGGGTATTGTAGCTACAAGAATATGAATGAAACCACCGATGTTTGGTAAGGTGTTAATGCAAACCACTAAGAGACTAGAAGGCTCAAGGGTTCTATGGGCTATAAGAGGTCTATAGTGGATATCTGGTTTGCTGGCTTGCACCAAGCTATAGATAGACTTGTAAACTAAGTTGGGTCTAGCACAAACAAGTGCCCAAAGTATGCATGTACCTATAATGGATCTAACCATAGTAAAGTAAGTAGCTAGCACTAGAGTAATGATTACATACACAATGTGAAAACAACAATACCAAATGGAAAGAGACAACAACTAAAATGTAAATCTAAAAGATGAGGCATTTTGAGGCCAAATAAAAGAAATTTTAATGAAAAAAGATGTTTTCAAGAAAGGGTTCAAGAGCATGACTATTCTATATTTGAGTTATCTTTCCAAATCAACACTATTGTTTTCTAACAATGCAATGTTCTAGTTTAGCAAGAGAGAGAAAATGTTTAAGCAAGTTGTCTAGTTTGTCTTGAGAATGTATACTTATAGTATGAATGAGGAATGATTCAAAAGAGAGAAATGACATATAGTAAAGGAATATTTCAAGAAATGAAAGTAATCTTTAATCATGTATAAATGTATGAAACTTCAAAATCTACTCTAAGCAATGCACAAAATTATTAATTTGCTAAAATAAATCAAACCCTAGCATGTATACTACAACAAATAAAAAAAGAGTTTCATTTTGTAAAGTAAAGTTTCCTCATATAAAGATTAAATAAAATGTACAAAATTTCTACCAATTAATTGTTCAAGCAAGGAGGCAAGAGAGGAAGAAGATTAGGTGTGTGTAGGCTGAGTCCAAACCAAGAGGTAAAATTTATGGAAGAGGTGAAGAAGAAGCTACCAATCTGAGAAAGCCAATGCAAGGATCACAAGAGACAAATGCAATGGAGTCTTATGGGAGCAACTAGTAAGCCAAAAGCTTTAGTAACACTATCAAAAATAATGTGAATCACCAATGTAAGTTGAAATAGATTAAGGCATCCCTTTTCACAAAGAAATCTATTGTGCTCAGAAAGAATTAAGAGAGATTCAAGGAGGTAGCCAAGCTTTGGATGTGAGTGATCAATGGAGAAGATTAGAGTAGAGATGTAGAGATAGTGAATGTACAGGTTTTAATGAATGAGGAAGTGCCAATTTATCTCATCCCTAATCTACCAAATCACAAAAATAGCCATTTTTAGCTATTTGGGTCTGTTCAAGGCACTTTTTCATGCTTACTACCTAGGCCATGGATTTCATAAAGGAAACATATAGCCTAGGTCATGGGTTTCCTTCCTAAGCCATGGCTTGGGTCAAATAATGGATTAAGCAAGTCAACAGTATCTCAAAAGGGTCCTAAGGGGTTCCTATAAAACCCATATAGTGTGAGAAAGGACCAAGGTGGAATGAGGATATATAGGGGGTGAGAATATCATGCAAGAAAGGTCCAAACAAGTGGAAGATGTCTCTAAGTAGGATAATCAACATCGATAGTCTACATGTGAGCTGATGTGTAATCATATGGAGGAGCAGGGTCATGGGAAGTATGATTACATATGCCCTTGAGGTATAATCAATCATTATTTGAATGAACAAGGAGTGTTTTATCATTCCTAGAAGCCACACCAAAGTAAATGAAAATAATAATTGAATAGATAAAAGGAAACATTACTTGCACTTACCAAATAAAGATGGTGGTAGAAGAAGTCGATGGTGTAAACCATGGGTGAGACTGAAAATGTTGCATAATCCAAGATCCATCTCCTATAAAAGAAGGGACACAAGTGATATCAAATTAAATCATACTATCTAGAATGACATTCACTAAGGCATCAACCCTAGTGTTCTCCCTATGAGGGATATGGATGAACTAGACATCTTTGAAGAAATTATATGAAATCACATGTCACCTCAAAAAGGGGGAGAAAATTAGAGATAAGGATGGTCTAGACACTAGTGAGTTAAGACATGACTAAGAGTGAGTCAGATAATAACTACACATAGCACGTGCCTAACTCACAGGCATTGGTCAAGGAACTGATGATTATGTGATACTCAATGGTATTATTCATCTCATTGGTAAAGAAGAAACTGGATAAAATAAGCCCATGGACCCATATATCATCAATAACCCAAACCACAAATATCAGTCTTGGGTTGCCTCAAATGTCACCATTTGTGTGAATCAACATTGAGAGGTACACCATGATGGGGGTTGAGGATGTAAGACTAGTAATTTCCAAAAGGTAATCTCAAATCAAGGTGGTTTCAATGAGTTGAAAAAGGAAAATAAATAATGAAACCAAGCCATAACCCCAATGATTGACCAATATCAGTGATCCAAAACTCATAAGTTTTGATTGATAGATATTTTAAGAACATGAAAATAACACAGTAATAATGATTTCTCTAAGAAGAGATGTTTTATTACTCAAGATTGCAATACAACCATATGCTTATCTACGGAAAGAGATGTCTGATTTCCATTTTGGGTTACATATTCATTTATACACATTTTTAAGGTAGGAGGAGGATGTGTAAGGTCACAAATATCGAGGGAGATAAGTGGTTTGACTTCCATGATTTACAATAATATAGAATTCAAGGAATTACTATTTTTAGAAACTTACTATTTTTAGACTGCACTACTAAAATTGAAAATTTGGGCACTTCCATTGGGTTTTTAGGGGTAAAAAACCACCAAGAAAATATTGATGCCATTTCACCATATTTTCCTTATTCTTAGCTTTCCAATGGTTCAAAAGGGGATTCAATCAGAGGTATGGTGTTAAAGTTATGGCTCCCAGAAGTTTCATCATCAATTAGGGTAGAACTATAGCCTGAATTGTCCCCTGAATTATTTCTTAGATCAATCAGCCATGCAAAGTGGTAACAAGGGAAAATGGGGGAGAAGTTTAGAGAAGATGAAGACCAGTCAGTAAGACTACAACAATTCTTAAACCACTGCATCCAACTAACAACCCTACCTATAACCATGACGAGAGAGAGAGAGAGAGAGAGAGAGAGAGAGAGAGAGAGAGAGAGAGAGAGAGAGAGAGAGAGAGAGAGAGAGAGAGAGAGAGAGAGAGGAGAGAGAGAGAGAGAGAGAGAGAGAGAGAGGAGAGAGAGAGAGAGAGAGAGAGAGAGAGAGAGAGAGAGAGAGAGAATGGATCGACTATGGAAAAGAAAATAAATGACTGACGAAAAGAAAGACAAATAAGTAAATTCTATCCTTGTGTGCCCATGAATTGGGGCATAGGCCCTAAGAGGTCAATAAGGACCCAAAAGGTGTTTTTAGGACTAAAATGGAGCTAGAGCAGGACCAAAGAAGCCTTAGATTAAAACTAGAGGCTACCAATATGCCCAGAACATGCCCAAACCCCTAAGATAAAGGTTTCATGATTTGGAATGTAAAAATGGGAAAAACCATAAAAAGGGCCCATAAATAGTGAAAAGAGGCTAAAAATAGGAAAAAAAGAGAGAAAAGAAGTCATTTCCACTCTTGTTTTCACTCTGAGAGAGCCAAAAAGAGAGCCCATGAATAAAAAAATCCCAAGCAGAGTAAATGAGGACACAAAAGCATGCCAAAGATGCATGGGATGGTCAAAGTAAGTCCTCTAAATAGTTTTTTTTGCAAATTTATTCATTTTTTGGGGTTTTGGGAAGTAATAAATACATTTTGATTCATTTTAGATGATTCAGTGGATGAATCAGGTGAAACAAGGATTCAAAATGATAGGCTTGAGAAGACAAAAAAAATGGGACCAATAGGGAGCTAAACTATGGCCCATAGGAGGCAAAATGGGGAGGCTTATAGCTTCCAAAAATGCCAAAATATAGGCTACAACCTGGTTGGGATAGGTCATGGCCTAGGATAAGGCTAATCTACAAAATCTATAGACTAGCACACTGTCAAGTTACAACTTTACCCAAAAAGTTGTTTTTCCAGGGAAGTGAGGCCCTAAGCCAAGCCCCAAGGAGCTCAAAAGAGTCCAAGAGATGCCAATAGGGGTTGAAATAAGGAAGAAAAGTGGGAAATGAATAGAATAGATAAAATTCATGTTCTTTACCTTAGTGTATTCATTTCATGATCCAATTGCATGTTGCTTGCCTATGCAAACACATGAAGGAGTTAGCATACTAGAGGAGGAATATCCTTCATAGATGAGAGATCAATGTGCATAAAATAGATAGATCATGCAAGTCTCCAAGTAGGAGAGAGTCCCACCATGGCTATCTGAGTAGATGCTCTACCTATAGAGGACTAAAAGAACTTACAACATGTAGGACTTTGGAGACTAGTACATGTTCCCTCATTACATTACTCTAGGGACCTGGGTAATACATTAGACACCACATGGGTATTAGAGAGACATGTGTTCAAGCTAAGGCCCAAGTTAGAGGTCACCCTCACCATCAAGGATGTGTACCAAACTCTATGGGGTGGAGATGATAGGTAGAGAGATAGAGCTACCACATGTATAAGATATAGTTATAGCCTAGCTCTACTTGGTCAGGCCCTAAGCTTAGTAGAACAACCATGGGGTTTAGATCACATAATAGTCATCAAGGTAAAACCACTTAGGATAGTGATAATAAGTAATTTGGTTGGGAGTCTCTACACTAGATAGAGTATGGGATGACTACCACTCTCATGGATAAGAGTTATCTAATGCACAAAGGGAGGATAGAGATATGCCTGAGGCTAGAATATCCTAGGTAGATTATACTAGTAGCTAAATCACATTTGATGCATAGGGGAAACTGGACTAACATAACCCAACTTACTCATGTCTTGGGCTTACAAGAGGATCCCACTGACATGACTAAGGATAACATGGGGTAGTGATGCATACTCTACATTGGATGTGGGTATGACATGGGCTATAAATTTCATGACTAGGGTTGGGCCTATGAAAACCACCTTAGATATAGATGTAGTAGCTAGCTATTTTGGTGATCCTTATAGATCCACAGTGTGGCTAGAGGATGTGGTAATAGATCCCTGCATGGGCTAGGAGGAGATTTAAGGTCTATAGGGGCCATACTATCATCCATGGAGGTAGAATATAGTGGTGAGAGAAAGATGGGGACAACCTAGACTAGTTAGGGTTGAGAATGGTAGGTAGCCAAGGTAGAGCTAGGGGAAATAGTGGAGAGAGGCCAACATAGTTAATACCACCATTAGGAGGAGTACAACCTACATTGGGGCCATAGGGGTCATCTTCTCTACTAGGTAAGACAAGTTTATTTATTAGATAGTATTTTATCTTTGTAGTCATCCTTAATAAGAGCCTATATGTAGCTAACATATATGTTATGTGTGTGTATGTAAGAGACCAACCTAGCTAGAATGGACCCTAAGTGGATCTACTACTGAGGGAGATATTCCTTGATGTGATGGTGACACTACTGATATAATAGTTATTTCATCTATTGGTGGGGGTAGAGCTACATACTCTATTCTAATGAGTGGGTGCACAACTCTTAATTGAGCTAGTGAGGGTATGACACATGATTCCACAGCTAGAGACTAAATCAGCATAGCATGAAGCATCCATAGCATGACTAGAGATAGTTTTTGTACATCATAAGATAGATGCAACATGAACTAAGGAATGAATGTCTAGAGCAAAGGCTTAAATAGATCAACTATAGGCTAAGCTAGCTTGAGAGTAGATGAGAGAAGTGAACACATCTAGAGATGGGGTAGACTGGCTAGTGGCCCTAGAGCAGACAGTGGCTAGACTAGTTACTAGGCAAAGATTGAGGTCTCCACTAGAGGTATGACTACTATATATTTATCCCAATCATAAGCTGACTAAGATAGTATCATATATTTATCCATGCACCTAACATTTTTAGGGACTATGAGCCCAGGCATAGAGAAGCCAACTGATGTAACTAGATAAGAACATGTATTTTTTGTGATATATATACATCTATTTATCATTATTAACATATGTATGCATATTATTTTATATGTGATATGTATGCCTCATCTGATATAGACTAATAGATATAATGTGATTAGATATTAGACATTATTAATAAAGAACCCATGTGTATACACATATACAAGTTGCACGAAGGTTAGTGGTGCTAGAAGAGAGGAAAGGCTCACCTTACCACCAAAGGTGACTTTATTGGAGGGCCATGTGATCCATAGACATGAAACATATTGAACTAGAACCCATTGATTGGGTGCCACAGGGGCTCACCTTTGAGGTTTGAGAGATGATATGCCTCATTTTCTAAAGAGGTAGTGATAAAAAGGGCTAAACCACTTATGCATGATTTTTCCCTTCTTATATTGCTCCTTGTAAAAAATAAGGACCATATCACATACCTTGAATTAAGAAGGCTCACCAACTTCTTGAATTCATGACATTGATGCCATTGGTAAACATGATTGTGCTCAAGAGTAGCCAAGCATCGCTCATCTAATCATTTAATATCAGTGAGGTGAGTGACACATTCTTCCTCATTAGAAAGAGAAATAAAATTATTAACATGTAGTGAAGAGATTAAGAACTCTAAGGGAAGAACAAAATTAGAACCATAAATGAGAGAGTATGGGGTTTACCCCATGACCATTCAAAAGCTAGTTTTATAGGCCCAAAGGGAAGGATAGAGAATGATATTCCATTCCCTCTTAGATTAGGCAATAGTATGGATAAACATCTTATTCAAATTTTTATTTTAAGATTCTACTTGTCCATTTCCCTTAGGGTAATGGGTAGAGAAGTAAAGATTAAACCCAAAATGGTCAGCTAGCTCACACATGTTGGGGCTTTAGAATCCCAAGCCATTGTCAACCATAATCATAGTGGGGACCCTAAACTAAAAAATAAGCTTGTTCAAGACAAAATTAGTGATGGTATTTTCACACATGCCACTAAGAGGCATGGCCTCAACCAACTTCTTAAAGTAGTCAGTGACTATGATGAACCAATGATGGCTATCAGAAGAGGTGTGTTTTAACTCGTTAACAATGTCAAGATCCCAAACTGAGAAGGGCCAAGGGGTAGAAACAAAGTGTAAGAGGTTAGCTAGGGCATTGATAACATCCCCTATGACTTGACACATATTACACTTCTTGGCATATTGGATTGTATCCTTAACAAGAGGTGACTAGTAGTAGCCCATCTTGATAATACATTGGGTAGTGGATTACACTCCTAATCAACCATCATAAATTCTCTCATGAGACTCCTTCAGTATGATAGGAATATCCTTGGGGATGAGGCACTACATCAACACATCATCAAGACCCATCTTAAAAAATATTCTACCAATGATGACATAGTAGATGAAAAGTTTACAGATCTGATAGCATTCTTAAGGAGTGTCGATGGGATAAGACCAGTCTTTAAGGTAATATCTAATGTCTTGATACCAATCACACTCAAAAAACTTAACATGATTGATCGAGTAGACCATCTCATTAGGAAAGATATAATCAACTAAATTTGTGTTAGGGTTGGTTAGTGGGCACTTAGCAAGTTGGTTAACCATAACCAATCCCTTGGTGGACTTTTGGTTAATGATGCAGAGGTCAAACTATTAAAGAAGCATGATCCACCTCAAAATCGTACTATTAAAATGTGTCTTTCTGAGAAAGTATTAAAGTAGATCAGATTGGATAATCACATTGGTAGTTTGGCCCAACATGTAATGTCTCAACTTATTCATAGCGAAGAGAAAACAAAGGTACTAATGCTCAATAAGATAATAGTTGAGTTTAAGGCTAACCAACATTCAAGAGATGTAGTAAATATCCCTTTCCCTACCAAAGTTATCCTTTTAGAATAACATGCCCCCATTGGAAATATCTATGACAAAGGTATATAAGATGAACTGACAACCCTTAATGGGTGCCATCAGGATGGGAACAATATAAATCATAAACTTCAATTCCTCGAATGCAACTTGGACTTCACTAGACCACAAGAATAGAGTATCCTTGTGTAAGAGACATGTGAGGGGTATGGATTTGTGAGCATAATCCTCAAGGAAATGATTGAGAAAGTTGATTCATCCTAGGAAGGACTATAACTAGATGAGTTTACATGGGGGACACATCTCAAGGATCACCTTGATCTTATCTAGATCTACTTTAATGCCCCTCTACAAAATTAGGAAAATAAGAATCTTTCTAGTGGAAATTCTAAAAATACACTTCTTGAGGTTGAGACTAATGTGATACTCTCAAGATGCTCAAATTTGATCATGAGGTCTTTCACATGCTTATCCTAATTGCAGTATTTTTTGAGGAGATCATTGACATATCACTCAATGATCTTATGGATAAGTTCATGAAAAACATGGGTCGTGGTATGTTGATATGTGGACCCAACATTTTTCATAAAAAAGGCATTATGGTATAGTATATGGAACACCATGGGGTAGTGAATGTTGTCTTGTGCTGGTCTTTAGGTGCAATCCAAAATAGGTTATACCCAGAGAAATTATCTATGAGAGACATGATCTCAAAGCCAATGATGGAATCAATAATCTAGTCTATCAAAGGAATACAAAAGTTATCCTTTATGAAGACCATATTGACATCTCAAAAGTCTATGAAAATCCAAATATCTCTATTCTTATTGAGAATGGGAACAATGTTAGAAATCCATCAAGGGTAGTCAAAAGCTTGGATAAAGCTAAATCAAATGATTTTCTCAATCTCTGCTTTGACCAATTGGGAGACTTTAAGAGCCATTGATCATTGCTTTTGGAAAAAAAGTTGGGTCCCATTATCTATAATGAGATGGTAGACAACTATTTCAGGATCCATTCCCTTCATATCATTTTATTCCCAAGTGAATACATTTAAAAATTCATGCAATAATGTGACCAAAACATCCCATTCCTCTTGAGTAAGGTTAGTGTTGATCTTGATGATCTTAAGACTTGTTGAAGTTCCAAGGTTGACATCTATGGATCTTTCACCATCTATAGCATTATCTTCTTTGAAACACTCAAGCATAGGAGGGAGCAACTCATCGAACACCTCAGGTTTAAATTTAAGGACATTCATCATAAGAATGCCTGGGGTTGGTTAATCTATAAGATAAATATATAAACCAAGATGATCAAGGGGATAATGATACTTATGAAAAGCATGCATGATCTTGTTGTAAGACTTTCTATCCTTGAATAAATTGCATGTCATAATATGAATGAAATATCACTCAATATTAGACTCATCTACTCTAGTAGTATCAATGGGAGACACATTGAGAGAGCATATATTCTGATGGGAAAAGTGTGACATAAAGGGGAGTTCAACATCTGAGGAGACATCCTAGAAGAGGTTTTTGAAGAGATAAGAGCTATCATAGAATCAAGGATTGAAATATGGAGTTAGTTAACGTGTGTCATACTCTAAAGGAATGAACACAAATTAGTACTTAGCTAGATCATAATGCTCATCTTTGAGAAAATGAGATTCAATAGTAGTGGGTGTGTAGAAATGTACATATCCCTATGAAGAGACAATGAAAACCTTGCTTGAGGGATTTTTATTTTCATAGAGAAATGGATAGGGATCTGGGTCAACCTCCATGGTGTGAACCTTACCTTTATGCACAAATTGCACCATACAAAATGTGGTTGATGCGATAGCTTGTATGGTAGTGGTTTATGAACTGCAAAGAATAATGTTGTATGAAATATCAAGGTCTAACACTCAAAACTTGATTCAAACTTTATTGGGGCCAAAATTGACCCAGAGATTCACATTCCCCATGGGTGTAACTTTTTCATTATTAAAACTAACATAATTATAGTGATAATCGAATAACTTCTTTTGACTAATCCCAAGCTTGTTGACCACATGTAATGGCATGATATTCAATTTTGATCCTTCATCAACAATGCACTACTTAATATGGTAATCATCAACTGAAGTCTTGATATAGAGTGGTAACTAAGCCCTCTTTACAAAAATTGAAGCATTTGGAAAAGAGGTGGGGTTGAAAGATAAGACAAGAGGATGAAGGTGCTCATGTCTATCATATTTGAAAAACACTTTGACATCATCATGTAGGGACCCTCAAGGTAGAGAACAAGCTCATCAAAGATGAGGCCCCTTTGCTCAAGGAAAAGGCAAAATAGGTCTCAAATGGAGATACCAACCAAGAATCCCTATAACTCCTTTATGATAAAGTAAATATTTTATTTGGCCTAGGGAGGGATATTATTCCTAAAGTTAAATTTAACTTTAGGATTCCCTACCCTCATGGGCTATCTAGGAGGCCCAACACCACCAGTTTATCTAATAGGGTCGATGGCTTGACTAGAGAATGTGTTGATAAAGTACTTGTACCTAGTAGAGGATATGTCAATAGTATCAATGACCTTACTAATATTTCACTTGGATTTCCATCTTAGGTCATCTTGAGAGGAGGAATTAGAAGAGATGGAAGAGTAAGAAGGATAATGTGGGGCCTTAGCTTTTGATTTCTTCTTTTTCTTCTTCTTTTTCTCCTTTTCATGATCAATCATAGGTTTCTTTAAAATATTCAACTTACAGTTGGGTTCCAAATGTAGGTGAACTCTATGACAGGGTGAGGCTTGCTCACCAAACTTTTGGGTAGCACAATTGGCATCTTCATGCCCCTTCATTCGATGGTAATTACAAAACTTGGTAGGGTAATAAGGAAAAACCATCTATTCTTTTGTAGTGCACGATTTAGAGTCTTTCTTCTCAATTGGATTCTTGATCAAAGAATCACCTCACAAGTATCCTTCTTGTCCTCATTATTAGGAGGATAATTAGTGATGCCATCACCAATCATATTATGGTTATGATCATGTATATAGGATGTATTTTGGGAAGGTACAAGCCACATTCCCATACACACCTCAAATACTTCAATCTTTAGACACTCATTAATAGCTTCATCATAAGAAGTGGGTTCATGCCTGAGGACCTCAAGGTGAACCTCCTACCTCAATGCTCACATGAAAATATCATAAATTTGGTCATCTAAGAACCTAGTCCTGCATGTATTAATGGAAAAATACCATCTACACACAAAATAAAAGTTCAACACACCCTTGACTTGAGCCATGGATGTGAGTGACTAGATACCAAGGTTAAATGGTTTGGAAATATTGAAATATTGGAGGATGTCATCTAGAAGGACATGAAAACTAGAGAGAGAATCTAGAGGAAGATTCTAGAACTAGATAAGAGATTTAACGCATAGAGAATGAGCAAAGAAATTCAACATCATGCCTTCATCCTATTCTAAATCCATACATGCCATCATTAATGCTATAATATGATCTATGGTATTAGAGTCTTGAGTCCCATTGAGCATAGGTAGTTTAGGGATAAGAGTAGGAAGGGGAATAACATACACCCAAGGGGATAAAGGATTTTGATGGAGATCCTCATAATCACGATTGATAGTAGGCTAACAACAAGCTATAGGAGGGGGATCATGATGGTAATGATGTTGCCTATGCCCTTAAACATCATAATAGCTATGGATGTGGATAGGATGATGTCAAGGAAGCTTTGGATAGGGAGGACACTCATGATGGAAATCATCTCTACCATGAGGTGGGGAATGACCATGGGAAATGTGATGGTCCCCATTGGGATGATGGGAAGATGTGGCATACTCATGGAAATGGTTATGCTGACTAAAATCTATATGAGTCTAGTCACATAACATCAAATGAGGATCAAGTAGTGACCATTGATGCTCTCGATACACATCTCATAGGTCTCTAGTCTATAGGTGGCGATCAAAATCATCATGCTCTTTGAAAAATCTAAAGGAAGGGATAGGAGGATGGGAGGACTCCTTTTGATAGGGATGCCTCACAAAGTTGGAATACCTATACCCACATCATGGATATGAGGATGTTCTTGCTATAGAGTATCCAACTAATAAATAGGTGGGGAACTCATTCAAGAATTAGTTGAGGCACTCAAAATTGAATGGGTGTGAGCTCTATCTCTAAAGGAGGCATCCCATCGACTCTTAAGGGGAGAGAGATGAACTTAATTCACCTAAAGGTTTATACAAAAATCATCTATGATCAAATATATCTAGTCAGGACCTAGCCATGCAAGATGATCCTCATCATCTTGAATGGGTGAATGAAATACAATGTGAGGATGAGAAGAAACATCCTCAGATGAAAGAATCTCAAACTGGTGAAAGGAAGATCAAGTTCATTGGTTATAGTCTAGCCAATATTTTTCCCTTTTAAACATGATAGGGTGTAAATTACCATGCCGGGTCAAGGGAACCTCCTAGGTCCTATGGTTTTTATGGGTCCATTATAACCATGACTTACCCATGAGTGAGCTCAGGGATGAGACCCTGAATTTAATAGGATTAAAATCCCAAGGGTGGAGATCAGCCATGGATGAAATGAAGAAAGAGTAATATGGAAAAAAAAAAAAGGAAAACTAAAGGAGAACCAATAGGGAGAATGACACAAAACCAGAGGAGAAAACACCCAATGCAAGAGATAAAACATAGCTAAAAGCAAATCCTAATAGCTAACAAAGGGGAGTTGGCTAAGAGAGCTCTAAATGGGATAAAACTAGTGTGACATGATATATGAGGTCCCACCAAGTGTAACATAATGTATCTCCAAGAATTTTAACAAAAACAGTAGTGTTTGGTAGGGTAATAAATCAAACCACTAATAGGCTAGAAGGATCATGTGTTATATGGGTTACAAGAGGTCTATAGTGGCTATCTGATTTTCTGACTTGCACCAAGCCATATACAAACTTTTAAACTAGGTTGGGGATAACATGAACAAGTACACAAAGTAAAAAGTTACCTCTAATAGATAAATCCATGGTAGAGCAAGAAGATAAGACTAGACTATTGATTGCATATACAATGCAAAAACAATAATACCAAATGGAAATAGACAACAATTGAAATGTAAATCTAGAATCTGAGGTACTTTAAGACCAGATGAAAGATGATTTAAGTAATAAAGATGTTTTCAAGAAAGGGTTCAAGAGTATGCATATTCTATATTTGAGTTATCTTTCCAAATCAACACTACTATTTTCTAACAATGCAATGTTCTAGTTTAGCAAGAGAGAGAATGTTTGAGCAAGTTGTCTAGTTTGCCTTGAGCATGTATATTTCTAGTATGTAATGAGGAATGCTTCCAAAGAGAGAAATGACATTTATTAAAGGAATATTTCAAGAAATGAAAGGAATCTTTAATCTTGTAAAAATTCAGGGAACCTTAGAAACTACTCTAAGTAATCCACAATATAATTAATTTACTAAAACTAATCAACCCTTGCATGTATACTAAAACAAATAAACAAAGAGTTTCACTTTGTAAAGCAAAGTTCCCTCATATCAAGCTCAAATAAAATGTGTAGACTTTTTACCAATTGATTTTCCAAGATAGGAGGCAAGAGAGGAAGAAGATTAGGTTGTGTGTAGGCTAAGTCCAGACTAAGAGCCAAAAGCTATGGAAGAGGTGAAGAGGAAGCTACCAATCTAAGAAAGCCAATACAAGGAGCACATGAGATAGGTTAAATAGATTATTGTGAGAATAGGGAGAAAGATAAAAGATTTAGGAACACTATCAATAGTAATGTGAATCACCAATGTAAGTTACAATATATTAGGGTATCCCTTTTTACAAAGAAAGGTATTGTGCCTAGCAAGGATGAATAGAGATTCAAGGAGGCAGCCGAGATTTGGATGTGAGTGATCCATGGATAGTATCATAGCAAAGATATAAATAAAATGAATTTAGATGCTCTAATACATGATAAAATTTGAATATATATCATCCCTAATTTTTCAAACCAAAAAAAAACTAGTTGGGCTCGTTCAGGGCACTTTCTCATGCCTACTACCCATGCCACGACTTTCATGAAAGAAACATGCAGCCTAGGCCATGGGTTTCCTTAATAAGTTATGAATTAGGTCAAATAGGGGATTATCAAGTTAATGGTATCTCAAAAGGGTCCTGGTGTTTTCCTAGAGAGCCTGTATGGTGTGAGAAAGGGCCAAGGTGGATTGAGGATGTATAAGGGGTGAGAATATGATGCAAGAAAGCTCCAAGTGAGTGGAAGATGTCTCTAAGAAATATATCATGGTTGGTAGTTTTAAAATGAGATAATTTGTAATCATAGGGAGGATTAGGGTCATAGGAATTATTATTACATGTTTTATCTAAGATATACAAACACTAGTTTTGCATTTAAGGGGCTTTCCTTTATGAACAATCATTAACACCAAAACCTATGTTAAACCTCCCTAAAACCCTATTAAGGTCCCAATGTGAAATATGTTGCTCAAATGAGATTATAATGGATTTAAATGCTCAGTAAACCTATTGAATATTATATTGGACTCTCTCAGGCACCTCTAGGTGATATTGAGTTATCACGTGAGTGAGAAAACCCTACAAGAAAGATCTTGTTTGTGAAGAATTTGTTGTAATATTCAAAAGTTGACTTGGTCAAATTAAATAAATTAATAGAGAAATAATTTAGATACCCATATTTAATTTTCATGATTGTTTATGAATAGGTTATAGGCTTTAGGTGTTCAAATTTGGTGATCCAAGTAGGCTAGTCATTGATAGGCCTATTGAAGCAAATAGTGTGAAACCCAGACATAGATTAGAAGATGAATTTGAATGTGTTTTCATGGTATAATGATGAAACCAAGTGCATGGGTATGTTATTTTAAAATTTTATGTCATGTTAATTCATTGAATAATCTTTGGAGTTGAATAAAAGAGATGAAAATGTTGAAGCCAAAATGGCTTGTCTGGTTCAATTTGGTCAATGAGTTATAAGATCATGAGAGTGGTCTTAAAGACCAATATTTTGTTATTAGACCATATGATTTTTATGTTTGAGGATGTTATGAAGATGTAAGATAATATTTTTAATTCATCAGGAGTCTTTGAAATTGTTCATACAAGTATTGGAGGTCAAATGTTTCATGACTATGTTTTAATTATTATGGTAGTTTTGAGTTAGTGTTTTGATGAGTTGATCTTAAAGCCTTAAGATCTGAGGGAAAGTGTCTATTTAATTTGGTAATAAACTTAAGGTCATGTATATTTTTTCTATGTATTTTATTGATCATGTTTAAGTGTCTTAAGTGTATTTAAGGCTCAACATTAAAAGGTAGACTTTTTGATGTACATAGGCCTAATATGACTTATTACTATTGAGGGCTTTCATGAAGGGGTTGAACCTAAAAGGTGTTATGGAGATTATAAGATGTTGGATAAGGTATATTTGGATGTTTGGTGAAATGGTTGTGATATGTATGTATATGTAATGTTTTCCAAGGGATAAAATGGTAACATATTGATAAGAAGGCCTATGCAATTATGTCTCCATGAGACCTAAAGGAGGAATAGGAATTAAGAGGTGTTGTGGCTGAAAAATTATAATTGATTCATGTTTTTAACATATTTTAATATGTATTGTGTAATCAACCAAATGTGGTGTGTGTGTGTGGCAGACTAAGAGGTGCATGAGTAAGAGTCTTGTATATAAGCAAGGCATTTTAGGCCTATTTGTATAAGTAGAGTGTAAGCAAATGGATTGATAAATAAATTATCCTGGGGAGGTTGGGTAACATGTTATAAACCATTAAAATATATCATAAAGTCATTTAATGAAGATAATACAAGTGTTCTATAGTTAAATATCAAGGTCATATGACCTATTCAGTCTTTAAGAGGGCTAGTTGAGCGAAGAAGCCTAGAGACCATTTTGAGAGAGATCAAGTGGAGTAGAGCTGAAAGAATGATCATCATATGTTGAGAAGTTACCAATTTCACACAAGATATTATTTCTTAATTTATGGTAGTGGATAACATTCATATAGAGTAGATAGAGAGCTGAGGGGAAGAGTATAAGAAAGAAGTATGATTGGTTGAGTTGGTGCTTGGTCAAAGAGGGAGTTAAAGCTTCCTTGCAATTTAGTGATTAAAAAATTTGTCTTGGATTAGTTAGTGCTTGGTCAAAAGGGAGTTGGAGATTCCTTTCAGGTTAGTACTTTTAAAAGTTTCCTTTGATTTTGTTGGTGCTTAGTCATAGGGGTTTTAGCCTCCTAGCAAGTGGGTGTTTGCTAATGTCAATTGGGTACTTGATAAATATGGGGTTGGTACTCCATGTTGGGTTAGTGCTCAACTAAATTTGATACATTATCTTATAGTATAGTTTTTATAGGATTTATTGTATGATTTTTATTCCCCATAAGGGTTTCCCACATATGTGATGAGTTATCTTATTTTATGCTCACGTGATTGGTTCTTAATGCATTTTTAGATCACTTAGTTACTTTGAATGATTCATGAATGTTTAAAAATAATTGAGTAAAATATTTTGAAGACTAACTCACCCCTCCCTCTCAGTCATTGTGATTCCATCAATTGGTATCAAATCATGTTCCTTTGAAGTAGGCCTAATAGATTGAAGGCGATCCTAATAATCACAATATGTCTAGTGATCAAGTGGAAGAAGATAACATGTATGATGAAGAAGTCTACTATAACAATAAAGAATGAAAAACTAACGTAGACATTGAATCTAACCTCATAAGTGCCCTAGATGATTTAAAGAATAAAAGAAAGAGGAAGCATGAGTTGAGATATGTGGTGAAGAATATTAAGGAACATATATATACCTTGAAGAGTGAAATGGCTAGAGAAGCCAAAAAGGATGAGAATACAATCAAGGATCTCAAGAATTAGTCAGAAGGAGTCAATACATAGTTTAAATCATAATTAGTTTAGTATGACCATTTGAAGAAAAATATATATTCCTTGAAGGTTGAGTATGAGCAACTCATAGAAAAGATAAGAAAATTTGCGAAAGAGCATGAGAATTCAAAATAAGTCAAGAATACCAACATGAAAGTCAACATGAAGAGACCAATCAGGTATCCCAATGAAATGAGGTATTCTAATTCTTCCAATGGCTATTGTTTTGCTTGTCATACCTTTGGTCATAGAGCAAGTAATTGTAGAATGATCTCGAAGGATGAGTTATCATGGGACCATAGGAGAAAGAGTGATCAGTCAATAGGTAAGTAAATTAATGTCGTTTGCTATAGTTGTTATAATATGGGACACATTTCAAGATTATGTACTAATAGAGATATAAGGCCCTCAAGACTTAACAAGTTATATGGATATCCTATAATGCATGAGAAGGGTAAAACATTGGTATGGAACCCAAATAAATTTAGGACTGATCATATTGAGCCCAATAGTCAAGATGGATTATTTACTAAGGAGAAAGTGAAGACTAAAGGAGAAGAATCTATGCTATCTTAGATTGCATTTCACATTCAATATGAAGGCATGAAATGGTATATAGATAGTGTTTTCTCAAGCCAAATTATAGGAGACAAAAGTAAGTTCATCTCATTGAAGAAGAATGTTGCAGGATTAGTTAGATTTAGAGATAACACAACTGCTAATATGGTTGGTAAGGGTATCTTAAGTTTGGATAATGGGAAGGGCAAGACACAAAATGTGTTATATATGTAAGGTTTGAAATATAACCTAATTAGTGTAAGTTAAATGTGAAACCATGAACACACACTAACCTTTCATAATAGAGGGTTTGATATCAGCAGAGCCAAATCTTGAAGGCTAATTATCAATGATAAGAGAACTGAGAACAATCTTTATGTCTTGAATGATATCAACAAGGAGAGATGTCTTATGAGTAAGATGAATTAATTTCGGATATGTCATATAATATTGGGTCACCTAAACTTTGACAATCTAATCAGAATAAGCACTAAGAATTCTATGAAGAACATGCCTTTGATCACCAAACCAATAAACACACTTTGCAAGGCATATCAACATGCTAATAGACTAGAAGAAGGTTAAAGTCCAAGGAGTACTCTAAAACAAGAAATTTGGAGTTAATACACAATGATCTCTATAGGCATATAATATTTCAAATCATTCAAGGATATAGATATTTCATGCTACTCGTATATGACTACGCAAGAACAACTTGGGTAGCATTCTTGAAAGAAAAATCAAAAGCTCTTAATAATTTCAAGGCATTCAAGGCTCTTACTGATAATGATAAGAATGGTAAGATCAAGTGCCTAAGAGTTGAAAGAGGAGGAGAGTTTTGTTCCAATAAATTTTATGAATTTTTTGAGGACCATGGGATAAGGAGATAGTTATCAGCATCTAGAACACCTCAATAGAATGGAGTAGTGGAAATAAAGAATAGGATAGTTCAAGATATGTCCAGAACTATGATAAATGAGTCAAGGTTAGTAAATGGATACTAGAGAGAGGTAGTGGGCACTTAGTCTACATTCTTAATAGATGATAAATAAGGACTAATGACAACAAGAAACCTTATGAGCTTTGGAATGTTAGACCTACTGATGTGGAACACTTTAGAGTGTTTGGGAGAAAATGCTTAATCAAAATAAATGAGGAAAACTTAGGCAAGTTTGATTTTGAATCTAGGTCTAATGAAGGTATATTCTTGGGATACTTATCTATGATCTCAATCTATAGATGTTACAAAAAGAGGTTACATAAGATAGTGGAGATCACAAATGTGAAGATTGATGAGACAAATGAATCACACTCATAGTCAAAAGATACATTAGAGAATCTATACTTTAAGAATGAATAAGAAACAATAGATATTGATGAGTAAGAATAAAAAGTTTAGGGAAGACAAGATTCAAAATTCCCATCAAGATAGATTCAAAGACATTATCCTGAATCATAAATAATTGGAAATAAGGATGCAGGTATGAAAAGAATAAGAAGATTGGTAAGTAACCTAAACCAAGATAATGTTACTCTATTGTCTAAAATTGAAACTAAAAACCTTGTAGAAACAAGAAAAGACAAGTTTTGGATAGGTGATATGAATGAGGAGTTAGACAAAATAGATAAAAATGAGACTTGGGAACTAGTTCTTAGGCCTAAAGACAAGAATGTCACTGGCACAAAATGGGTGTTTAGAAACAATTTAAATGAATATGGAGAAGTCACTAGGAATAATGTTGGATTGGTATGTAATAGGTATGCACAAGTTTAAGGTGTAGAATTTGAATAAACCTTTGATCCATTAGTAAGATTGGAGACCATTAGATTGTTTATAGCATATTCAAGATTCAAAGGGTTTAAGGTGTACTAGATGGATGCCAAATCCACCTTTTTGAATGGGAAACTAGAAAAGGAGGTGTACATAGAGCAACCTGAGGGGTTCTCACTATCAGGTAACAAGTAATACGTTTGTAGATTGAAAAAGGTTATTTATGATCTAAAATAATATCCTAGAGATTAGTATGATAGATTGGATAGGTATCTATTGGATCAAGGATTAAAAAGAGGAGTTAAATATAGTAATCAGTATATAAAATTAGAAGATGGACATCAATTGATAGTAGTTGTCTATGTGGATGACATCATTTTTGGTGTAAATAATGAGAGTATGGCTAAAGCCTTTGAAGATGTGATGAATAAAAAATTTGAGATGTCCATGCTAGGATAACTATCATTCTTTGTTAGGCTACGAATCAATCAATCAAAAAGAGTTATATTTATCTCACAAACTAAGTGCATAAGAGAGATTTTGAATAAGTTTGAAATGGAAGATTTCAAGGTCGTTATCACCCCTATGATCACAGGGTGTAAGTCAAGCAAATAAGATGAGTATCCAAAGACCAATTAGACTTCATATAGGTCAATGATTGGAAAATTTATATACACCATTACCTCTAAACCTAATATCATATAAGTAGTAGGTCTTGTGGGAATATTTCAACTAGATCCAAAAGAAAATCATCTACAAGTAGTCAAAAGAATTCTTAGGTATCTCAAGGGGAATATGGAGTTTGGGTTTTGGTAACTAAAGAGAAAGGAGTTTAACTTGATAGCCTAAATAGATGTAGATTGAGAAGGAAGCCTAGATGATAGAAAGAGTACTAGTGGAGGAGATTTTGTCTTAGGTGAGTGCCTAGTTTCATGGATAAGCAAGAAGCAATAATCTATCACATTATCTAATTATGAGGCTAAATACATTAAAGAAGCTTCATGTTGTACTCAGATCCTATGGATGAGATAAACCTTAAAAGACTATGAGGTGGAGTATCATGGTCCCAGCATTATCTATTGTGATAATACAAGTGTTATAATCATCATAAAGAACCCTATCATGCACTCAATAACTAAACACATTCCCATTAGGTATGATTTCTTGAGAGAGTAGGCAAGTGAAAAAAGTGTTAGACTTTAATATGTTTCTATAAAGTATCAAATTGTAGACATTTTTACCAAGACACTTTGAAAGGCAACTTTTGAACATATAAGACATGAATTAGGTGTAATTCATATCCCTTTCAGTCATTAAGGAAGCCAAGTGGTTAGGGGGAGATAATCATGTGGTTAATTAGATCGAAAAGTAGGTGATTAGTGCTGAGAAGGTATGCATGGTGTTAGGGGGAGATTTGTAGATCTGTGTTGTGAAGTGTCAAGACACAAATGTAGAAGTCATAAGAAGCATGGTTTCTTGAGGTATAATTCAAGTGTTCCATAAGTTATCTATAACAATTGGTATGATCCTAAGGTGATTTTTTTTTTGAATTTCATTGTGTTGTTTTTTATGGTTGTTTGTGGAAGACCCTTTGTCATTAATGCTAAAAGTGGGAGAATGAGTAGATAAGAAAAGTACCAGTTTGAAGTGATTTCAAATTGTAATGTGTTTTCCATCAATGACAAAGGGGGAGATTTTTAGCATGTTTTTTTCATTGATGTCAAAAAGGGTGAATCATGTAAAGGCATAATGGTCATTGATATAAAAGGTCTATTTGGTCAAGTTATTGAGTATGGTAGTGGCATAAAGAGAGTGTTGATCAGTGAGTGAGTATTGTGGATATGAGTATCTTATTGAGAGTGTGTTCTCAGTTGGTAGCATGATGTTATAAAAGGTAATTAGTGATCAAGGTTGATTTGTCAATTTACATTTCATCTTGTGAGGTTTGGTGTCAAAAGTGTTTAGGTGCATGGAAGAGAGATGTCAAGTCATATGAAGCTTAGTCATGTGGTTTTAAGTTTATATGAGGCTATGAAAGATTGTTACCATGAGAAAGAGAATGGTGTAGTGATATGAGTATGTTTTGATGTCTTATATATGTTTTTTTCATGTTTTTTTGAGGTCATGACATGGAAGGAAAAAGTCAAGGTGTAAAGTGCATTGAAAAATTAAATCTAGTCATGACGTGGTGAAGGTATGAGCTAATGACATGATGAGGAGAGTGAACTAAGGGATGTGATAGGTTTTGTGATCATAATAATAAAGTGTGGATGAAATTAGAAGTTTTTCAAAGTAAATCTTTGAAGGTAGATCCTTCATTCCTTATCTACCCCTAGACCATTCTTTAGTCTTACCTAGCCTAATGAGGCATGCAGATCAAATCTTAAGATAAATGTGTGAAGGAGAACATGGATAAAGGTAATTAAATCTCTTTTAGGAGTGATCATTATGTATGAGGTTAAGGTTTGTAGGAAAAGGCATGAAAAGTGGTTTTCAGATCTCTCTAGTGCACATAATGAAGGTATGTAGACCCAAGAAGGACTTTCAAGTGTTCATTAGCATGTGCAACCTCTGCATGGGAACCTAAGTTATTAAGGATAGATGGGGAAGGGTCCTAGATAATATCTAAAAGCATTAGTTTTGGATTTAATGGTAAGTCCTTTATGAACAATTATTAACACTAAAACTTGTGTTAAACCTGCCTAAAACCCTAATAAGGACCCGATGTGAAAGATGTTTGTTATGAACCTATGTTACCCCTTCTCTTTTTTTTGTTAGTGTAATAGTTGATATGGATGCATATGCTTTATAAGTCATCTTGTGATAATTTTATTTTATCCCACATTCATGGGAAGTAGTACTTGCTTAGATTAGATTTAGTATATAAGTTAGTGTTGAGGCCAATGAGGTTAACCACTTGAATTGGCCTATGATTAATATAATTATTTTAGTAATTTTTTTAAATTTTAACTATATGCTATTCTGCGCAATTTATCAATTTGTTATAGGAGGATCCTCTCATCTGGTATCAGAGCACTTTTCACAGCTAATAGTTTTTTCTTCAAAAAATATTACCTTTGTTCTATTACATAATTCCTTTCAATAATATTTTAGAAAATATTAACTATATTTTATGGCATAATTCATTTAAATAATTTTTGTATCACAATAATCTATTTTAGATCAAGGTAAAACCTAACTGCATAATTATGGGAAGTGTTTGGGTGAAATCCCTAAAATGCATTGTGAGGAGTACTAAAGGAACCCAAAAGTAGTTGGTCCATTGAGAGGACTTGCTAGTGAAATGGGCAATGGCCCCTTCTTGATTGAGTAGTTCCCATCCGTGAGGAAAACCAAGAGTTGTCTTAGAGAGATAAATATGTGGCCATAAAATTTCTAAAGAGCACTACTTGCTTAGATGACATTGGTGGCCAGAGTGATATATTTAAAACTTTAGGCAGACCATTATAACTTGGGGCCCATTTTTATCAATTTTATAATATTATCATGGACTATCAAAAAAAATTCCATATTAGATCCTCAGACTTGTCATATCGGTTTTAGCATATTACTAGCAGAGTATCAAAAAACTACCGTATCATATCTTTAATAGAGTATCAATGGCCTTGTTATTCAATTTTAGTTTATTACCAGGAGAGCATCAAAAAATTACCATATCATATCTGTAGAATTGTTTCAACATATTCATAGTAGATGTGTCTTATAGAACACAGTAACTAAAAGTAGAAAAAATGGTTTTTTTTCATTTTTTTGCCATATCTCTCTATTTATAGCCTTGTTGATCCTCAATTTTTATTTAGACACCTGAAATTCCATTCCCCACATTTTATTCCTTGAGATCCCATAGCTTGATTCCCCTCCCAACTCTCACAAATCTTAATTTACCCATTTTTTAGGTTTTGCCATAACTTCTATTTTTGTCTATTTTCATTGAAAATTTTCCATAGTGTTCATCTCGCTTTTCTATTCCTTTGACCCTCTTTGAAATTTTTTCCATTTTTTCTATTTTCACTCCTAAAATTGTCCTCACCTTCGTCAATCATACTCCCACAATGCAAAAAAATTAGTAAAACTATCTTTACCCATTCTGATTTTGCTAAAATTAAAAAATTCCCTTACTAAACATGTCTTAACTCTAGTTTTCCCACCCATTCAACAAAAAAAATCTTATTCTGGTCATGGTAGTAACCCAAACAAGATCAAAAAACATGGGGGGTGAAATTTATGCCCTCAAGGCCCACATCAAAGATCTTAATGACAAATTCTCTGTCTCAGTTTCAACATACCACCACGAATAATAGATGACATCTAAAGTCCTCATTAGACATAGGGATTTCTTCTTCCAACAATTTTCATGGGATAAAGCTTAATTTTATTCAATTTCATGGTGCATATCTGACTGGATGGATCTATCAGGTAGAACAATATTTTAGTCTGCATAATATTTTTTGATGCTAACAAGGTCTCACTTTTATCCTTTCACTTGGAACATGAAGCCCTTCAATTGTATTGTTGGTATACCAAAGCTCATGATGAGCCCTTATAGACAAATTTTTGTACCCTCATTTTAAAATAGTTTGGCCCTAGTACTTTTTATGACTTCATTAGAGCACTCACTAAACTTTACCAAATAGGAACCATGAGAGAATATCAAACAAAATTCAAAAAACTAGCCAATCACACAGAGGGATTATCTGATGAATTCTTTTGGATTTTCTTTGTCAGTGGAATGAAGGATGTAATTTGATCAAAGGTCAAAATGTTCTAGCCCAACATAATGATGGAAGCCCTAGGATTGGCTAAGTTGGTAGAGGACAAGATCACAGCTTAGATGTGATTCATATCCAATTTTGATCCATTCAAAAATATAACTCCATAATGATCTCAAACAATGCTAGCCCATAGAATCACTCCTATCAAGAATTTGACTAAAGTAGAGATGTGAACCCATAAATAAAAAGGACTCTATTATAATTTTGATGACAAATTTACTTAGAGACATCAATGTGTAGAACACAATCTCTACCTAATAGATGTGGATTCTCTACTTAAAAAAAAGTTTTTGAAGATGCTCAGGATCTAGTAGATGATCTGGAAGAAGATTCATCGATTGTGGAACCTAATTCTCAGGAAGACCAACAAGATATATCTTTCTATGCCTTAGCAAGAGTCACTGCCCCAAAACCATGTAGGTCAAGGGTTATTTAAATAATCTCCCTCTCACCATATTTATTGATTCAGGTAGCACTCATAACTTCATTAACTCTCATATTGCTAAATAAGATGATTGTTTTATCCATCCTTGTGCTAACTTTGAAGTCATGATTCCCAATGGGGCACATTACCTTGCAAAGGGAGGTGTCACAATGTTCATATCTCTATTGGAGATTATAACTTACGCTTTGACATGTTGGCCTTGCCCTTAGGTGGATGTGATGTTGTTTTAGGAGCCCAATGGTTACATACACTTGGACCCATCTTATGATATTTTATTAAACTTTAGATATAGTTTTTAGATAATGGGTAAAAACACACATTGAAAGGCTTAAAACCGAGGTCTCTTAGCATCATAAATTCACATCAAATTGAAAATCATATTAAGATTAATTGAAATGGCATCATTATCCAAATCCATTCCATTTTAATGCAACCATCAATTGTCTCCACTACTCCTTTTGATGTACAAACCATTTTGCATAGGTATGCATGTATCTTTGTCAAACCAGAGGGATTGCCACCTTCACGACCAAAGGGCCATCATATTCATCTCCTTCTTAAAAGCATTCCTCCCAACATTAGGCCTTACCAATACCCATTTCAACAAAATATTGAGATTGTGATACTCATTTGAGAATTATTGAAGCAAGACATTATTCACCCTAGTACCAACCCATATTCTTCCCCAGTTCCATTTATTCAAAAAAAAAAAGGGTCATGACACCTCTGCATTGAATTTTGTTCACTTTATCACATCACAATCAAGGATAAGTTTCCAATCCCTATTATTGATGAGATTCTTGATGAGCTTCATGGCACTCATTTTTTCTCCAAGTTAGATCTCTGCTCTAGATATCACCAGATCCGGCTTCATGAGGATGATATCTCTAAGACATCTTTTTGCATGCATGATGTCCATTATGAGTTTTTGGTCATGCCTTTTGGCCTCACTAATACTCCTTCAACATTACAAGCATTGATGAATAAAATATTTTGACCCTACCTACAAAAATTCATTTTGGTCTTCTTCGATGATATCCTCATTTATAGTAAAACATGGTCTAATCATCTCTAACATCTGGAGCTTACACTACAACTTCTCCTTGAACATAATTTTTGTGTAAAATAGTCTAGATGTGCTTTTGGATAGGATGAAGTGGAGTATCTCTGGCATATTATTTCAGCCCAAGGAGTTTGGGTAGATCCTGGAAAAAATTACCATGACCAATTGGCCTCATCCTCAAACACTTAAGAGCCTATGCGGTTTTTTGGGGCTGACTAGATACTATCATAACTTTGTCAAAGATTATGGGAATATTGTAGATATACTAATAGATATGTTGAAAAAGGATGATTTTACATGGATACAAGATAACGAGTATGCATTTAAAGAAGTAAAACAAGCTATGTGTACTACACCTATACTAGTTATGCCAAATTTTGCCAAGACATTCACTATCAAGAGAAATGTTTATGGAAATGGACTTGCTGTTATTCTCCTCCAAGAAGGGCACCCCATTAAATTCACCAGAAAATATATTTTTGGAAATAATTTAGTATTCTCTACTTATGAAAAAGAAATGATGACCATTTTGCATGTAGTATAGAAGTAGTAGCCATACCTACTAGGGAATCATTTTTGCACCAAAACTAATCACTAGAGTCTAAAATATTTCATATAAAAATGGTTCTCCAATCCATGACAATAGAAATGGGTTAGTAAACTTATGGTTTATGATTACAATATCACTTATAAGAAGGGTAAAGATAATATTGTGGCTGATGCTCTATCTTGAACATTTCAACCAATCTTCCCTTTCAGCTATTTCCATGCCTATTACAATTTTTTGGATGCTATACAATAAGGTTATGCCAGTGGATCTTCATTATCTCAAATAATTCAATATTTATCCATTGACCCCTCTATTCTATTGCATTATTCTTGGGATGGTGCTTCTCTACAATACAAGGGTCATCTAGTGCTTCCCTATAACATAGACCTTCAGTAGGATGTATTCTATGAACTCCATGCTTCTCCATATATAGTGAACTTAGGTTTCTCAAAACTTATGAGTTGGCATGATGTAACTTATTTTGGAAGGGAATGAAAAATATAATTTAGTAGATGGTGGTTGAATGCAATACATACCAATGTAATAAGGTTGAAACAATACTCATCTATGGGTTGCTCAAACCTTTGCCCATTCCTACTAGGATTTGGACCAATATTCCTATGGATTTTATTTAGGGGATCCCTAAATATAGTGGTAAAATAATGATCTTGGTTGTGGTTTATCACCTCTCAAAATATAGTCATTTTTGTGCCCTCATCCATCCCTATACTACCTCCATAGTCGCACAATTTTTTTTGAACCAAATTTTCCATCTTCATGGCATTCCTTCATCCATTGTATCTAATCATGATGCAACCTTCACTAACCATTTTTAGATAGAACTATTTTTCCATAATGGTACTAAACTAAAGATGAGTTCTAGGTATCATCCCCAAATAGATGGGTAGATTGAAATTGTCAACAAATGTTTAGAGACTTTATTTCATTGCTTCACCTCAAAACAAAAATATTAGTGGGCAAAGTGGCTCCCCCTTGTTGAATTTTGGTACAATACCTCCTACCAAACTTTAATTAAAATGACTCCATATGAATTAGTTTATGGTCAAACACCCCTAATTCTCCTTCCATACACCCCTATTAGTTCATCAATTCAAGTGGTTGACATGATTCTCTGAACCTAGGATCAAATCATTAGCACCTTATGGGATAATATTCATATGTCACAAATTTAAATTAAATAATAGGATGATCAACACCATTATGAGCACACTTTTCAAGTAGGTGATATGGTTTTTATTTGCTTGCATCCATAAAAATAATCCTCCCTAAAATTCAAAGGGTGTCATAATATGGATCCCAAGTTTTATGGGACGTATAAGGTTAGCTAGAAGATTGGGTTGGTTACTTATAAGTTGGATCTCCCACCTTCTTCCCGAGTTCTCCAAGTATTTCATGTCTCTTGTCTTAAGAAAGTTCTTGGCATAAATATTAGAGTGTAGAATATTTTACTAGAACTTGATAATTAAGGATCCATCCTTCTCAAATCGAAGGTAATTTTTGATAAGTGCATATGCTAATTATGATATCACTCCATCATAAAGGTTTTAATTTAGTGGTACATAATGTAACCAAAGGATACAACATGGGAACCACTATTTCAGATTCAACACCAATTTACACATCTAAATATTTGATGATAAATATTTTTATAAGAGGGATGGGATGTTATGAACATGCATTATCCCTTCTCTTTATTTTGTTAGTGTAACAGTTTCTATGAATGCATATGCTTTGTAAGTCATCCTATGAGCATTTTGTTTTATCCCACACTCATGGGAGTTAGTTTTTGCTTAGATTAGATCTAGTATATAAGATAGTGTTGAGGAAAATGAATGAATCCATGAATTCATTGTATTGATATTGCTCAAATGAGGTTTGCCCCTTGAAGTGGCCTAAAACCAATATAATCATTTCAGTGCTTTTGCTAATTTTATGAATCTATTATTTTGTATATTTTTATCAATTTTTTGCAAAAGGATCCTCTCAATGTTGCTCAAATCAACTCATAATGGACTAAAATGATTAGGAAACCTATTGGATCTTATAGTGAACTCTCTTAAGCACCTATAGGTGGTATTGAGTTTTTAGGTGAGTGAGAAGATCCTAAAGGGAAGAGCTTATTTGTGAATAATTTGTTGTAATAGTCAAAAGTTGACTTGGTAAAATTAGATAAATTGATGGAAGAGGAATTTAGAGACCCATATTTCATGTCCATGAATATTTATGGATAGGTTCTAGGATTTAGGTGTTCATATTTGGTGATCCAATTAGGCTAATCAATGACACGCCTAATCAAGCAAATAATGCAAAACCTAGACATAGATTAGAAGATGAATTTGAGTGTGTTTTCATTGTAGAATGATGAAAACAAGTGAATGGAGATGTTATTCAATAATTTTATGTCATTTTAATTATTTTAATAAGCTTTGGATGTCAGGAAAAAAGATGAAAATGTTGAAGCCAAAATGGCTTATCTAGTTCAGTTTGGTCTGTGAGATATAAGTTTATGAGATTGGTCTAAAAGACTAATATTTTGATATTAGACCATATGAGTTTTATGTTTGAGGATTTTATTAATATGTGAAATAATATTTTTAATTCATTAGGAGTTTTTGAAAGTGTGCATATAGATATTGGAGGTGAAATGTTTCATGACTATGTTTTGAGTATTCTAGCAGTTCTAAGTGAGTGTTTTAATGAGTTGATCTTGAAGCCTTAAGCTATGAGTGTCTAATGCATTTGGTAATGAAAATAAGATAATTTATATTATTTATATGTATTTTTTAAAATCATGTTTAAGTGTCTTAAGTGTGTTTAATATTCAACATTGAAAGGTAAACTTTGTAGTGTATGCAAGCCCAATAGGATTGAGTACTATTGAGGGGTTTCATAAAGGGGTTGAACCTAAAAGGTAATATGTAGGTTAAAAGATGTTGGATAAGTTATATTTATGTTTTTTATAAACTTTTTGTGCCATGTATGGATATTTAAGGCTTTTCAATGGATTAAATGGTAACGTAATGATAAGAAGGATTAATGCAATTAGGTCTCCATGAGACCTAAAGGAGGAATAATGATTATGAGTTGTTTTGGATTATTAATTATGATTGAATAATTTTTTAAACATGTGTTAAGACCTATTATGTAATAAAAATAATATTTTGAATGTGTGTGTCTGACAAATAAGTATGTGAGTAAGATTCTTATGTATAAGTAAGGCATTTTAGGCCTATTTGGATAATTAGAGTGTAAGCGAATGGATTGATAAATCAATGAGCCTAGGGAGGTTTGGTAATATGTTGTAAAACATTAGGAGAGAGAATTTAAAATTTTCATGAAGATAATAAAGGTGTTTTATAGTTGAATATCAAGGTCATATGACCTATTTAGTCTTGAAGAGGGCTAGTTGAGCAAAGAAGCCTTGATGTAGTTTTGGGAGAGATCAAGTGGGGTATATTTGAAGGAGTGATCATCATATGTTGAGAGGATATAAGAGTTACATCAAAGATGTTTTTTTAATTTATTATAGTGGATAGATTTTAGATATAGAAGATAGAGAGCTAAGTGGAAGAGTAGAAGAAATAAGTATGATTAGCTGAGTTAGTGTTTGATCAAAGAGGGTGTTGAAGCTTCCTTGTAGGTTGGTACTTGCATAATTGATCTTAGCTTAGTTTCTATTTGGTCAAGAGGGATTTGGATATACCTTGAATATTAGTGCTTATATAAGTGTCTTTTTACTAATTTGGTGCTTAGTCATACATGGTTATTGCCTCCTAATAAGTGGGTGCTTGCTAAAGTGAAGTGGATACTTGATAAACTTAAGGTTGATGTTCCATGTTAGGTTCATACTCAACTAAATTTGATACATTGTCTTATAGGATAGTTTTCCAAGAATTGTTTTAGTTGGTTATATTACCCATGAGTGTTTTTTACATATGTGATGAGTTATCTTGTTTCATGTTCATGTGATTGGTTCTTAATGCATTATTAAATCAATTAGTTACTTTGAATGATTCATGAATGTTTAAGGGTAATAGACAGAAAGTTTTTGAAGACTGATTCACCCCCCATCCACCTGTATTATTCATTATTCTTCTAACATGAAAAATAAACTTTATCTTACTCTCTCAAAGTATTATTTTGACAATGATTTTGAAATTATATCTACAAGTTTATTCTCTAACTTTCAAAGTTCTAAGTTTATTTCTTAATTCTCAAATAGATATCTTATAAAATGATATAGATGGCTATATCTTTGTTGCATCCATGGAAAGCTAGATTATTTGATAGGGATATAGAAGATATATTATCACAAAATAATTGTTGCTTATTTTTTCTCCTCATTCAAATATGATAGGATTCTTCTAATACAAATAACTTGAAAATATGTTGAGTCAGTTTATACATAATTAGATTTTGTTGTGGAGAGTGATTTAATGGGTTGCTTTTTGGATGTCATGAGATGGATGCAAATTCAATTAAACCCATATAAAAATATTATCTTTGTATCATCATTGTTACCTCTCCAATTAATATACGTATAACCATCTAACTCAGATTTATTAGATGAAGTATAAAAAATTACATGGCCTTTGGTGCCATTACAATATCTTAATATTTTTTTGTACTTTATAGTGCACTTCCTTTGGAGTTTCCATGAATCTTGAGATTAGATTAGATAAATACATAATTTAAATCCTTGTTGATGCTAATTATATTAAAATTAAAATCAAACCAAACTCTTATATAATGATGGATCCAATTTTTTTTTGCAATAACATTTTTTTAACTTTAGACCTATTTCTACTTGTGTTGATGTAGTTTTTTAATTTAACATTATAAATATAATCAAAATATCATTTGCATATTTAGATTGATATTTGAAAATAATATCATTTATTATTTTTTCAACCATTGTACCAATATATTTTTTCAATAAACCCAAATATGCCATTTCAAATTCTTTCTTCATTTTTGATATAAACCCTTCTATAGACATATTTTCATTTTAGATTTTATATTTTCATCAATATTATAAAATATTTCCTTTTTTCCACTCATGTAATTGTTTCATCCACTATTTAAGTACCATACCTCACTATTTTTTTTTAATGCTATATCGAAATTAATATAAATAAAAAACCATTCTCTTCATTTTCAATTCCTTTTCCTGTAATGAAGTTTGCATTTAATTTTCCCACACCCTACTACTTTTCCCTATATCCAATTTCAAAATGTCTAAATTTTCTATAGTGATATCATTGGACATTAGATTTATCATGCCTTTGTAAATATATTCCATGTGAATTATTTTTGATCCTTCCTCTTCCATGCAATTTTAAACATTTGTGCCTTCCTCCTTCATGACTACTGTTAATTATTCCTTTTCCAAAGTTTCTTCCACATCCATATTTGTTTCCTCTCCCTCTTCCTCTGATTGCATCTTGATATTTAAAACCTAGTTTTTCAATTTAATCTTTGTTCATGGGTTTGCAAGGAACCCATAAGTTCATCAAAATCATTTTTAATATTATGTAGACTTTCATGTTTATGTATATTTGAAATAAATACTTTTGGATTCATCATGTTGAAATTATTGTAAATTAACATTTTAGACAAAATATGTGTGTCCATCCTTAGGGAGAGAAAGAGATATTCTAATAGCTTGAGAAAAGTGAACATGGGTCATGCACTAAATAGAGACAATAAGAAAAGATAAGATTATTGAAAGGTAGTTGGATTCCTCAAGTAAAGATAAGTAATATAAATTCACCAAAAATAAACACAAGCTAGAAACATGTCTTACCCACCAAGAGAGTTACCTTGATTATTTAAATAATTTATAATTGGATGTTAATAGGCTAAAATTATGACTCACTCAAACATAGCTAGGAATTAACTGATATAAGTGAAAAAATCAACCAATAAATCATAGGATAAAAGTCCCATTATTTTTAGGATTTGATAGTGATCTAATGGCCAAGAAAATCCAAAAAATAGACCATGGGTAGGATATGATTTTTTCCAATGGAGGTTTAAATTATTTCTCTAAGATTATTCAGGTTCTTGTAGTTGGTTTCTTCTACAAATGGATTATTTAAAATGTAATGTGTTGATTGTTCTTCATAAATAAATAAATTAATATCCAGATTGAAATATTTCTTGCAATAATTATAAATTATATTAATGTGGGCTACAACCAAATCATTGGGCATCAAGTCTAGCTACTTTGCAAACTAGACCACCAAAATAAGAAAGACTCAAAGGAATATTATGTGAACATGAAATCTATAACTCTATTAAAAATACATCCATTATGCAAGCTTATAACTATTTTCACACCATGACCGATATAATATTAAGAAAATGAGAATAAGCTCTCAAATCCAATTAAACTAGCTTCTACACAATCCAATTATATATCCACTTACAAACCAATAACATCAAAAAATTTATTTGCATAGATTACTTCTTAAATCATTATATTTGGCAAACCACCAAGACAAAACTAGTGGGAAGGGTAGGTGAAATCTTGGCTCGATCTCAATAGAGTTTTGGTACTCAAATGTGTCAACCCTTTACAAAAATCAAGTAATGATACTCTTATATACATGGTTAATCCATCATAGCAATGACGCACAACCATAAGTTAAAATATCTTGATAAAAACATTAAATAAAGTAAATAATTAGAGCCCATTGTTTTATGATAACACATTAATAAAATATAATGATCTAGTCATGGCACAGATTTAGATATAACTTCCAAGATGGAAATAGATTCAATCTTCAACACATTCCAATATCCAATAAACAAAATACACTATGTGGCATTTAATTTTTTCTAGATATTGATCATCGATCCAAATGTGAAGAGACACCTCATTATAAACCAATTTAATGATAGAGATATTAGTTCTTTTTTTTAATAGTTTTTTCCATTACTCATATTTATATTTATCCTCAAGTTAATAAATCACCTTCTATATAAGCAATTTTCTATTAAATGATGATAATTAGGCAATATTTGAATAATGGGTTAATCCCACTATATAAATAGATTAATTTAGTCCTCTTGATGAACTTATTGATATCTATATCATTTGGGTTGACTCTACCTTGGATCTATGAATAATCTTCTCAATTTTAGCCTCTACCTTTATCTAGATCTTTTTCAATGCTCCATCCATTTACATCTCCATGCTCAATTTATCCTTTAATCAACTCACTAGTTATTCAATACCAAGTTATTTTTCAACTAACTCTATGTTTTGGATGATCCAAAATACTCAGGTCTATGTTTTAAAGTTGCAAGATCTCATCTACTTGCAATCTTCGCTTATCATTGAACGATGAATTTTCACTTGCCCATCACTTATTCATCACCTTGGACATCAAATTTAGGTTACTTGTCTTCTAAGGGGATGATTGTGTGTTTTATTTTCTTGATTATCTACCATGTTTCCCAAATTTTTGATTTTATATCATATTTCATTATCTTGGCAATCTAATTTTTTTCATATACTTTGTTACTATATAATGAATTTTACTGACAACATATCAAGCTTAGTAGGACATTGACACATGGATGGATATCTCTACTCCACTTTACCATAAATTATTGCACATTAAATTTTTTTATGTCATATTTGGGTTAGTAGGATGCTAACATGTGGATGGATCTTACTATTCTACTCTCTTGAAAATGATCATACAATGAATTTTTATGATACCATCTCTAGGTTAATATTATCATCACTCTAGGCTCTCAATATGGTGATAAGTGGTGTAATATTGAGGCATAAAGGTCATGGAGATTATACAATACCATTTATTCCCAAGCCACTAAACTTCTAGGATTGTGCCAAGTGGCACAATCTTGAAGCCTTAGGGACATAGAGCTTTACATAGACCATTCACTCTTCTGCTAGGTCAAGTCACCAAGATCATGTTGTGTAGAATAATCTTGGGAGTCAAGGATTTAAAAGGACTTAATCATTTATTATAATAGTATTCAACTATGGAACATCCTTGGGTTCATGGGATTTTTACTCATGGACTAAGATTGATGTCTCTTGGAGATCTCAATTGTCAAACTACATTATGAATTTTGAGACGTTGAAGCCCAGAACTGTAAAATGTTGAGGCAAATATAGAATTAGGAAATAGTTATAATGTTAGTCAAAAAAAAAATCCATCTAAGGAAAATAAGGTGAAACCAAAGATTATAATGGCTCAAAATTAACCATGAGAAGTGTAAAACGAGTTTTGACCTTTCCAATGTAAACCTAGAAACTTAAATAAAACCTAATTTTGATAAAGACTAAACCAAATAATCATAAATATAAGTGAAATAAATATTTTTAATAAATGAATAAACATTTCAAATAGATCACATGGTCATTCAGATTATGATTTGAGATGAATATACATGAATAAGGATGATAATACATTAGAACAATTGAAACATGAGGAAAATGTTTCAACACAAGACCTTTGAATAAATAAAATAGAACATGAACCAACTTATACTTTTAAGAGGAAAATGCTTCCAAATAGGATAATGATCATACAATAATCCATATTCAACTTAACATTTTAAATTACATGAAGAATGTATCTTGATATTGCATGAATAAACCAAAATCAATTAAAATAACTTCAAAAGGTGAGTCTCTATTGTTTAAGTTCTTGACAAAGATTATCTATTCACTATGAATGAATGACTAAGTGAAGATATGTCAAAATTCTAAACAAGTTGGGCACATGAGTTGGAGACTATAAATGGAACCAAATATTTACAATGTAAATGACATTCATAAATGAAGTGATATTAGTATGTATCAATATGAAGATAAAAAAATTGTTAAATCAAGAGGCTCCCCATCTTATATCTTGAGTAATAGGGCATGTTGAAACTAACAAATATCAAATTACATAGGAAATATGTTATTAAAAATTCTTAATTTAGGATGTTAATCATTAGACTTAATCAAGAAATACAAAACCACAAAAAAGTAATTTAAACAAAACTAAAATATGAAAGCACTAAAGTTTGCTTCAATATGAGACATACTAGGTTTCATATCTACCTAAGACCATCAATGCATGTTAAAAGTGGTTGATTATTTTATGGACTTTATATTCATTTAAATAAATTTAAACCTTTCTAAAAAATATAATTTCTAAGGACATGATTGGATGTTTGGGTTTGGGAGAAATGGCATGGGCATTGCTTTGATGCCAACTAGACATATATAACCTCAATAGAGACACCTCTCATCCCACTCAAGGATTTCTTCCATTACCAACCATGAAAAAAATATATAATAGATATTTCCTAAATCATCCTTTCAAAGAAATAATTTGGATTTTTCATTTTATTCATTTTCATTTTTTTTTAAAGATTAAATTGTTCAATCCATTGAGGATTGGGGACCAATCCATGGGTGTATTCATAGACTCAAAAAATTCATAACTATTAAGACATAATTAAATCAACTTATTTTTTACATTTTGATTTAGATATGAAATTAAGTTCAATTTTATGGATTCAACAATAAATGAAACATTTCTAAAATTCACACATTTTGTTTTGAATCATAGGCTTTCAAATTCTAGAAATGCATAAAAATTTGTAGTAGACTATTTAAGGATGATTCACATTATAACTTTTAAAAATGAAAATTCTCATACTTTATTATCAAACATTTTAAGTTTCTCACCTATGGGAATGGAAACACAAAATAATGCTTTGATCTACTGCTATATGAAATTGTGTCTATTCTTTAAAGTTCAATTGCCTTATCAAGCTGATTGTGAATAAACCTTACTTTTTCAGGACTAGAGCATGACACAAAATGCAAGGAAAGATTCAATAAAATAGGATAAGGACCATAATTTTAATAAATAATCTCTTATGATAAACATGTAAATTAAATCAAGTTTTTAAAAGGCACACTATAAGACATCAAAGAACCAAAACATAAAAACTAGTTTACTCCATCCAGGAAGAAAAACATGAGATAAGTAGAAATAAAACAAATGAATACAAAATAAAACCACACTAAAGCAAACAAAAAAGTAAGAAAAAATAACTAAAAAAATAAAAAACCTATATAGAAAATATATACATAGATTAACTTCAACATATTTACTCAGATATGGTATTAGATGGAGTAACCATGAAGTAATGCTTCAAATATTATCTATTAACTAGTAGTGGAAAGTCTTTGTCTTGAAGATATCCCTACTTAAATTCATTTTTTCCCAAAATATCAAATAATTGGTAAGGAAAAATAAATGAAGGACTAAACATAACATGTTGACCCTTTATATCATGTGATTTATCACATAACAAGACCAAGTCTTAAAGGTGGAAGGCTTTCACCTATGATTTCTTGTCAAATCATCTCTTCACAACTACTCGATACTTACTAAGAGTTTTAAAAACTTCATATTATCTATCTTATAATTGTATCAATTCCAATAATATGGTCTAACTTCCTATATCTAATTCCATATGCTCTTGTATGAACTAATAAGTGAGTTTCTTGAGTTGCATTGGGAAAATTGTCTTTATTCCATAGACCACCAAGAAAGGGGAACTGTTCAAACTTTATTTATCACTTATTATGTCACTGCATAAAGTATATTTGAGAAGCACATGACAATTACATGGGTTTTGTTTAATTTTATATCTTTATGAAATTTAGAAAATTCTAATTTTCAGCTCTGCCAAACCATATCATTGGGGATAATAATTTGAGGATAAATTCAGTGTGATTCCATTATGATATCCCCACTGAATCAATTCAACTAATTTGAAGGTTGTCTTGTTACCCAAAAAAAGTTTTAGATGAGTCCTAAATCATGTTACAATGTATTATTCTAGAAATGTAATAACATATTCAGATATATTATTCCTTGTTAATTTAAATTTAATATACCTTGTACAATAGTTAGTGGTAGTGAGAATGAATTTATGACCAAATGATGTGATGGGATTTATGTCTCCAATGAAGTATAGACGCCAATAAACAAATGGATGTTCCTTAATCACTAGTTACAACACCATGGGAGAATGAATCTCTCTTTTAGAAAATATCTAGTTTGAATGACAAGTCCTCACATAAGCATAGGCACTTTATAATAAATTTGGAAAATATTAACCAGTTCTGAGAATTATGTGTGTTGTGACATTATCAAAAATATGATCTATTCCTAACTTATCATGAAATTATTTCATCACATCATATCCTTCTTCCTTAGATAAACATCTCAAGTAATTATATTCATGATTTATATGGTACAATAGTCCTCTTTACAACATAAAACGTACAACTTTCAATCTTAGTGATTTTCTTTGCATCCTATCAAAATGGGTTGGTGGAATTTCATAAACAAAACAATGTACAATTGAATCATACCATGGACCAAACTAAACTTCAAATGGATTAACATATACAATACAGATGTAGGGATAAACTTATGAAATTAACTTGGACAAATATTAATCATGTAACAATTTTTTAGGTTTCAATTTGATGTTATATTCTTGAAGCTTAGTATCCCAATGTCCTCATTCTATCTTATCTTTTTCTTGATTGTGTGTTTTTTTACTATGGCATGAACTTTATTCCTCAATATGTAATGATGAAACTTTATGAATTTCCTTTACCAATGTGTAGGCTTGCTTATCCAAAGTAGGATAATTCAATTCTATTTCTTTCAAATATGTACTCATAAAGGCTATGGGGTGTTATTTGTATTTGAATCTTTGCTTTAACATAGTTATAATCATATGGTCAAAGGAAAAATAGTAAATATATAAGTCTTTAACATAATATGGATTGAAAAACTCGTGATGTTGCATAATTAGATTCTTAATTTCTAAAAATGACTTCTTCAAAAAAGTATTCCATTCTATCTTGTCTCCTTGTTTTAGCATGGCATTCAAAGGTTTAGTGATTCATAAAAAAACATAAATAAAATTCCATATAAAATTTGATCTTTCCAATAAATGATTTTAGTTATTTCTTATTGTTTAGTAGCTAAATTCTATAAATAAAACTATCTTGTTTGGGATCAATTGACATACTTTCTTTGTTGATAATGTGACCTAAAATATTACCTTGTGTTGCACATAAGATACATTTTTATGGTCAAGAGATATGCCAAACCTTATACAACATTCAAATACCTTATCTATATGTCTCAAGTGATATGATCTATGTTTATAAAATATAGTGAGGTCATCCATGTATACGACTATGCACTTAGCAATTAGACCTCTGAAAGCAATGTCCATAGCTCGGTGAAATCTAGCACCAATATTAAATAAATCAAACGGCATTTTATTTTAGGCATAGGTTCCCCACTTAGTGGTGAATTATGTTATGGATTTGTCTAATTTATCCATTGATATCTAGTTTTAACTTGATAATCCATCCAAAAAAGACATCATCTCAAAACTAATAACTTGTTGAATGGAGTCATCAAATGAAGGTAGCGGGTAGGTATCTTTATTTAATTCATGATTAATATTTATAAAATATACATAGAGATGGATTTATCCACTTGTATTATTCACATTTACTAAGTTTTCCACCAATTTTGAATGGTTTACTAAGAACATAATACCAGTTGATAACATCTTCTAGACTTAATTGATAATGAGGGGTTTCAAGCTAGCCTTTGACATTATCAAAAGTTTCTCTGAGTAGGCTTCAATGAAATTTTATGTGTCATAACATGTGGGTCAAATATCTTTAGGTCATTATAGATCCATGCTATGATATCTTAATAGCACATCAACATCTTATTTAACTCTTTCATCTCTTAATCACTACATTCAAGTCCAACCACACTATTTTTTGTCTTGTCTATAGTTCACACATTGAGAATTCCTAATTCTTGAATCAATCGATCCTCTTTTTATGATTTAGTCATTATATTGTCTAAGTCAAACAATTTATATAGTGATAACATGTTTTTTGAAATATTATTATCTTTAAATTGAATCACTCCATAAGAATTATATTTTTTTTCTTCAAAATTGAATTTATCTTCTTCATCAATTACCTATGCATCAAAAACATTCGAGTTAGATATAAAATCAATAATTTACTTATCATAATTGAAAAATTAAAAATAATTAATGTTATTAAGCACATAGGGGTAGGAAACTAATCCCATGGAACAATTTAAAAATTCAATATTGTCTAATAGCATCAAGTTAGCAACTAAGAATGCTAATGAAACAACCATTGCATTATCTACTTTAATGATGACTAAAATATAAAAAGTATTAAAATATTCAATTATATCCCAAGAAATATGTTTGTATTTATTTAAATATGAAATATTACACTAAAATTTGACATGTACATGGTTGATTACCAATTCAAATTCAATAAATACTCTTAATTTATGGACATAAAACGTGATTGCAAACTATAGATCCAAGACTAAAGATTCATACTCTATCATGCTGTTAGTACAAGAAAATTATAATCTGAAAGCTACAACATATTTCTTATCATTGGTATCAATGAGAAGAATACCAATGTTAACTCCATTTTTGGAGTGTGCTCCATATAAATATAGTGACCACATACCTAGATTTTGATCACAGTTAGACCTTTTCTTCCTTGTTGGCTTAGTTGACAAAGTATATACACATCTCTATAGAAGTGAAGTGAATTTATTTGATAATTACATTGTAGTCTATTATCATCAATTTAATTAGTGGTTCTATATCAATTATGATTTCAGTTGTTACTCCTCTCCATGGTAGCCACATATGGAAACAATCTATTTCCATATAGCCATTGAGTAATCTTGACCAATATTTACTTAATAACATTCCATATGCTTATGGGATCTCAAATACTTGTAAATCTATGAACTATTGCACTCTTGTCTCAGCTTGAAACTACATATGCACATTTAATATCTCATTAACAACCTTGAATTCAAACTTTTCCATCTAAACTACCACTTTATATGATTTCATGGGAACCAATCACAATTTATTGTAAACCCATGTAGTCATGACATTAGTTGATGCACCATAATGTACAAGACAATTATGGAGGTTTTTTAACAAAAAATATAATTGTTAGCAATAAATAAGGAACTTCAGCTCTATTTATATGTATTGAAACATTGGTATTGGTAGGATTTTTTTGTTTGGGTTGACTAATCTTGTTTGTGAGAGACTTAGGCCAATGATTTATACTAATTCATGGAGGGTTATGCCTGATTTAATATTTTTCATGTCTTCCATAATTTTATAACTAGTTTTTTTTATTGAAGGGATGATTTTCAACTCATTTTAATAGAGGTGGATCATTTCTAGATTTAAGATGAGGAGGTGTAGTAGCATTATTTGGTGGAATTAAGGTAGTCAAAGGTTGATGTGCTATATTCCTAAGCATATAGTTTCCTCTTTGGTACTATTAGAAAGCTTAGATATCATTGGTGTTATCTTCAGGCTCATTATCTTATATATTAGGGAAATCTAGAGTTTCTAAAACTATGACTATATTAGGAGACTTTGATAAAGTAGGAACATCCAAATTACTTGAAGTATTCAGATCATTTGGCACAACTTCATATTCATTAATTTCATTCTACATAATGGTAAAAGTTAGATAAAACTTGACACAATAAATTTCTCCATGTTGGGTTGTATTGTGGACACAACACCAATTGGGTAAGGAAATCTCCATAATATATGTCTTAGGTAATTTATTAGATGATGAATCAACTTGTTTATCATCTCTATTGAAGGGCATGCAATTGTCTTCGTAAGTGATTTTTGGGACAAAATTTCCACTACTCGAGCTACCTACTTATTTTTATACTTTTAGAAAATCTTTGATCAATCTTTAGATCATTCTTTGGATTAATCTAAGTTGGTTGAATCTTGAGGAGAATTTTGCATATTTTTGGTTGCAACTAGAACTAAATCTCAATTTTAAAGCCGAGGCATTACTTCACGAACAACTAGATTTAGAAATCCTAAGTTCTAATTAGGGGCATCATGTTTCAATGATAATTGATTTGTGATTGAGAGAGTTTATGAAAATGGTGTATTTTGATTTTTAGGTGGGATTAAGTTCAACCCAAACATGTTTGGGAGAACATTAAGAATGAGAACCAATATTTATCCTTTTGGATTGAATTTCCTGTCTACTTTTATTGATTCAACATATTCAAGAGGAAAGTTAGTAACAATTGGATATCTTAGTAAGAAAGTGGAATTCCATAGATCCAAGGCCTTTTTAAACATATCTAAGAGAAATTGGGCATTTAGCCTATATAAATTAGTCACCCCAATATTTTTTGAAAACATAGATGGAAATTGTGTATAGGCTCATTAGATTCTCTTCTCATTTAATAAAATTACTTGTACAAGATGCTTGAATCTATTAAATAACTAAATTGGGTTAGAAACATAGTGTTTAATTTATTCCATCCTATGATTGAATTTTTAGGGAGATTAAGGAATTAGTTATAATCTTGATCAGGCAAGGTGAAGGGAAATAATCTGCATGCTACATCTTAATGTTCAACATTGAATAATTGGTTACATGTTTTGTAAGATGTGACATGTTTTTCTATAGTTCTTCTAGTATTTGGAGTGAACTTTGGAAGACAATGCTCAAGGTTTCTAGGTAAATCACGGATGTCACCTAAAACATTTATGGATGATCCATTTATCCAAGTTGTAATCATTTGGACTGGTCTATTAGTGACAGATTGTGGGGATGATGTGGTTGAGTAAACTAACCTTTTGGGATTACCTTGATCAGATCTGAGATGTTTATGATATTGGACAGGAGAAATAATTAATCTTCTATCCCAACCTAATTCTAGACCATGTAATTTTTTAATAATATTTCAGATTGATAAAACATAATCTCTATTATTATATATTTTTTAAACACAACTGATGAAAACATAAACTAGCTAAGAAAATAAATCAATAGGCATAAACTCAAAATTTACACGAAGGGAAAAAAAACTATCGATTCTCATTGAATAAATAAATACTTACATAAGAGGATGTAAATAAATATTAACTCAAAATCAGAGTTGACATGCATAAAATAAAAAAGCTAAATAAATCTAAAGCTACATAAATCACCTAAACCTAACTGACCCTGTAATTTTTTAAAAATTACTAATTTTTGTAACTTTTGATTTCTAGTGGTTTTTTCAACCAATCAAATGGGCCTAAAATTTTTCAAAAATATTCTAAAAAATAAAATTATTCTATTGGAGTAATTTCATCTCAAGTTCATGTTTAGTTATAAATATATCTAATTTATAAGATTTTAAAATTCCCTAAAATATACTAAAATACAATTTTAGACCCTTAGATGACAACTAATGGCTCCATAAATATATAGAACATAATTTGATGCACCTAATCTACTTAGGAGAAAATTATCCTCTTTTATAACATTATTTTGGCATAAGCAATACCTCAAATAGAGTTACAGATCAAAATTTATAGCCTTTAGGAGTTTGGATTCCACATCAACAACAAACAAGAGGCATACAAATGACACTAGCCTTAATCAACGAGTAATCTTAAAGAATTCAAAGATTTAAACTTAGAAATACTACAAGATCTAAATATGATTCTTAGGGGACCCTACTTCTAGTTCCAATTTATGATAGGATGAAATTGTGATTTACTCAAACACAATTAGGAATTAACTAATTTAAATGAACAAAAGTAGCCAACAACTCATGGGATAAAAGTACCCTTGTTTTTAGGATATGTTGGTGATCTAAGGACCAAGAAAATCCAAATGATATAACATAGGTAGGCTGTGATTATTTCTACTAAAGTTTCAAATTTTTTCTCCAAGATTATTTAGGTTTTCAAGGTTGGTTTATTTTATAAATGACTATGTACAATACAATGGGTAGGTCATTATTCATTAAAAATATAAAAGAGGAAGAGAGTAGGAATATAAGAGATTCATATCTTCATTGAAATAAATCTTATAACACTCATAAATTATATCAATGAAATTATTGGGAGTCAAGTCTATCTATTAAGGGGAGGCGGGGAGGCCCCTCTCTCTATATATGGCCTACCCCCAAGCCCTATATATCTATTCTATCTAGGTTAGATCAGATCTATTTGAAGTAATCTATATAGACTAGACTACCTTGGCCTTGGGAAGCTGATCTGACATCCCAGTTTCCCCCCTACCCCACCCTACTATACCTATTCTATATAGCTATATCTGCATATCTATATATAGCCCCCCTCGACCCCAACTGTCTATCATTTTTTGGCAACCCCAACCCCCCAACCATATAAAGTTAAGTAAAGTGAAGTTGAGTTAGTTTCCTATCCTATATATAGGGCAAAAACCCCCCCTTCCACACGCCGCCCCCCCCCCCCCCCCCCCCCCCCCCCCCACCAACCCCATATAGATCTACTCTCTCTATTGGGGCTTCCCATATATATATATATATATATATATATATATATATATATATATATATATATATATATATATATATATATAGAGAGAGAGAGAGAGAGAGAGAGAGAGAGAGGCCCCCTCTCTATATCTATGCCTTGAGTTTAGTTTAAATAGAGGGGGGAGGACCCCATATAGATAGAGTTTCATTAGCACGGTCAATATTTTCTTGGCACAGTATATAGATAGAGATAGAGTTTCATTGGCATTGGCACCTCACATACAGAGATAGAGATAGAGATAGAGATAGAGATAGAGATAGAGTTGGATTTAGCTTTGGCTATAGATAGAGATAGAGTCTATATTCTAGATGGGGAGTATCTATATGGGGGCCCCATCTAATCTATAGGGCCCCATCCCCATCTATAGAGATCAGATCTAGGTGCCATACCATATAGATTAGATATATAGGGGTGGCAGTTTTATCCCATAGATAATAGAGGGGGGGGGGCATTGGCCCCCCTCCATTTATATAAGGATATAGGGTGCTCTAGATATAATAAATCCATTTAGCCTCTATCTCTATCTGGGGGCTAATGAAACTAATCTAAATTTCAATCTAAATCTATATCCCCATGAAACTCAACCCTATATGGCCCCATTAAACTCTATATGGATAAATCTATCTATGGGGTGGGGGGGGGGGTGAGGGTGCCAATTAGAAATATATACTATGGGGGTGCCAATGAAACTCTATATTGTGCCCCTCCCCCAAGCCTTATCTATCTGGGGGCCCGTCCCTATATATCTTATCTATAGGGTGGCCCAAGATAAGATAGAGTTGGCCCTCTATATAAACTAAATTAACTCTAATCTATACCATGCCCCCCTCCCCCATACATAAACTAGAACACCATAATGAGAAAGACTAAAAGGAATATTATGTGAACATGAAATATATATATATATATATATATATATATATATATATATATATATATATATATATATATATATATATATATATATATATATCTTATTCAAAATAAATCCATTACACATGCCTATAGCTATTTTCACACCATGACCATTATAAACTTTTATATATATATATATATATATATATATATATATATATATATCTTATTCAAAATAAATCCATTACACATGCCTATAGCTATTTCCACACCATGACCATTATAAACTTAAAAATAAAATAGAATAATATCTCCAAAATAGTTAGACCAACTATTGCACAATCCAATTGTATATTAACTTGCACACTAATAACATCAAAAAAATTATTTGCATAGTTTAATTCATAAACCAAGATCTTTGGTAAACCATCAAGATAAAACTAGTGGTATGGGAAAGTGAAATCCTAACCCAATCTCAATAAAATTTTTGCAGTCAAATGTGTCGACCCTTTACAATGGCAAGTAATGTTGCTCTTATAGACATGGATGATCCATCATGGCTATGATTTACAACCATGAATTAAATTATCTTGATACAAACATTAAATGAAATAATTTATTAGAGCTCATTCTTTTGTGATAACACATCAACAAAGGATATGTTATAGTCATGGAAAAATATCAGATACAACTTCTAGGATGGAAGTAGATTTAGTATCCAACATAATCTAATCTCTAATGAACAAAAGGAACTCTATGGTATTCAATTTATTCTAGTGACCGATCATCGATCCAAATAGGAAGAGACACCTCATTGAAAACAAATTCCAATAATAAAGCCATTGGGTCTTTGTTATAGTTTTATCCATTCCACATATTTATGCTTATCCCCAGGACAACAAATCACTTTCCACATGAGCCATTCCCTTTTAAATGATGATAACCAAGTAGTATTGGAATAATTTGTTAATCCTATTCTATAAATAGATGCATTAAATCCTCTTGATGAACCTATTGATATCCCTATTTTTTGGGTCAACTCTACCTTGGAGCTATGACTAACCTTCTCAATTTCAGACTATACCTTTATCTAGATCTTTGCCAGTGATCCATCCATTTCCATCTCCATGATCATTTTATCCTTTGATCATCTCACAAGATCTTTGATGAAGGTTATTTTTCAACTAACTATGTGTTCTATATGATCCAAAATGTTTGGGTCTATGTTTTGAAATAATAAGATCTCATCTACCTATAGTCTTTGATTATAGTAAAATGATAAACTATCACTTATCCATCACTTATTCTTCACCTTGGTCATCAAATTTAATTTCATTGTATGATGAGGGGGATGTTTGTATGTCTAATTTACTTGAATATCTATCATGTTTCCCTAGAGTCTACTATATTACCACTTATTATGATCTTGATGACCCAAAGTCTTCCATATACTTTGTGACTATACAACTAATTTTATTGATGTCATATTCAAGATATGAAGATCTTGAAATGCATATGACTCTCATTGCTTCACTTACCAAAAAATGACCATACAATGAATTTTGTTGACCTTGTATCTAGGTTAATGGGATGTTGACATGTGCATAGCTCTCACTGCTCTACTCGCATAGAAATGACCATTTAATGAATTTCATTTATGCCATCTCTAGGTTAATACTATCATCACTCTAGGATCTTGGGATGGTGCCAAGTGGTGTAATCCTAGGGTCTTAGGGTCATAGAGATTTACCATAATCGATTTTGTCTTAGGATATCAATATTTTATGATGACACTAAGTGGTGCAACACTGGGGCTTTGGGGGCATGGAGTTTTACATAACCCATTGATTCTTCTATTGGACCAAGTCACTGTGATCATGCTACATGCTAGGATCTCAGGATTTGGGTTTTTTAAAAGGACTAGTAATTTACTTGAATGTATAACATCCTAGGGTTATTGGGATTTTGACACATGGAGTAATATCAATGGCTTTGGGAGATCTTGACTATCAAACTACATTAAAGTTATCAAAATTTAAAGATCTGACTTGTAAAATGTTGATGCAAACATAGACTCAAAAAATAATGTTAGTCAAAACTAAAATTTATCTAATTAAAATGAGGCCCAAACAAAGCTTATAATGACTTAGACTTAACTAGGATAAGTGAAAAACTAGTTTTGACCCTTCAAATGCAAGCCTAAAAACTTAAATAAAACTTTATTTTGATAAAGATTAAACTAAATAAACATCAATCTAAGTGAAATAAATTGTTTTAATAGATGAATGAGAATTTCAACTTGATAAAATGATCATCCTTATTAGAATTTGGGTTGAATATGCATAGATAAAGGTGATATCACAATCAACGAGTTCAATATTGAAGCATAAGGGAAATATTTCAACACAATACCACTTGAGTAAATAACAGATAAGATGAACTAGGTTATACTTTTAAAAGCTAAATACTTCCAAATATTAAAATGATCATACAATAATTCACATTTGACTTAACATTTAAAATAACATTAAGAATGTATCTTGATGATGTGTACATGAATAAACTATAATCACTTCATAAAACTTCAAAAGGTCAGTCTCTATTGCTTGAATTCTTGACAAGGATTATCTAGTCATTGTGAATGAGTGACTAAGTGAAGCTATGTCAAAATTATAAACAAGTCTGACACATGATTTGGAGACTATAAATGGAACCAAATCTCTAAAATTTAAATGGAATTCATAAATGAAGTCATAGTAGTATGTAAAAATATGAAAGTAAAATAGCAATGCTAAAGAAATTGGGTCCCCATTTGAGATTTGGAGTAATAGGGTGTGTTGGACCCAAAAAATGCAATGAATAAAAAATCCCCAGTCCATTATCTCTATTAAGGTTATTTGAATTTTTTTTCTATTTCAATGGTTTTCCAAACCTTTATTTTCCAATAGTCATCCTCTCTAGGTACAATCTTGGCCTGATCTAAATAAATATGATGTTTTGTGAGATGAGAGTGTCCCATAAGGGTGTAGATATCTATTGTGTATAATGAAGGTCTCTTGGATGCTATTTGAGCCTATTTTTAATGACCTGCTAGTTTTTTCAATGTAAGGAACTCCACAAGAACATGGAATGATGTAAATGCCTTTATGTGTTAGAGGATCAAAATGATATTTGATAAAGTATAAAGATGTTCTAAGTGTGTTATGAGGTTTGAATTCATTTTGTATACTAACTTTTCTCACAATTCTTGAAATATTTTTCGAGATGCCTTTAACATATGGAATTGTTATCCTAGGAGCATCTAAATTCCAATTATTATCTCTTAATCTTTGCTTGCTCATTTTGTGAAAATATTTTTCAATCTCCCATTTGTTATAACCATTCTCCATTAAAACCTTAATGAGGTAATATCATTTTTCTTGAAGGTTTTTTGGATCTAGAATCTTAAAAGCCCTTGAAGCTAGAGAGTAAAGGACAATAGTTTTATGGTGTGGTTGATGGTGTGAGTTGGCTTGTAGATAAATATTCACGTGCATTTTATTTATATAGACATCATGGTATCAAGTTCCATCCATTTTTATAAGACAAGGACATCAAGGAAGGGTAAATTATTATTCTCTTCTTTTTTCAATAGTAAAATTTATTTGGTTTGATTTTCCATAATTAACAATTATTTTTGTTAAGTTCTTAGACTCTTATATTACTACCACAATAGGATCAAACCTAGTAAAAATACTTATTAATATATATGTTGGTGCATTTATTTGTTTTATTGCATTTAATTATATTTATTATTTAGATTGGTGCACTAATTACTTATTGTAATTAGTTTATTAATAATTTGCACCAGATAGGATAAGCTTTCTTAGCTAGTAGTCAATTTGAACACCTATCTTGTTACAGTGGAGTTCCACTCCACTAATAAGGTAAGATAGGATAAGATTTCTTAACTAGTAGTTAACTTGTGTTGATCATTTACACAAGTTGGATACATATCTTGTTAGTGTGGAGTTGCACTCCACTATTTTTTTAGTCGGATATCAGTTGAAATACACGTGTTGTGTGAGTTCCCTAATCTTTATCATGCATGCCTTGCTCTATAAAAGTAATGGCTATTTGTGTACTCTATATCAGATTAAGATTGAATTATCAGAGTAATTCATCATATTTGAGTTATTTATTTATTTTTGTTAGTATCTCAAATATACAGTTATTGTTTATTACTATTAATATTTTATCTCTTATTTATGATTTCTATTAGATTCATTAGATCCTATAGATAATTATAACATGGTATCAGAGCTATATTGAATATATAGATTGATAAATATTTAAGAGAAAAATATCCAGATATAGAATCAATTTTTTGATTTTGTATATAGACACAAATTGATTTTTTTGGAGAATTTTCAAGCTCGCCATTGAGTTCATAGTGTCCAAAATAGTCAAAATCATCTATAATTTTGTCCAAATTGACAAATGAGGTGAAATTGGCAAGGGTTTGATCTAGAAGCACCATGCCCAAATCTAGTGGGTACCTAAAAATTAAAGTATTTCTGAGCAAAATGGACCTCATAGTTGTGTTCAAAAGGCATCAAAACCTACAGATCCATATAAAATCTATCCAATTTGGACATAGTCACCCAGAAGGCTATTTTATTTTACTCCTAGGGATGGCTATATGGACCGTATGGACTGCACAGATCAAAAAAAAAAAAAATTGGTAGGTCTGATGGATCAGTAGGTATATTTGAAATAAAAACTTTAGAAGCCCACCATTCGAACACTGGGAGGTATTTTTGACCTTTTTTTTTTTGAAATATAATAAAATTTTGTGATCTTCACTATTGTACTTTCAGTGTTTTCTAAATTTATCTAGATTTTTATAGAATTTATATTTTTTATAGTAGCTCTTGCACATCCTCATTTTTAAAACTTCATAGGCTCATAAAATTCACATACGACCTCGTATTGAGGTCTTATTTTTTTTGAAAGTTAATATTTTTTTGAGAAAAATACATTGGTATATAAAGTTTTGTAATAAAGTGCATATTTTTTATACTTTTAGACTAGAGGGCCTAATTAAGCTTTTTAGTGCCTTACACAAATTAAGTCCTGAATATTCATCTTTTGTCTCTAGCTTTCAAACTCATAGGCTCATATTGGGCACATCATATCAAATGCCCACCTTTGAGGTGTTCTCTAAGATTATAATGGTTGAAGAAAAAAAGTTAATAGATATAGGTCTAATCAAGTCATCCAAATCTCAAACTCTAGTTACAAGTCAACCTTAGCATGAGTAATTTTTAAAATCAACATCAAATACAGGTTTAAGTAAAAAAAGCAGAATAATCAAAATAAGTCACAGAAAGATAAGAATAAAGGGTAACAATATTCTTCACAAGGAGATTATAAATCCACTAATAATAAAGGGGATTCACAAAAAAGGATTGGCACTCCTTGCCCTTATTGTAAAAAGGGGTTTCACATTAAACAAGATTGTTGGAAGAAAGAGATTGATGAACTTAAGGGTCTTCTGAAAAAGAATAACATAAATAAATTAAAGGATTCTTTCACTCATTAAAATTTAGGGGAAGGGAAAGCTATGACACTAGTTGCACTAAAAACTTCTCCTAAGTCATAGGTAATTGACTCAAGTTCTTCACAACATATGGGTTCTAATCAAGAATAATTTTTTGAATTAGATCCAAGTTTCTTGCCTCATATTCTCATAGGTGATGATTTTAAGGTAGATGTTATAGGAAAAGGTACAATTGATATTGATAGTGGTGTATTTGAGGATATTCTCTATGTGCTAGAGTTATCAGCTAAGCTTCTCTCTATCTACCAAATCACTCACTTTGATACTAGTAGAAAAGTTGAGTTCACACTCGATTCTGTATCAATCAAAAAATTGGAGGATAATGCCTTAGTTGTAGTGGGAAAAGTTGATAATAATACTTGGATTTATTCATTCTTCCATTTTGTGCCTCAGTCTTCCTCTACAACATTGCTCTCACACACTGATTCAGTGAACAAGCAATGGCATGAGTGGTTTGGTCATTTGAACTACCTCTATTTACAATAAATTACTTAGTGAGAGATGGTTATGTGACTTCCATAGATTCAATTTTTAAGAGGTGTATGTCATGGTTGTGTCTTAGAAAAACATCTAGAGGATAAGTTTGATAAAGGGAAGGCTTCAAGGGCTACACAAGTAAACAAACTTGTTCATAGTGATTTATTAGGTCCATTACCTACTTTGTATTTTAGTAAAACCTGTTATGTTCTCAAATTTATTGATGATTATTCAAGATATACTTGGGTTTATTTTTATAAAACTCAAGAGTGAATTATTTGATAGATTTTTAGAGTTTAAAGTTCCAATAGAGAAATAATCTGGAAAGTATGTCAAGATTCTTTGCATAGATAATGAGAGGGAATATGTGAACGAAAAGTCTGAACAATTCTATGTTCTTGAAGGAATTGATCTTCAACATCTAGTTGCATACACACCTCAGTAGAATGGTGTAATAGAGAGGAAGAATAGATTATTAAAAGAGATGGCAAGTTGTATGATTCATGTAAAATCATAAGTACCTGAGTACTGAGTAGAAGTGATTAATTGTGCTACATATATACAAAATAGATATTCTCACAAAGATTTAAAGGGGATAACACCTCTTGAAGCTTGGTGTAATAAGAAGCTAGATGTGGATCATTTAAGAGTCTTTGACAGTCTAGCATAGACTCACATACCTTCAAATAAGTGTCATGTTTTAGAACAACAAAGTCAAACTTGTATATTTGTTAGATATCCTGATGATGTTTATGGATATCGAATCATTGATCCATATTCACATGAACTTATTATAATGAGAAGTATTTAATTTGAAGAAAGTCCTTCAGACTTGTCTTCTAAAATTTCTCATTTTTTCCTTAAAAGAATCAGATAGTAGTGATAATGATACTCCTACTCATAGAGATGATGAGGTAATACTTCTTCAATAAGGTTTAACAAGTCATGTTCCTTCTCTAGATCCTCACCCATTGATGCCTTTGTGGGATAGCCAAAATTTGGTGGATGTAGACCCTCTTGTTAAGGATCCATTAGATAGGAGGAGAACACAGTCATAGCATGATCTTCCAAATTCCTATATTACTATACATTCTGATCCACAATATTTTTATAAAGCCATAGGGATAGTTGAGTGGGATTCAACAATGGAAGAAGAGTATGACTCATTGATTAGGAACAACACTTGAGATCTTGTTCATATTTCTAAGGGAAGAAAATTAGTATGATGAAGGTGGATATATCATACTAAGTTTAAAATGGATGGAAATATTGATAAGTATAAAACACGCTTAGTGGAAAAAGTTTTTTCTAAGTGAAAAGCATTGAATATACAGAAACCTTTACATCTATTACTAAGATGAATTCCATTCACTTGATCCAATCTATTGGTGTAGCTAGTGGTTAGGCTATACATCAGATGGATGTGAAGAGCACATTTCCTCACATGGATCTTCATGACGAGATATATATGAAGCAATCACAGAGGTTCCTTCAAGATTTTTCATTGGTGTACCACTTGCAAAAGTCTTTTCATGACCTAAAATAAGCCTCTAGAGCTTTGTATTATAAGATGAACACATTTATTCTCTTAGTTGGGTTCTCAAGATGTCACTCAGATCCGAATGTCTACATTCTATGGTAAGAGGATTCACTATTATAATTAGTTCTCTATGTTGATGATCTCATTATTATAGGGGGCACAACATCCATCATTAGTAGTGCTAAGACTTCACTTTATGATAGGTTTTTTATGATAGACATAGCCCTATTTGACTATTTCTTGAGATTTAGATAACACAGTCTTTTTCTAGTATTACGTTTTTATAGTCCAAGTACGTCATGGACTTGTTAGCTCAGTTTCACATGGTTGATTTTAGGCCTGTACCTACTTATTTATTATCTAGAGTTAGACATGAGGTTCATTATTCTACTCCTTTGGTTGATGCCACATTGTATCACCAATGTATAGGCAACCTCATTTATCTGACTCATGCATGGCCCAATATTTTATATGTAGTTGGCATGGTTACATGCTTTATGCAGAGACCACATGAGCTTCAATGGAGAACCATCAAGTACATTTTGAGCTACATTCAGGGTAATATCAGATATGAGATTAATTATATAGAAGGTATAGGTTTAGACTTGGTGGGATACACAGATTTTGATTGGGCTAGCGATTATGTTGATCGTAAGTCCACTTTTGGTTACAGCTTTCACTTTGGATTTGGTGTCATTTTTTGGTAGAGCAAGAAGAAAAATGATATTTCTCTTTCATCTATAGAAGCTGAGTATCATGGTGTTGTTATTCCACTACTAAGGCTATTTAAATTCAAAATATTCTCACTGAGCTTGATGTTTCATTTCTAAAGCCATCAGTCATCTACTGCGACAACCAGAACACTATCGAGATCTCAAAGAATTTGATTTATCATCATAGAACCAAACACATAGAGATCCATATGTAGTTTATCAGGGAGCTTATTTATGTAGAGATCATTGATCTATAATATTATCTTATGGAGGAGCAAATTGTAAATATTTTCATCAAACCTTTCACTGAAAGCAAGTATCTTCACATGCGATCTCATATGGGGGTTTGGGATATCAATTATTTAGGGGACATTAGTTCTTTAGGGGGGATCTCCTAGACCTTCATTTTGAGGAGTTTTTTCCTTTCCTCATCTATTTGTATAAAGTACCTAATATGGCTACACATTATTAGGACTTTTATCTTCATAGCCCTACCTAAGCTTCGATTATGAGGAGGTGTTGGTATATTTATTTACTTTATTACATTTACTTATATTTATTATTTAAATTGGTTTAGTAATTACTTATTATAATTAGTTTATTTTGTTTATTAATAATTTACACTAGATAGGATAGGCTTGCTTAGCTAGTAGTCAACTTGGACACCTATCTTGTTACAGTGGAGTTCCACTCCACTAATCAAGGTAAGATAGAATAAGATTGCTTAATTAGTAGTCAACTTGTATTGATAATTTATATAAGTTGAACACCTATCTTGTTAGTGTGGAGTTGCACTCTACTATTTTTGTAGTCAGATATCAGTTGAACTACACATGTTTTGTGAGTTCCCTGATCTTTATCATGAACGCCTTGCTCTATAAAATTAATGGATATTTGTGTACTCTATATTAGATTAAAATTAAATTATCAGAGTAATTCATCATATTTGAATTATTTATTTATTTCTATTATTATCTTGGATATACAATTATTGTTTATTACTATTACTATTTTATCTCTTATTTATGCTTTCTATTAGATTTATTAGATCCTACAGCTAATTTTAACATAGTACTAGAGCTATCTTGAATATATATATATATATATATATATATATATATATATATATATATATATATATATATATTCAAGAGAAAAATATCTAGATATAGGATTAGTTTTTCGATTTTGTATACAGGTACAAATTGAAGCTTTTTAGATAATTTTTGAGCTCACCATTGAGTTCAAAGTGTTCAAAATAGTCAAAATAATATACAATTTTGTCCAAATTGGCAAAGGAGGTAAAATTGGCAAGGGTTTGATCTAGAAGCACCATGCCCAAATATGGTGGGTACCTAAAAATAAAAGCATTTCTAACCAAAATGGACCTCATGATTATGTTTAAAAGGCATCAAAACCTATAGATCCATATAAAAAATATCCAATTTGGACACAGTCACCTGGAAGGTAATTTTTTTTTTTGCTTCCAAGTATGGCTATATGGACTGTATGGATTGTGCAAACAATTTCTTTTATAGGCCTCATAGATCAGTAGGCAAATTTGAAGAAAGGGCAACTTTAAAATCCCACCATTTAAACATCGAGAGGTATTTTAGAGCAATTTGTTTTGAAATAACTTAAAATTATATGTTCTTCATTGTTGTACTTTCAGTGTTTTCCAAATTTATCTATATTTTTATAAAATTTAGATTTTTCTATAGTAGCTCTTACACATCCTCATTTTTACAACTTCAGAGGCTCATAAATTTCACATACAATCTTGTATTGAGGTCCTATTTTTTTAAAAGTTAATATTTTTTCGATAAAAATACATTGGTGTAGAAATTTTTGTAATAAAATACATATTTTTTGTACTTTTAAACTAGAGGGCCTAATTAAGCTTTTTATAAAATGAAAAAAATATAATTCAGCTTTTTAATTGCACTCAATTATAAAGTGCCAACAAATACTTATTGGGTGGGATAAAACTAAATAATTCAAAAGGGTTTTGTGATGTGTTCCGTACTTTGATTTTTGCTTTATGATTATTTATTTTCAATTACATCATGGGAAATTCTAAATTTTTTACTATTAACAACATACAAATTTAACACATGAAAAAATAATTCTTGGAATGTATTAATGAAGTTAAGATATATGCCTTACATAACAACTCTTCTTACTATACCTACTGATACAAAAAAGTTACAACACTTTCTCTTTAAAACTACTAAGGTAATTGGATGCATTCGATCTTACATGTCTTTAAATTTAAATTTCCATGTTGATAAATATAAAACTCTAAAAGATGCTTGGGATAAATTAGCATCATTGTTTGACAAAATAGATGAGGTTCGTGGTTACCAAATTGATAACAAATTCATTAGTTTGGGTCTTAAAAATTATGTTACAATACAAGACTACATCACTAAAGTCATATATCTTAGAGAATTTTTTTTTAAATGTAAAATTAATAAAAATTATATTTAATTGATTTTCGGTGCCTTAAAAAATTAGGTCTTGAATATTCATCTTTTGTCTCTAGCTTTCAGACTCATAGGTTTATATTGGGCACATCATATCAAATGCCTATCTTTGAGGTATTCTCTAAGATTATAATAGTTGAAGAAGAAAAGTTAATAGATATGGGTCTAATCAAGTCATCCAAATCTCAAGCTCTAGTTACAACTCAACCTCAACATAAACAAGTTTCAATATCAACATCAAATACATGTTCAAGTAAAAAGAAGCTGAATATCAGAATAAGTCAGAAATATAAGAATAAAGGGTAACAATCTTCTTCACAAAGAGATTATAAATCCACTAATAAGAAAGGGGATTCACAAAAAAGGACTGGCACTCCTTACCCTTATTGCAAAAAGGGGTTTCATAGTGAACAATATTGTTGGAAGAAAGAGATTGATTAACTTAAGGATCTTCTCAAAAAGAATATCATAAATCAATCAAAGGATTCTTTCACTCCTTCAAATTTAGGGAAAAGAGAAGCTATGGCAGTAGTTTCACTCTAAAATTCTCCTAAGTCATAGGTAATTGACGCAGGTGCTTCACACCATATGGGTTTTGATCAAGAATAATTTTATAGATTAGAACCAAATTTCTTACCTCATAGTCTCATAGGTGATAATTTTAAGGTAGATGTTATAGGAAAATGTATAGTTGATATTGATTGAAGTGTATTTGAGGATATTCTCTGTGTATCAGAGTTATCAGCTAACCTTCTCTTTATCTACCAAATCACTCACTTTGATACTAGTAGAAAAGTTGAGTTCACACTCAATTCTGTATCAATCAAAAAATTGAAGGATAATACCTTAGTTGTAGTGAGAAAAGTTGACAATAATACTCAGCTTTATTCATTTTTCTACTTTGTGCCTCAGTTTTCCTCTACAACTTTGCTCTCACACACTGATTTAGTGAGCAAGCTATGGCATGAGTGGTTTGGTCATTTGAACTACCTCTATTTACAATAGCTTAGTCAGCAGGAGATGGTTATTCTTAGGCAAACATCTAGAGGATAAGTTTGATAAAGGGAAGGTTTAGAGGGATACACTATTCATCAAACTTGACATAGTGATTTAGTAGGTCCATTTCGTACTTTATATTTTAATAAAACCTATTATGTTCTCACATTTATTGATGACTATTTCATATATACTTGGGTTTATTTTATGAAACTCAAGAGTGAAGTATTTGATAGATTTTTAGAGTTCAAAGCTCTACCAGAAAAATAATCTTGGAAGTACGTCAAGATTCTTTGCACAAATAATGAGAAGGAATATGTGAACAAGTTTGAACAATTCTGTGCTCTTATAAGAATTGATCTTCAACATTCAGTTACATACACACCTCAATAGAATGGTGTAGCAGAGAGGAAGAATAGATTCTTAAAAGAGATGGCAAGTTGTATGATTCATGCAAAATCATTAGTACCTGAGTGGTGAGTAGAAGTGATTAATTATGTTGCACTCTTTTCTTGAGATTTAGATAGCATAGTCTTTTTCTAAGATTACATTTTCATAGTCCAAGTATGTCATATACTTGTTATCTTGGTTTCACATGGTTGATTTTAGTCTTGTACCGACTTTTTTCTTATTTGGAGTTAGACTTGAGGTTCATTATTCTACTCCTTTTGTTGATGCCACATTGTATCATCAGCTTGTAGGCAACCTCATCTATCTGACTCATACATAGCCCAACATTTTATATGTAGTTGGCATTGTTTCACACTTTATGCAGACACCACATGAGCTTCATTGGAGAGCCATCAAGTATATTTTGAGCTACATTTAGGGCACTATTAGATACGAGATTCACTATATAGCAGGTACAAATTTAAACTTGGTGGGATACACATATTCTGATTGGGATGGAGATTATGATGATTGTAAGTCCACTTCTGGTTACAACTTTCACTTTGGATCTGGTGCCATTTATTAGTAGAGCAAGAAGCAAAATGTTATTGATATTTCATCTACAGAGGTTGAGTATTGTGGTGTTGTTAATGACACTATTGAGGTTATTTAGATTTAGAATATTCTCACTGAGCTTGGTCTTTCATTTTGAAAGCCATCAGTCATCTACTACGACAACTAAAACACTATCCAGATCTTAAAGAATCTGATTCATCATCAGAGAACCAAACACATAGAGATCCATATGTAGTTTATTAGGGTGCTGATTCAGGTAGAGATCATTGATCTATAATATTGTCTTATGGAGGAGCAGATTGCAGATATGTTCACCAACCCTTTCACTGAGAGCAAGTATCTTCACATGTGATCTCATTTGGGGGTGTGGAACATCAGTTCTTTAGGGGACATTAGTTCTTCAGAGGGGTTCTCCTAGACCTTCATTTTGAAGAGTTTTTTCCTTTTCTCATCTATTTATACATAGTACCTAATATGGCTACACATTATCGAGACTCTTATCTGCATAGCCCTACCTAAGCTTCTCTTATAGGGAGGTGTTGGTGTATTTATTTGTTTTATTAGATTTACTTATATTTATTATTTAGATTGGTGCAGTAATTAATTATTGTAATTAGTTTATTATGCTTATTAATAATTTGTACTAGATAGGATAAACTTGCTTAGCTAGTGGTTAACTTGGACATGTATCTTGTTACAGTGGAGTTTCACTCCACTAATCAAGGTAAGATAGGAAAAGATTTTTTAATTAGTAGTCAACTTGTGTTGATCATTTAAACAAGTTGGACATCTATCTTGTTAGTGTGGAGTTGCACTCCACTATTCTTGTAGTCAGATATCATTTGAACTACATGTGTTGTGTGAGTTCCATGATCTTTATCATGCATGCCTTGCTCCATATAAGAAATGGCTATTTTTATATTCTATATCAGATTAAGATTGAATTATTAGATTAATTCATCATATTTGAATTATTTATTCATTTTTGCTATTATCTCGGATATATAGTTATTGTTTATTACTATTACTATTTTATCTCTTATTTATGTTTTCTATTAGATTTATTATACCTTGTAGTTAATTCTAACAATATCTTTGATTACTCTTTGATAATTTAATTTATCTCCATTAGTTTTAATCTAAATGACCAAACATATATTTCAAGCAAAACAATTATTTATAGATTCAAATTCTTTTAATTTGTAGATTTTCAATTTTTCTTCTTAATAAATGCAACTTAATTAATTTTACCTAGTTGCTATCTTGATATGCATTTTTTGAAAATTTCCATACTTGCTTGGATCTTGTAACTACTGTTATTTGTAGAAAAATGGAGTCTTCCATTGCAATTTGTATGAAGTAGAGGACATTGACATCCTTCTTTTTACTCTCCTTTAGCAAGTTCCTCTCAACTTGTATCAATGCATTATATGCGTTTTGATTAGAAAAGTCAGAAAAGCTATTTTCGACAAGCTATCATAAATATTAATAACAAAAAATGGTTTTTATTTTAATAATTCATATATCATATAGTTTACCATCAAATAGTGGTGCTTATGGCTAAATGTTGTTGCTGTTAGCCAACACCAAAACTACCTAAACAATACTCTGCATTTTGATTAGTAAAATCTGTCTTTGACAAGCTATCGTAAGAGCAAAAAATGGCCTTCATTTTAATACTTCATATATCGTATATTTTTCCATCAAATAGTGGTATTTGTGACTAAAGGTTGATGCTGCTAGCCATCACCAAAACCACCTAAACAATACTCTGATACCAATTTGTTCGAAAGTGAGATACACTCTGTTTTATTGGTCGTAATACTGTCATTTTTAATCACAAAAAATGTTATTGCAATGCAAAAGAGATCCCCAAAAAACCAGAGATTCACATACAAATTAAAACATAAATTTTATTACTTAATGCTGTTGCTTACATTTTATTTCTTCATCTAATGCTATTTCTCTCACTGCTTTGTTCTTCTCTTCTTTTTCTACGTTGCTATGCTTTTTCCTCTTTTAACTTTCGGTTACTGTCGAGACATCTAAAATTATAAATAGAAATCTACAAAGGTATGGAGCGGATGTGACCATTTGATAGAGGAGTAGCTTGGAATGAAGTCAATCTTATCAGTTAAAAATCAACAGCTATTGCAAAAAAATAAGGTATATACAAATGTTGGGAAATACAACTTTGGGAAATCCAAATCAATTCCAATCGATTGCAGATGCTTCTGCACTTGTAGATGAAGCTGAACTGTTTTCTCTGGACTTTATTGCTTCATCAATCACTCCCCATGCCTTGCCTGATATTACAATTGAGTCTGCTATCTTCTCATCTTCGAGTTCTGCAACCCAATCTTTGCAGTTCTTTATCAGCAAATCAGGTAACTCTTGCAAGCAAGAAGCAAATACATCGGTGAAGAAATCGATCAACTCGTCAATCAAGTTCTTGGTGTCACCATAGCTATGGTCTGGATTATCTTCCACACTTTGTACTTGCAATAACTTAGTGCCACAGACTTCCAGTCTGAATATATCCCATACGCTACCTTAGCATTAGGGATATTTCCCAGTAGGTGCCTTTTCCCAAGAACTTGGCAAGCATTATGAAACAACTTTGTGATGGTATCTTGAGCTTTTTCAACGGTTGTAACTCTATGTTTGGATTGACACTTATCCTTCAAATTTTCATAAGATTTCTTCACTGCTACTGTTTATTTGTTGGCAGCGTATCTCACTGCAAATGCTTCCACATTGTAATTGACAAAGATACCCACTATTACTCCTACATTTGCAGGACAATCTATAAACTCCATGAGATCTTACAATTTGTATCATCAGCACCACTCACTTCCCGGATGATTTTGTAAGACTATCGATTTAAATTCTATAGTTGCTTTAAAACATGTGTCAAAGCTGAAGCTTCGCAGCTTGGGATAAGGTTTTTGTTTTAAAGCATTATTTATTTGTTTTCTTACTCGGCTTATTTATAATCTATTTTAAAACTCTTTTGATATGTTGTATTGCTTTGAAGTCCTCTATTTATTAAGGCAGCTTGTAATCTTTTATATATAGTAGAAAAAAAAGATTATTTTAAAAATTATTTTTTTAAGAAAAAACCCTATTTTAAGCTATAAAGCTTCAATATTAACGCATCTTTTAAAACAATAGAAATTAAATCGATATTCTAACATTCCTTTTTAATTTATATCATGAGTTAATTCAACATTCATAATGCCCATATTTTGTATAAGGCATTCAAAATATAGTGCTTTAAGAAAAAACCCTATCCTAAGCTATGAAGCTTCAGCATTAACAGATTTTTTAAAACAATAGAAATTAAATCGATATTTTAACATTCCTCCTTAATTTATATCATGAGTTGATTCTCTTGTGCTAATGTCTTTGTAAATATGTGTGCCAATTGGGCTTCAGATCTATAAAATTCTAAATAGATATCTCTATTGTTCACCAACTCTACGTTGAAGTGAACCCTGGTGTCAATATACTTTCTTCTCTTGTGAAAAACACGATTATTTAATAATGCAATTGTTGATTTGTTGTCACAAAATAATGGTGTAAAATTCTCCTTATGCAATAGATATTTCAACACTCTGCATCCAAATTGTTTGATGTGCTACTAATGTTGCTGCCACATACTTTTCTTCTATTGATGATATTGTCACTATAGACTACTTCTTTGATGCCCATGAAATCATACCTATGCCAAAATGAAAAATGTATCCAAAATTACTCTTCCTATCATATGTGCAAAAAATGTATCCAAAAGTACTCTTCCTATCATGTGTTACATACAAAATCACTAACAATATAGCTAATTAAATCAAAATCAATAGTTTTGTAATATAATTCTTTATACCCTATTGTCCCTGCAACATATCTCAATATTCTATTCCCAACTTGTCAGCTTAATTTTTTTCGTGACTCCATAAATTTTGAAATCAAGCTAACTACATACATAATATTTGTCCTTGCAGCTGTGAGGTAAATCAAATTTTAGATGACATTTTGGAACATAGTCGGATCAACATTGGATTCCTTATCTTCTTGGTTGAGTTTCGTATGTTTCAACTTGGATTAGTGTTGAATTGCAATTAAACATCTAAAATCTTCTCAACACATCCTTGGCATAAATAGATTGATAAATAAATATATAGTTATCTGATTGAACAAATTCAATGCCAAAAAAAAATTCATCAATCCTAAATCTATCATTTCAAGTTCATTCTTCATTGTTGATTTGAATGTCTACAAACAAATTTATAGAAAAGTTTAAGTCATCAACATATAAACATACAATCAAAATTTGACCTTATTTGTTAATTTTTGTGTACAACATATGCTCACAACTACTTCTTTTGAATCTATTGCTTATCAAGTATGAGTCAATCTAGCCAGAGTTAATTTTAAGAGGTCCCAATGGAAAATCTATTGGAAATATTTGGCAAATCTAAGAAAATTTAATTCATAACTATGGTAAATCCTCTATGATTGTGAAGGAGTGAAAATAAGCAGTTACCTATTTTTTTGGTACAATAATTTGATTGGACCAAAAGACAGATGTTGAATGGAACCACTACAGGCCACATCGAATAATCTCACCGAATGGATGAAATAAATGATGTGATTGATGATGTGTTAGATGGCTATGATGAATGGTTGCACCAAATGGTTGTGCAGAATGCCTATGTTAAACAAATGTGTCATCAAACGGTTGTGGTATATGGTTGTGTGGGGAAGTTATGTTGAATAACTTAGCCAAATATCATGTGGCAACCTACATGCACTAAATTTCAAGTGTCAGATGGTTATGCCAAGTGGTGGCTTGAGTAGACAATGTCCAATGGTGATGTCGATCCATGCTACTGGGTGATCAGTGAAACTGATCTCCTATCTAGTTACTTGATTGCCCCCATTATCCTATAAATACTCACCCTCTTCCCTAATTTTAAACATTTTGTAGAATATATTTCTCATTCCCCTTTGCCCCCACCCATAGTAATTCCTCATTGATGGAAATAAAATACATTTTCAAGAACCTACTATGCATGGATATTTTGAAGATCATACAACATCTAGATGTGTATAATGATTAGATTCTGAAATGCAACTTTGGTGGCCTATTGTATATGACCTAGTATGATACATATATTAGGTTACTCAAATTACTAATGCCTTCCTATGGCACTAGAAATAAGAGCTTCATCACGAATCTGGACTCTAGAATGATTCATTTTAGCACATTGTTAAAAGAGATTCATAATCTAACAAGTCTTCTATTTCACAATGTAAACCCTGTGACTTTGAAAGCAATGATATTAGATGATGAGAATACTTATTTGGAATCAAATTTTAACTTACAAATCAGTAGAACCGATATGTAATTATAATTTTTTATATTCAAAATTAAACTTTTAATATGTAAATTCCTCATTTTTCTATTTTGTTTCAGATAGCTAGAAGAGGGGTCTTCACGTGAAAGATGTTGGTGACCCTTTTTTAAAAGTATTTTTTCAATTTTTACTTGTGATAATAGTATTTTAGGAAAGACCATTATATATTCCCTATTGGGTAGTGGTTTACATTATTCATACTCTTTCTAATTTTAGATATGACAAGGGCACTTTTATTTCCTATAAGATAAGGCTTATATTCAATTATGCTTGTACCAATCCCAGTTCCATTACTTTTTATTTAAATTTTATTCTATCATTGTACTATTATGCCTTATATGATCTCTAAAAAATATCGATTCTAATTGTACTTCATCTAAAGATGAGCATAAGTGATTTATCTGTGGATGAATAGGAGGTTAGTTTATTTATTTATTAAACTAAGGTTTAATATTTATTTATTTGTTAAACCAATACAAATTTAAGGATAATATATATTTTAAATTTCTTTGTTATATCTAATATTTCATGCCTTGCCAAAATACTCTACCTCAAAAGGACAATGTGGAGTTGAAGGATCTGTGATTCCAAGTCTACATAATCATTCTTGCAATCATTTTGGATTTTGAAACATGCAAGAGTTTCTTCCCCATCGTCTCCATGTGCAAGTTTACTATTACAAATTTCAAATAATAATGTAACTTTTAAGTGAATTATTTTAGTTATTTTTTTTAATATTATAGTTAACTCAATATCTGTTGAAGTTATCATGGAACCACCACCACCATAACAAATGCCAACATTTATTTATCTCTTCACGATGGTTTTGGCTCCGGCAACTGCGCGCGCAAAGCCACATTTGAAATTGGATGCTATGATCCGAGAGGCCGGCGAGGATGTGGCTACCGTTACAAAGGAGGTTCTTCCTGATAATAGAGGGAGGAACCAGAATACCCGCAAAGGGATTTCTGCTGCGGGGATTGAAGATACTATAGCTGTGTGTCTGGTCAACGTTCCTGGTTCAGGGCATGGACTAGGGGGTGAACCTATGCAGATGTGGCGGCCTTTGAAGCAAAAATACATGATGCTCAGACTCACACAACAACTGTACCCACCCGTGTATCGCCTGTAAGTGCTTTAAAACCTATTAGGGTAACTCTAGACCCTGAATTAGTAGAAAATATCTTTCAAGAAGAAAAATGGTTTTCCTCTTGTGGTGCCATCTTCCACTTCAGAGGTTTTTGGCCCTCTTTTGTAGATCTACAGAACTAGATTGCTAAGAGTTGGTTGCATATTAAAGATGGTCAAATACAGCCCTGTGCCAGGGGTTTTTTTATAGTAATATTTCAAAGCCCTGAAGATAGGAAGTCTATTTTGTGCCACAATAATTTTTCTTGGCAGGGCAGATTTCTCCTAATGGCCAAACCTTGGCACAAGGATTTTAATCCTCTCTCGGAATCCTTTAACAAGATCCCTATATGGGTGCGGCTCCCTTATCTTCCGATACATTTGTGGCAAGAGGCGGTTTATAAAACCATTGGAAATGCTATAGGGGAGTTTCTATATGAAGAAGACAGTACTAAGAGCCACCATTCGACTTGTGCACAATTTCTGGCTGACCTGGATGTTTCAAAGGGCCTTCCTGAGGTGATTTGCATTGATTCCCCAAGGGGTTCCTGGACACAAATCTTGGATTATGAGGGGATTCCTTTTAGGTGTAGGAAGTGTCACCAGACAGGACATATTGTTGCCCGTTGTGGTGATGGGAAAAAAAATCCCAGACATTCACCTTCTTGGTGGCCAAAGGATTTCTCTGAACATAGCATAGACAAACAACCTTTGGAGACAACAACAGATTTCGAGACCGAGAATGAGGAAAGGTTGCAATCTGATTCGGAAGATCAAGAAGAATCACTGGAGAAACAATCAAATGTAGCCTCTGAGGAGGTTGAAGTTAAAGATATAGCTGAGCCTGAGGAGGAGGTGGTGATCTCTTCCCCTATTTTGGAGGATCTTTCTAAGAGCCAGACTATGTTAGACTGTCACAAGGAGTTTATGCCTTCTGGTGTCCACATATCAGTGTCTTCTGAGGCATGGGTTGCTGAGGCAGCTAAGGTAGAAGATGGCTGGACAGCAATCAGAAGAAAGAAGGCTAAGCCTTTGGTCCCTCCTCTAGATATGAATCTTCGGTCATGCAAAAAGAAAAATCTGAATTTAAAAGATTCATCCAAAGTTCCTTTCTGCTGATTAGTTTTTTGGGGCCAGCAAACTGGTCATTTTGTCTTGGCTTGCTGGTTACGGATCTGGAAGTTTGCTAATCCATTTGGTTATCTTTCAGTTCAGTGTTTTGTCAGCTATTTTTTCATGTTCTTTTTTGTCGGTAACAGGTCCCTGTAAAACCTGGTCTTGGTTCTTTTTTGTTATCAGGTTCTTGTGTTAACCTGGCTGTGCTTAAATGTTTATCTTTCTTCTTGTACAGGGTTTCGGGGTCCCTTCAAAACCTATTTTTACCATAATCTAAAACAAATGCCAACATTTAGTGTGCCTTCTAGACCCTTTGTGCAAGGTATTTTATATTACAAATTTTGGGTTTTTAGTGTTTTATTTTAGTTTTTTATGACTAAAAAATTGCATAATCTACCACCTCAAACCACCCTCATCATTCAGAATATGGTGCATAGATTAGAGGAGATACTATCACCAAATACAAGTACTAAACCTTTAATTTCAAACTACCATATAGTTTTGTTTTTAAAATTTACCACTTATTAAAAATAATTTAAATTTTGTAGGGCATCTTCAATCTTTGAGGAATAGTATGTTGTTGCCTCCACCCTCAAACTCAGTTCAATCAAGAGGAAGACTCTTCCATTACCAAAAGTATCAAAAACTAGTAGAGGAACATTGTAATTAAAGTGTTCTGAATTCTCCACTTTCTCTATTGGAGGTATATTGAGTTGGTAGGGATTGACTTGTTTGTAGGAAATTGATTTTGATGAGGAATATATGTGGATTGAATGTGGAAACGTTTTAAGAGTTACTTTCAATCTACATGATTTTATCTAGGGACTAAATGTTCATGTGATTGCTTAGAAGGAACCTTGTACCTCTTTACCCCCAACCCCACTAGAAAATGTTGTCTTGTTTGATGATGATATTACATATTTTCCATTGAAAATTTTTTTATCAAAAAATATTACTTCAAATCTTAAGGAGGAAGTTATAGATGAATTAAACAAATGTGTATATTTGGGAGTTTTGGGAGAAGGCATTGATAAGAAAAATTAATGTCCATTATCGCAACCACTCCCAATGGAAAAATTTGTTTTCTTTGGTGCAACATGAACCCACAAAGATTGATTCTTTGTTTGCCCAAGATAAATCTAGGTGAATTACTATTTCTAATAGTTACAATGATAATGTGTTGACTATTAGGCGTAATAGGTTGGATAATTTGAATTAAAAAAGCCTAAAGATATTTTAATAAATGGGTGAAAGACAACAACATTATTGTGTTGCAAACATTGAGAAGTAAAAATCTTTGGTAATGTATCTTCATTTTAATCAAATTTCATATCACACTTATTTTTGGTCAAATCTTATTAGATTTCATTTTAAATTGCAAGTAAAATATGAGAATGTGAAAAAAGACGTTGAGGTCCTCAATGTGCATCTGAAAAATGCACAATTTTTTTTATATTATATCATTCAATTCAAGGAAAAGTTTTTTCTGTTGAATAAACAGAACGGACTCCAAAAAATCATTAAGGAGCAAGGATAGGATCTTGATGCCTTATTTATGAAAAAGATAGATGTCAATCCATGTCTACTTTCTATAAGAGATGTTACAAAAAAAGAAAGGAAAAATCTTATTCATATTAATTTTTCATCTGAGGATCTTGTAAGGGCAGGGATATTGAAGGACAACACATAAGATGTTATGGTTGAGAAAGTAGTTGAGAAGTGAAACCATCAAAAAATGTTAATTTTTGATGTTTTAAACTCTATAATATTTTTAAACAATGTTTTTCTTTAAAACATATATTTTAATTGACAACTTTAATTTTGGATTTGCAATGATCAATTTATCAAGTTTTAATTAGTGGATGAGCCATGTGGATTGCAGTTCATTTTTTTGATAGATTTGGTATTAGACTTGAAAATGAATTTTAATTTTAATTTTATGATGTTGTAAAGTCACTATTATTAAATTTGAGTTTATTTAGTTGATGTAATTCAAATAAAATAATAATACAATATATTGTTCTATCACCATCAGATTTGAATTCAAATTCATATTATTAAGCTAATAGTTAAAACTCTTAATATGGTGCTACAATATCAAATTACATTTATTTCAAATGACAATATAATTAAATAAAAGGTAAATTTGCATGATGAATGGATTGAATATTTCAAATGACAATACTATCCATAAATTTAATGAAAATAGTATTTGAAACATTTTACAATATAAAAAATTATATGAAATCAAAATTCAGAATATGATAATTGCAATAAATATACAACTAATATTCTGGTAGTTGAAATAATTCTATACAAACCTGATCATCATCAGTGACATTTGCATCTACTGTGTTAATGTCATTATTTACATCCTCTTTATTTGTCTTTGTATTTTTAACACCTCTTCTTTCGTTTAGAGAACTCCATGTTGTTAGTGCTCTTGCATAAACAAACATGTCCATATAATAATATCAAACATGTTTCTAAGTTTTTATCCAATCTATTTCAAAGTTTTGACTTAATGAATGAAAATGCACTAACTACTCTTTCATCTTTCATTGAGCCTAGAATCATTGTTTGAAAAATCTCATATAATAAGAATTATTCACTTAGACTTTCCTGCAGTATACTACTAGGATAAAGTTCTTTCCATAGCCATGTAATTTCCCCATTCCTGTCGATTTACATAGAGGATGATATTTTTCAAATATTTTAATTCAAAAATGAGTTGACTAAGATGTCATTAAATCCTTTCCTAAAATACCTTTTATTTCTACTCCATTCACTTGTACAGATTTACTGAAATGTTTTACAAGACAAACCATGTATTTTTGAAATAAATTGTTAATCAACTTTTGACTGTTATTAATTTTTTAGAATATAGGATTCAAATCTACCATGGGATCCAACAAATCATTCCTTTGAAAATTATCTATGATCTCTTTAGATAAGTTTTGTGAAATTATACTTAGTTTCATTTGGGTTTTAGATAGAATAATGTCATACATAATATGTATTATAGATAGTTCTTCAGATTCATCTCCCACAAGATCATGTCTTTTTTATAAAGTGTGTGTTATTATTTATTTTCCATTAACAATGACACAAAGATGATAATTGATACTCAATTTCAAATAGCTTTTAGAGTTCCTTAGATCTATTGAACATTGCCAACTACTAAAAATAGGGCCCTGAAACTTTTCATTCAAAGTGTATAGTATATCTAGAGATTAACTTACTCATTTTCTTAACCATATGAAGTAAAATAAATAAATGGATCTCTCCTGAGCATGTTTCATTAAACAATTCATTTCCTTCAGCATTGGGAGAATTCCACATAAGGTCAATAGTGTTTCTAAATCAGTTAAATGGTACAACAATTTTTTTGCCTTGTCAATTTCTCTACGATATTTATGCATAAAATCTACTAATAATAGATATTATTTTGGCATGGAGGTTCATGCATAAGAATCCATATTGTATCAACATCTTTCAATAGTTTCTTACCATCAGTCACTCTTATTGTAAATTTTTGGAACTCTAAAAATCTTTTTGGAATTCTTGGCATATAAGCATGTAGGTCACAAATGATCTCTTCCACTTTTTCCACATTAAAAAATTTGCTGACTATTTTATATATAAGATTCATCCTATGATCTATGCAATGAATTGGAATCATAGATGGATCAACTATTGTTTTCATCTAAACACACAAACTATTTCTATGTCCCTACATAACTAATGGACCATTAGCCCTAACATACACAAGATTTATAGCTATTGCATAATCATGCATCCCAGCTTTATCTTTTAAATTAGATACAACCATTTTGTGAATATTTTATGCATTGCATTTTTTTACCATTTTATGAATTGTTAGTAGATGAGGTTGCCTTCAATAGTTTTCAAAAGTATAAACATGTATGCAAACCTAGGATGTGTTGTCAATTTTTTTGACTTCATCAATAGACAATAAGATGAATAATGAATTTTAAATTTTTTATTTCAAATATTCCTTCTCAACCATAGCTAGACATTTTGTCATTTTTCAAGCACTACTATCTAACCAATGTAAATATGAAATATATACAAATATATTATGTTGAAATAAAATCTTATAATCTAAAAAATTAGAATTATGTCTTCTTCTTTTTTATAATCTGGTATACAATAGAGAACTATATATATTTTTCCTTTAGATAGGACTACATAACTTTTCAAAAATTTGCTTTGATTATTTCCCCTTTCTTAATAAGATAATTTTGACATTTATTATCATTTTCATACTCATGTGCATATCTTCATGCATACATTCTTCTACATTTTTCTATCTGTGTTCTTTTTATAAATCTATCTAGGTGTTTCACTGTCACATATACTTTTTCACAATGTTTCTCAATCATGTCCAATTTTAGTTGCATTCTATGTTCTTTTCCTAGTTTCTAGATACATACTATATATCTTCATTTTGTTGGAGTATCATCAACATTTTCAGGCTCTACAAGTTCTATAAAGATAAATTTTGTTGCTTATTCCACCTTAAAATACCTTCTAATTGTCCATCTACTTCTCTTCCTTTGTAAAATTTTTTGAGTGGAGGTTTAGTTGAACTTTGTGTTTGGTGAGAACTAGAAAGCTCTTCTTTCACTTGAGTGTCATGATCATTGTCATAAAAAACTAGAGGGTCTTCCACTGGTGGCATGTAATCATCAAAATAATATTCAGGGGGTGACATGTTATTCTAGCTGATTCTTTTTGGTGAGATATTAGTGGGGATTTTTGCATGTAAAATTGTTTTAATATTATTGAAAATTTAAAGTCAAATTTATGACAATCTAAAAAATAATAAATACTTATATTTTGAGTGAATTTTTATTGTGTAAAATTTTTAGTTGGATCTTTAAAATAAGATAATATGCTTGATTTTACTGATAATTGGCCTATCCTTTTACCATTCCCATCATATGACATGATGATCAATGATTCAACACTTCATTTCTACCATCTGGTTCTATCATCTAGTCAAAAAGTAGATGATACAAATTATTTATGTTATTTATTGGTAGCATTGTTCTAATTTTTAACTCTATCATTCAATAGTCTCATTTGGTATTAACATTCAACACTTCTATTCGGTGCTCTTGTTTATCACTATCATAAGATATTGTCATTCAAAACTATCATTTGGTTCTTCATATCGGCATTATTGTTGTTTCATATCACCATCCAATTACTCTATTCAGTTACTATCATTTGGTATTGTCGTCCTCTGATTTTAGTTCTACTTTTTGACTTGTTTGATATTGAATGGTAGTTGTACTATACATATGTGGAAAATTTAAATGTAATGTAAGATATTATTATAAATTGTTGGTGATTCGTCTCCTAAAATAATTTATATTACTAAATTTTTAGTGATCTAGATCCATCTATCGACCCTAATAAATTATAAAAAATAAAATTAAAAAATTAGAATATTTGTGAATTAATGAATATTCACCACTAAAATATACCATGAATCCAACTATACCATGCTCTTGGTGTTTTTTGAACTTGTATAGATATTTATTTAATCTGTATACCTTGTATTCATGTCTATACACTTCATAAATTAATGGTTGTTTTACATATACTTATTCTATAAAACCATTCATAAATTTGATTTGACATCAATTTGGAAAACCTTCTAATTTATTTATGCTATTATGGATAAAACCATTCTAATTATATCAAGTCTTGAAACTAGTGCAAATTTCTCATTCCAATCAATTCTATGTTGTTGAGCAAAACGGTTTGCTACTAACCTTGCTTTATACTTGTCAACTTCTCCTTTTACATTAAACTTGGTCTTATAGACCCATTTGACTCCTATTCCATCTTTACCTGAAAGTATATATACTAGCTCCCATGTTTTATTTATTTCAATAGAATTCATCTCTTCATCCATAGCCTTGATTCAATTATCTTCCTTAGTTGTTTCTTCAAAATATACAAGATCATGAAATAATAAACCAAAATTTAAATGTAAATCTAAATTCTCTTCTCCTCGATTATAAATTTATTTCAAACTTCTTATTTTATTACCTATATACCTAGATCTTAATGAGGAAAGTGTAATATATGATTCATTACTTCTTTGTGAATTAGGACTTGCATGCATTGATAATTCACCTAGCACAAAAATATTTGGTGTTCTTAGCTCTCTTGTATTAGCTCCTTGTATATTTCTTGTTGGAACACCTGTTTCATGTGAATTTGGCTAACCACCTTACACACTTTATCCTATTTAATCCTTTTCTTATTGATGTATTGCTGCTCCAACTATAATTATTCTATCAATACTTCCATCCCAAGCATCCTCTTTATATTTCTTCTCTAACTATAATTGTTATGTCAATAATTTCATACCAAGATTCCTCTTCTTTGAATTCAACATTAGTACTAATGATTATTTTTTGGTAATGAGATTGTACAACTTGTAAGATTTTGACTTATCATTATAACCAATAAAGATACATTTTCAACTATATCATCCAAATTTATTATTATTTATTCTAGCACATGTGCATATGCCACACATTTTAAAAATATTAAGAAACACTTTGTTTCTTACCACTCCATACTTCCCATGTAATTTTATGCTTGACACTCTTTGTAGGACATTTTTTTAGAATATATATCTATAGAACATGCAACTGTTTCTATCTAGTATTCATTAGACAAACATTTGGCTTTCAACATGCTACTATCCATATCCATGATTGTTTTATTCTTCCTCTCTATAACACTATTTTGTTATGTTGTGTGTCTTGTAGTAAACTATTTATTAATTCCACGATTTTTGCAAAAATATAGAAACTGATTTGAAGTGTATCCACCACTTCTATCTAACTTGAGTAATTTTATATATAGGCCACTTTATTTTCAACCATTGCTTTAAACTCATTTAATAGTTTGGAGGATTCAGACTTCTACTTGAGAAAATATATCTATGTTTTCCAACTATATTCATTAATGAATTTTAAAAAATATAAAATTCTTCATAATTCTAGAGTCTCATAGGTCCACATATATCAGTGTGAAAAATATCTAATGATGTTTTTGATCTATAAAACATTGTTATTTGAAAACTTTCCTTGTCTTTTTTTTCAAAAATACAAATCTCACATAAACTTGATGGATACTCAATTTTTGGTAATCCTCTCACCATATAATTCTTATACAATAAATTAAAACCACCAAAATGAAGATATCTATGCCTTAGATGCCATAACCATGTCAGATCTAAATGTGACGCCTTGAAATTTATCTCAAGTTCTTATTGTCTTGACTTTTCACTCTTGATTTGAAGTGTGAACATTCAATTCTTGGTCATTTCAATATTTTCAATCAATCTATCAATTTGAAATTTGTCTAGTATAGTGCACACATTATCTTTGAATGATACTCTATGACTTTTCTTCATAAGTTGTCCAATACTCATGAGATTATACTTCAAATCTGACATAAAATAAACATCTAGAATATGTTTTGTTTCATCATGTTTAGTGAAAATATTAATCATGCATTTACCTATCACTAATACTTTACTATCATTTCCTATCTTGACTTTTGACTTTGCAAAAATATCTAAGCTTGCAAACAAATATCTATTTCCTGTCATATGATTAATGCATCCACTATCAAAGAACCAAATATCACTAGAAGTCTCTCAAGAAAAAATACATATAATGAATAATGACTCATAATTGCTTCTAGATAAATCTAAAAAGGATTATTTTTTTTGCTCTCATTTATTTGTTTTTTCCACCACTCATTGATGTATAAATATGTTATATCTTTATACTATTCAATAGCAACAATAATAGAATCAAACTTACTAGATAGATTCTTGATAATATTTTTTACAACCTTCTAATCAGGTATTTCTTCTTCATGTGATCTGATTTAACTAACTAAATTCATGACTTGACTGAAAAATTGGTTTATGGAATCCAAAGATTTCATTTGCACATTCTCAAAGCTTCTCCCAGGACAATACAATTTAGCAACTTTTACCTTCATGGTTCCCTAATACCATGTTTCTAGAATATCCCATGCCCTATTTGATCTAGTTGTTACTTTAACCCTAGGGAAAATGAACTCATCCATTCCTTTTTAAATAAAAAATAGGGATTTAACATCATTCTTTTTGTTTTATCTAAGTTGGTCTTTCTCTATTTGTGATAAAGCCTGATTGGCTACCTAATTTATAGGCTCTATGAATATATTCTTCACTAAATCCCATACTATATCTTATGAGTAAAATTTAAAATTTATTTTGATTGACAAAAAATCATAGTTCTTACCTATAAAGATTGAAATTTGTGGCTATGCAAGACTATTATTTGTTGCCATGATCTTATGATATGATTTTAATTCAAATTTGAGTTTATTTCATTTGATGATTTAGCCTTTTCCAAATACAAAAACAAATACTTTGGTACCTTAAAAAAATCCAAATACAATTTTTTTTATTTCTTCACTACTACTATTTATTTATTGGTAGTGTATCTCACTATGAAGGCTTCCACATTTTAATTTTCAAAGATGCCCATTATTACTCCTACATTTTCAAGACAATCTACAAAATCCATGAGATCTTGGGCTTTCTCATAATTTCTCATAATAAATGTTATGTCCCTAACCTATCACATGTATCAGGATAAGAATAACCAACTTATGTCTTACTTATCCCTCTTTAATGTTATATCACATTTCTCTATGCTTTATTTGGGTTAGTAGGTCAGATTATGGAGTCACCATGGCCTAGCTAGATTATATATAGGAGGTAGTGGGTATTTGTTTATCATCATATTATGAATTTTGTTCTTATTAAATCTTATAAAGGTTTCTTCCTTGAAGTGGCTTTTATTTTGTTCATATGTTCTAATATATTTCAATCATATTGTGATCTATTTTTGTTAGTCTCCTTCATTATTGAATTAATTTCATTACAAGTGGTATCAGAGCTTCAATTTGGGCCATAATCAAGTAAAAAACTCTAGATATTATAATTTAGTTATATCTCAAAAATAGTTTTAAATTTATCTAAAATTATTTTTTTGGAGGTGTGAAATAATTTAAATAAGCTTCCATTTAAATTTCAGCTCAATTGGATCTGTATTATAAATGCTATCACCATTTTAGTATTTTTTATAAATTTGCTCTATAGTGCACAATTCAAGGAATTTTTAAGATGTATTTACATTTTTTAAAATATTATATATATATATATATATATATATATATATATATATATATATATATATATATATATATATATATATTAGGTATGGTCTTTATATTTTTTGATTTGAGGCTAACATAAGTACAAAATTGCTTGGTCAAAGTTAAGTCAAAATTACTAGTCAAAGTCAACATTATCAAGCCCTTTTATGGTAGGACCACAAACTAGGGGCTGAAGAAAGGGTGCATAACCCCAGGTAAAAATCATCACAATGAATATATGGAGATATAATGAGTATTTATTGTATCCTTTATACTAGGGTTATCTGAGATAGATCATAAAGTGAGTCATCTTGACTACAATGTGCAAGGCATTCAAAGTGAGATGCAAGACATACAATATGATATGAAATATGTAAAATCTAGTTTGGTAAATATCATGATGGATTTATAAAATAATTAGAAAAATAAGCCATATATCACTATTACACAACCCCACCAAGGTAGATCTCCCAACTAGTGTAATCCAAATCCAAGTACCTTGCCACTACAGAACATGTTACCAAAGATAGATATGCGTAAATTTGATGGAAAGGATCCACTCAATTGGATCAACCAAATGGATATATTTTTTTGATCTGCATCATATCCCATGTGGACAAAAGGTTACCATTCCATCCTTGTATCTATAAGCTAAACAATTCATTTGGTATTGATGGTTATGTGCTCAAAATAAAAATATGACTCTCAGTATCACTTAGTTAGTTTTTATAAAGGAGCTACAATTACACTATAGAAATAGTGTAATAGAGAATTAATTCAACTAACTAGAAAAATTGTGATAGATTGGTTTAGTCAAAGATTATATTCATAATGTTTAGAACCTATCTTTATGTATGGAGATCATTTCTAATGAGAACCTAAATGACATGTTTTTGGGAGGGCTTAGAACTTTGGATACACTTGAGATGAACTTTTAAAAACTATTCATGTGCTTTCATTCAAAAAGTAAAAAAATGAACTACATGGATTATGGGCAAAATATTCACAATTGGTTAGTTCACATCATATGACAAAAATGTTTAAAAAGGGGGTAAAAGGATTTATAGCATGATTAATTTTCCATAAAATTTCAAGCCATAAAGGCATATACACATCCTAATCTATAAATGATTCTTGATGACCACACATCTATTTTTGAGGCCATGCCAAAAGGACTACCACTAAAAAGTGAACATGATCATGCCATTCAACTAATTCTAGAGAGTTAGCCAAAAAATATCAAACCATATAGATATCCATATGTGTAGAAGAGTGAAATTGAATAGATGGTCTATGAGATGTTGGAGGTATGGATCATCAAGCACAACTAGAGTGCATATTCATAACCAATGGTCATAGTGCATAAGAAGGATGACACATAGAGGATGTGCCTATATTTTAGGTAACTCAACAATTACACCATAAAAATAAGTTTCTTATTACAGTAATTGATGAGTTTCATGGTGTTGTTTATTTTTAAAAAAATGATTTTCATTTAGGATATAATCAAATTAGAATTCCGGATGAAGATGTTCATAAAATAAAATTTATAACTCATAAGGGCCATTATGAATTTTTGGTAATTCTCTTTGCTCTTACAAATGCACCATCTACTTTTTGTAACATGATGAACACTATTTTTAGGCCTTTTTAAAGGAAGTTTGTGCTATTTTTATATTATGACATAATGATTTACAGTAAGACATGGAATAGAAATTTGCAACATGTGAAACAAATGTTGATAGTTTTAGAACAAAATCATCTTTATGCAAAGCCATCCAAATGTGATTTTGAAGTACAAGGGGTAGATTACTTGGGTCGCATTGTATCCCATTAAGGTGTCAAAGTTGTTCGTCATAAGATGAAAGCTATAGTGGATTGTCCAATGTCCAAACCTCTCAAAAACCTTTGAGGGTTCATAGGACTAACAAGTTACTATTGAAGATTTGTGAAAGGTTATGAAATCATACCATATCCACTCATGACATTTATAAATAAGTATACCCTCCATTGGAATGACGTAGCCACTAAACCATTTGAGAAATCAAAAGTAGTTATATACACCACCCTAATTTTAGCTATTCCAAACTTCTCAAAGACATTCATTATTGAATGCGATGCTTTAAGATCAGGGTTGAGAGTAGTAATAATGCAAGAAATAAGACCTCTTGCATTTTAGAGTCATCAATTTAAATGTAAGAATGGCCAAAAATTCTATCTATGAGAAATAAATGATGTTTGTTCTTCATGTAGTAAAATAATGGAGGCTTTATTTTATGGGTAGATATTTTAAGGTGAAAATGGATAATGATAGTCTCAAATACATTTTGGATCAAATATTATCATCTGAAGAACATCAAAAGTGGGTAACAAAAGTGTTGGGTTATGATTTTAAAATCATATACAAGAAGGGTAAAGATAATGTAGTATCAGATGCACTACCCAGATGGATACACACATAGAATCATTACTTTGTGCAATGTCTATGTTGTAGGTAGATTGGGTAAATGAAGGCAAGTTTGAGTGAGGGAAAAATAAGGATACATAGATTATAATTTATAATATCCAACAAGGTTCTATATACTTTGACAAATTTCAATGGAAAGGTAATTCCATATGGTATAAGGATAGGTTATACTTATGCAAAGATTTGGAGTGGAAGCATAATATTATTTTAGAGTTTCATGTATCTCCAATTGGGGGATAATCTGGGTTCTTTAAAACTTATCACAAAATCAAGCAATAAGTATTTTTGGAAGGACTTAATGGAGATGTACAAAAACTTGTGGCAGAATGATTGATATGCCAAAAAAACAAAGGTGAGATATTTAAGACCCCATGTATGTTACAACCTTTAACAATTCTTAGTCAAAGGTAGGAAGAGATTTTTATGGATTTCATCATAAGGTTACCTTTTTATAAAGGTAAGAATGTTATCTTTGTGATTATGGATAGGATTATAAAATATACCCATTTATGTGCCCTCTCACACCTATTTACAACAACTAAAGTAGCGTCTATTTTTATAGAGGAAATTCTAAAATTACATGGAACCCCAAAAATAATTGTAAGTTATCGTGATCTTATTTTCACCAATAATTTTTGGACTAAACTATTTTCCTATTTAGATAATCAGCTGCCACATAGATCATCTTACCACCCCTAATATGATGGATAAATAGAAGTGGTTTACAAATGTTTAGAGGGGTATTTCCATTGTTTTATATCAGATAAGGAAGAGCATTGGGTTAAATGGCTACCACTTACATAATGGTGGTATAACACATATTTCCATACCTCTTCTAAAATGTCCCCATTTATATCAATATATGGTTACCATCCACCTTCCATCACCTCTTTCTTAAGGGTGAAAACCTAGGTTTGAGATGTGGGGGAGCACATTCAATATCAACAAGAGGTTTTGGCTGGTTTGAGAGAGAATTTGGAATTGACAGAAAATAGGATGAAGTAGAAAGTAGATCAACACTATAGTGAGCAACATTTTGATGTGGGTGACTAGGTCTTTGTACATTTGTAGCCTTACAAGTAGATGCCCTTTAAGCAATAAAAAAGGACAAAAATCTTGCTCCTAAGTATTATGACACCTATTAAGTTCTACAAAAAATTGGAAGTGCCTCTTATAAGATAGAGTTGCCTCATTCATCTCGCACACACTCAATATTTCATGTTTGTTTCTTGAAAATGGTCATTAGACATAAATTTTCATCCTAGACAGATCTAAAAGAGCTAGATTATGAAGGATAAACCATTATGGAACCAAATAAGATCCTACAAACATATACTAAGAGGTTGAGAACTAGAAAGATTAAGCAATATCTGATCATGTGGAAGAACCTGAGAAGTGAGGTTGAAACTTGGGAGGGTGAAGATTTTATGTAATAACATCCAAAGTTATTCAACATTGATGAAGACATTGGTTTTAAGGGGAAGAACATGCTATGCCCTAACTTATCACATGCATCGGGATAGGGATATCTAACTTGTGGCTTACTTATCCCTCCTTGATGTTACATCACATTTCTCTATGTTTTTTTGGGGTTAGTAGGTCAGCCTATGGAGTAACCATGGCCTAGGTAGACTATATGTAGGAGGTAGTGGGTAGTTGTTTATCATAATATTCTAAATTTTGATCTTATTAAAGCTTTTGGAGGTTACCCCCTCAAAGTTTCTTATATTTTATTCATATATTCTACTATATTTCAGTCATATTATGATCTATTATTGTTATTCTCATTTATTGTTTAATTAATTTCATTATAGTAAACTCCACACAATTTGTATCATCATCACCACTCACTTTCAAGATTATTTTGATCAATGAGAGTGTTTTAATCCTCCATAATGGTTCATTCATAGCTGGGAAATACTCTTTCATAGTTTGTAATAATTCTAATCGTAATTGTATTATAAACCTTCCACACTCACGATAGTTGCTCCCCATTACTATAATTAATTCTAAACAACTTTGACCTATTTTTAAGCCTCTTCTATTCAAAGCATTATCGAATAAAAAGAGTTATGATTCGCTATCCATAAGCTAGCTGCATCTTCCCATAACATGATCAAATGCATCAAGTCTATGTTGTATTTTAGAAAATAGTCATCTTTAGAGTTGGAGCTCCCTAGTTTCTCATCAACTTTGCATAGACATTGGATAATTTTTTTTTAGAATACTAAAGCTAACACAAACCAAAATAATAGGTTCAAGTAGATAAAAAGGTAGCTAGCACAAAGATCATAATCTAGATTATTATCAAGCAAATTACTATGAAAATAAGGATGATTTAAAATACCAATGGGAATAAAATAAGGACTTGGGAGGCTATTATATCTAGGCCTAGTATTAATTTCTATAAAATATTTAATGAAGAATGGTGTGTGTATATAGAAGGAAAAGATACTCTATACCTAAGAGGCCTCATCCAATCTACTACTATAATAACAAAAAGGTCTTGTAATTCAACATAATTCCTCAAAAAGGAATGAGTGAGTTCATTAGAATTTTGTACCAAGTAAACCTTGGGAAATAAGGCATAATGGTTAAACATATGTAAAAGATAACTATCCATCCTAATACTATAAAAATGTAATGAAATTAATAATAGGCTATTATTTTGTAGGACCATCTCTCTATAATATGAGGAACTGAACTAGTATATATCTTTAAATACCACTATTTTAACACAATAAGTTACTATTACACTTGATGTTACACTAAATTTTGACCATGCTATCACATACTTTGGTAGGCAAACTCTATCTATAATCCATGACTTGAGTATGCCACTCTAGAAGATTTTACATGAATAAACGTCATTGTCTATATCATTAATGTGGGAAAGTACTATCAAAATCCTACGACTAAGGCTCTTACAGATGGAATTACCAAAGGAAAGTTCCATACCTAAAAGGAAAACTAAAACCATCACTAATGCTAAAAAAATGGCATCATATTTAATGAACCAAATATGCCAACTAGTTAAGTCTTTAGACTTAAATATTTTCATTTTTTATTCTTATGACCAATACTAATATTAGTAAAAGACTCAATATATTCAATATCATAGTACTCTTTTGTAATTTGAGTGGATAAACTAATGAAGAGAGCAACAATATTAGTCAACCATTTCCCAAAGGTTGTAGAGGCCATCCCTTGAAGCAGATACCCTACAAAGACATAAAAGTCTAGCCCGATCCATGGAAAATTGATTGAAACTAAATTTATCCATTTTTTTATTTCATAATTAGGTAGTTAGTTTGGGGATTTTCTAAGAATCCAAGCAATTGGATGGTGAGACCACTTAAAACTAAAGCTTTACCTGGGCTCCAAAAATCACCTCTCATTTATCTGTTCACAATATCCCATATGATAAATACCAAAAACATGGATATGATAAAGAGCATCATCTAGTCTTGAACTTCCATTTCCTCAGCAAGATAATAATTTTAGTGAGTAACTTGGATGTTTTACAGAAAATATTTGTCCCCATTTAATCATTTAAGAAGTTGTAATATCTCTTTTTCTTTTCTTTTGTGGTCATGTTATTTTTTCTCATACTAGAAGACATTGATTTAGAAAATGGACTTCAATTGTCAAATAAAGATAGCTTCATCACTTTAAATAAAATTTATTTTACAGATATACCACTTCTTTTCATAGACCAATTTCAACTTTGTGATCATAAATCTTTCAGGTGCCATTGAATCATTTCCATTTTTTAAAGAAAGGGGAGAAATTCCACAACACTTTTTATTATTCAAACATGTAAAATGATTTTTGTTCTCTAATTTTGATATAAATAAGGCATAAAAATTTATAATTTATTTTAGTCCTTTTCATGTTAGATTCTACTATGTATGTCTACCTATAGTTCTCAAATGTTGATTCCTACCTTTTCCTTTTGTCTTTTCTTTTTCACTTACACTACATTTCAATTACTGAAGTTTTCCTTGTTTATTCCTACCTTTTCATTTTGAATTTACTTTTTGTTTACCCCTTTCTTTTTCCCTACATTCTACTTAGGGAAGTGTTCAAAGTTTATTCCTCTCTTTTCGTTTATACTTTTATTTTTAATTTGCCCTACAAAATTTTTATCCATCCAAACACTTTGATAAGATTTTTTTAAAGTGATAATATTATAAATAACCTACAATGTTGTGACACATACAATATTAACATATTTATACCTTTGAGAGAATATAAAATATGTATATAGAAATACTTAACTTGGGACTCCCAATAGTGATGATGATCCCCAGGATGCAATTAAAAAAATTAATTGAATTTGATCACTAAATTGAAAATATTATGAAAATAATGATCACTTGGAATACACAATGAGTTGGTTAGAAGTTCTCAATCCACCTTAAATAAAAAAAATTATATACATTTATTAGATTTTACAAGCACATAATATAACTAAATCTATTTAGAAAAAGAAGAAACAAGGTAAGAGTTACAAGTATAATAAAATCAACCCAAAAACACTTCAGTAGATTTGTTTGTATTTGGTGGTTGAGGGAGTCTATTAGACAACCTTATAGTATAAAAAGACAAAGAATAAGTGTTTTGGAGGCAACAATAAGAAAATGTAAAATAAAAAATAAAGAATAAAGATGAAAATGAAAATGAGTGTTTTTTTTGGGTGGGGGGTATCTAAGTTTGTACTATTGGTGCAGTTATTCCAAATTATAAATATATATTTGAGGTGCATCTTTCACATATATGGTGTAGAGAAAAATATCTTGTTGTATTTCTCTTCAACAATAATATTTTAAGTTGTCAAATCTATGTAAATGTTTAAAAAAATATTTGAAAGCATTTTTTGACTATTCAAATTAAATAAAAGAGTTTTTGAGCATATGTTAAGACATTATGAAGTGTGTGTGTGCCCTAAAACTCATATAATAAGAGAAATAAATTAATCTCATATTTTTTATGGTGTTGTGTGTATGTGTTCATGCCTTAAGAACATATAAAAATCATATTTTAGACAAAATAATAGTCCTAATTCTGTGTAAGATTCATTAAAGGATGGGAATGTGTTAATATAGATTTCAAGATTTATTTTGAGTACTTATACACCATATATCCTCTCTCATTAAAATTTATTTTGTGTTCAATATAATTTACATGGTTACTAGTTAGAAAATTCGTTTAAAAGATTATTTTCATTTTTCATTCAAATTAGCACCAAAGGGTGGGATACCATGAATTGGATGATATAATAATGGATAATTTTTTTTGGTGATAAAATAAGCATGCCATAAATCCCTTAGCCCCTTTTCTAAGAATCTCCCTCATCTAATGGGAACTAACCCATTGTGGAGATTTAGCTTATAATGTACACAGTTCAAAGGTCATGCCTTCTGAATGGAAACTCATGAATAGTTCATGGAAATTCATCTCAATAGTACCCAAAGTGGTGAGCCACTACACTCTTAAACTAATTTCACCTCCTCCAATGGAAATAGAAAACATAAGGGAATCTAACAAATAGTATCCCATAGTAAACTTAACATTATGACATTTTTTAGAACAATTGACTATACCACGATCTATAATCATGATCTAAAATTTTAGATTAGGGTAAATAAAGTAGTTCAAATGAGTATCCAGCTTAGTGTTGATGAAGTTGTGTGTACTTTTAGAGTCAATTAACACAAACACCTTTTCTTTTTTAGGAAACCCACCACCTTAAGAATTTGAAGAATACTAATGCCAAAAAGTGCATGTCAGGAAATAGTAGGTTGAGAACCTTTAGATCATCGTTAAGTTCTTACAAACTTATCCATGAAGCTTCATCATCTTCTTCCTCCTCATTGACACCTTGAATGTAAAATAGCTTCTTTTTATCATATCAATGTCCTTTGATCCATTTGTTATCATGTCCCAAACACAAACCTTTTGCACACTATTCACCAACTTCCTGAGGTGTCAATCTAGTAGGTTGTGGAAATGATGATGTTTGGAAGGTGCATTGATAAACATTAGGGAAAGATCTTTATCTCATCAATGTTTTTCCTTAGTCATGTGTGCCCTTTGTATGGATGCAAATATATTACTGAGATGAAACATGTGGACATTCAATTGGATGTTATCTTTAAGGCCACCCAAAAATAGGTTAGTCAAATTATCCTTAGTGATGCTCACCACACATAAGGAGATATTTTGAAATTGATGAATTTAATCCTTTACAGTTATAGTTTATATTATCTTAGCTAGCTAACTAAAGTAGTTTTTAGAAACATTATTGTAATAGTGGAGTTCCAAATCCTCAAAAACTACTGACCAATAAAATAGGACACCTTTATTTTTTTTCAAATAAACAACCAATAATACCAAATGAACTATGTAGGTTCCAAATACAGAGACACCATGACCACCTTTTGTAATAGGGAGTTTGATGTAAAATAAATAAATTTTAAATTTGAGTAAGCTATGCGATTGTATCATTACCCCCAAACTTGAGGAGTTAAAATTTTGGTAACAATGACCTCATACCAAGATTGGTGTTGTGATCATCCATAGGAGGAGAACCAAACTAGAGTGATGGACGGTTACTTTTCAATGGTTGT